>OX465257.1:5702188-6031250 GCA_949987775.1 Aproaerema taeniolella
GTCCCCCCCTCCCACCCCCCTAAAGGTCCCTTTTTCCAGTTATTGTTGTTTTATTCAAAAACTAAAGAAGCTAGATTCAAACTGTCAAAGAGTCAAATATTCTGTATTAAAATACCTATCGATTGATGTAATAATCATTCCCGTAGAGCCTTTAGTTATTATACTGTAAGTGTTCAAAGTCCAAAAAAAAATTCAAAATGCGTTTTTTCCTCAAAGTTTGCAATTTTCTCAAAAAACTGTGTGAGCTATGCCAAAGTTGTCTATGAACACATTGTTCCCTGTATATTAGTCTACAAAATGAGACCCTATTTTTGAAAATCGCAATATTATTTAAAAAGTTACAGTATTTTATCTGATGAAGTGAAATACAAAATTCGTAAATACATACAGAACGATACATGGCGGGGTACCTGATACCAAATTATCGGATATTTATGTTTTAGTAGGTACAGTAGTTATCCAATGTATCCATACCAAAATCATTGTTTTTAAAGTCACAGGTTTTCAACACTAAAACTCTACAAAGATATGAATAATACATTCTTATAAATTTCGTTATTGTCTCAGAAACTATTATTGTTTCAAAGAACACATTATCTAAGAAAGATACAAATATCTAAGAAAGATTGCCACACAACCCGTGACTGCTGCATTTCAATTGGCTTCATTGCCGCCAACTTCCGATGCCTGTGCTCAGCACTCACTGCGTGTATATCTGCAGGTACAGGAATGGTATGGGAATACGCTGGATCCACAGGATTGGGGTTGGAAAAAACGGGGAGAACGTTTGGAACCAGTCAGTACATTGCTCCCACCTGCCCCAGATCATCTATTAAATTTAATTACTTGTGGCTGTAAGAATGAGTGCGGAAATAGGTGTGAATGCAGGCGAGCTGGTATGAAATGCAGCATCATGTGTGCACGTTGCCGCGGTTCCTCGTGTGGCAATGTACCAAGTGAAGATGACATTAACGATTAAAAGCCTCTCTGCATTGACTTGTTGTTTTACAGTTTTATCCCGCGTTTTTACTACTGTAAAGCTTTTTCTTAGACTTGCAAGTATTTAGACTATGTTTTTTACTGGTAAACGCGAATATGATCTTAGTTAAATCAAGTAGTCCTGCAAAAAGTTTTTTTGTTTTGTTTAAACTTTGTTCAAGTATTGCGATAAAAGTGATGGCCCTATGATAATGATTCTTACACGGTTGAATAAGTAATTCAATACACAATACAATGACATTATATGATTAGTAATTATGCTATTGTTATTCCATATAATAATTTTTATTTACTACTGCCTATCTCATTACTGAGCATTTGGGTAAAAAATCATCTGTAACTTTTCTATTTCTTTAGCGATTTAAGTAAATAGGGTCTTGTTTTAAAGATACGTACATAATCATTCCAAAACATGTACATCATTTGAAACTTTTTATGTGCTTGTAATAGTTTTTCCGAAAATTACGAAATTCATATAAAAAAAATAACAAAAAAACTTTGTAGAATTTTAGTATTAAACCTAGAGACTTTATAACAATGATTATTGTATATACATATTAGGTAATTACTGTAATTACTAACTAAAGTAAAATTTTTCGACATTTTAGTATTAGGTACATCATGTATCAATGTTATAAACTACTATGTATTTTAGAGCCATATTTTTCGTCACATAAAAAATAGTGTAACTCTTTTAATAATGAAGCGATTTTCAAAAATAGGGTCTCATTTTGTAGATAAGTATATGGGGCACAATGTGTTCATAGACGACTTCTCCATAGATCGCATAATTTTCAGAGAAATATGCAAACTTTGAGGAAAAAAGCGCATTTTGCATTTTTTGTTAAAACTTTGTCCAAGTATTGTGACAAAAGTAATGGCTCTATGATAACGATTTTTATACGGTTGGATAGGTAATTTAATACACAATATAATGATATGATTACATTTGTAATTATGATATTTTTATTCCATGTAATAATTTTTTTTTACTACTACCTACCTCATTAGTGAGAAATTCGTAAAAAAAAACCATCTGTAACTTTTCTATTTCTCTGGCGATTGAAGTAAATAGGATCTTATTTTAAAGATACGTACATAATCTATCCATAATTAATGTATTTGTTGAAACTTTTGATGTCCCTGTAATAGTTTTTACGAAAATCATAAAATTAATAACAAAAAAAATATATTTTTCTTTTTAAAATTTTAGTATTGCAACTAGTAACATTATAACAGTGGTTTTTGTATGGACGCATTGGGTAATTACTGTTCTTACTAACTAAAATATTATAACTCGACATTTTACTATTAAATACCCCATGTACCACTGTATTTAACTACTATGTAATTTGGAATCTTGTATTTTGTAAGATAAAAAATTCTGTAACTTTTTAAATAATATTGCGATTTTCAAAAATAGTGTCTCATTTTGTAGACTAATATATAAGGCACAATTTGTTCATAGACAACTTTGGCATAGCTCACACAGTTTTTGAGAAAATTGCAAAGTTTGAGGAAAAAACGCATTTTGAATTTTTTTTCGGACTTTGATCAATCACAGTATAATTAATAAAGGCTCTACGAAAATGATTGTTACATCGATCGATAGGTATTTTAATACAGATTATTTGACTCTTTGACAGTTTGAGCCTAGCATGCTTAGATTTTGAATAAAACAACAATAACTGGAAAAAGGGACCTTTTGGGGGGTGGGAGGGGGGGACGCCGGCACTCCCCATGTGAGGAACTCTAGGATCTTACTTCTAGGACCTGTAGGAACGTACATACCAAAAACCAGCTTTGGGTTTTTTTTTTGACCCTCAACCCTATCTGACCCGGCGTAAATTACTTAATTAAATATTTCAAAACTGTAGACCTCGCAGTTACCTAAATTATCCATGCGGCGACACCCTTACTCATTAGTTCAAATTCTAACTAGCAGGCCGAGTACGATAGTGACAGCGCTGCGGCAACACCGCGGTCCTATGTCAAAATGTCAACATTGACAACGCCATAGGGCGAGCAAGCCTTTGCGCGGGACCCTCGCGGAATTAAAGTGAAGTTTCAGCGTGAGCCGAGCGCGAGTTTGTCGTTATCGTCGCCTTAAATGACGGCCGGTTTGTTCAAATGGTGAGATCCCCTAGGAGCACCATATTTGCTCCTATAAGAATATTTATTGTACAATAAAGGATTTACATACATACATAAATGGTAAGTAGTTGCGCTGCCTCTCGATCGACGGGTCCTGGGGTTCAATTCCCGGTTGGGGCAGACATTTGTGTAAAAATAAATGTTTGTTCTCGGGTCATGGGATGGGAGTTAATTTGTCTTTGTGTGTATTCTAAGGGACCCACGAAAACCTCAGTGCGGGCCTTTGAGTGTGTATCGTTTTTTTTTAAATTTTTTTTTTTAAATATGAGGTTCAGATGATTCTTTTTTTGCCATCTGAACGGATGAAGTGGTCAACATTATCATTCCACCGGTATTAACCGCCTAGAGGTCACACCTATGTATTAAGAGGTATAAATCTGTGGTTTTTTGCTAAAAATACAGAATAAACATTTGTTTTTTTACACAAATGTTTACCTCCGCCAAATTGACTGTTGGACCGGACCTTAGGTATAAAAAGCAAATTCGGTAGGTAACTCTAATTAGTTACTTAGATATTTGTAGAAACTTCTAGCTTTCGCGCCAAATGTACATCTGGTGTACGAGATTACCTACTATCGCACGCGGCGTAAAAAATGCTGTCCTTGTTTACGCTTACAAGTCTGAAAGTGGCGTATGATATTTAAAATTTTAAAGTGGCATTAACTTTAACGGACGTCTATGCAACTGCGTGTTAGACTTACTCAAGACTTATTGCGTTCAATAATCTATTCCATAGTTCAGCAATTTCAGGCTTTTTACTAACAAAACGAACGGTAGGTACGGCAAAGTATTTATAACCATTGGTTCCCTATGTTCCTGGCTTCCAGTATCACTAGTGCATAGGAGGCAATGGTAATACAATTTTGCCCAATACAATACAATATACTTTATTGCACTCCAACACAAGTAAGGTACAGTTCCATTTATTTAACACGAAAAGTTATGTCAGGTTACAAAAGGCGGCCACATTACATACTGACACCTAGGTCCATTTGGAGTTTTTAGTAGGTACTACAAGCTTAGATAGGTTATAATTATATGTACAGTCAAATTATTCTTTATCTTATCTTTACCTGTTTTATGGTAGTCTTTCCCTCCAGGAAACCACAAGCCACTTGAATCTGCTTAAAATCTCAATGAAATTATTTCACTAGCAACTTATATTATTATTACACTCACTTTTATCAACTTTTCACTTATTATAACTTAACAAGCTATCACAGTCAGTCATCGTTATGATTTTAAAACGATTTAAAAATAGATCGTTAAGTAACCGTTCGGCGCGTGCGCTCGTTACACTGATTTGTATGACAATACGTCTGTCATGTTGAGAACATTATTTTGCGCAGGGTCGGCAGGTCGCAGGCTGCACTGTTAAGCATCCACGTACAGGGCCGTAGTCAGGCTGTTAAAGGGGGTCCATTTATATGTATGTACAGACAGCTGCAGACCACTCTTATGAAATAAGGATGAAGTTATTTCACGAAAAGTTTTAGGTATTTCAATGACATTTTGTATAATATAGTTTTGTCAACTAAACATTTACGCTTAATCATGATTTAAAAATGTTACGTTTTGTCATAGACAACTTCATCTTATATCCGGTAGGGGTGGTCAGGTATCTCTGCAGCTGTCTGTACCACCTGCAATTTCGTTTCCGTGGGAATTTTGGGAATGAATTATCTTCCTCGAAAGTCACTCCGTCCATTGGTGAAAACCGTATGAAAAATTGTCTCATCTATTTAGCAGGAAGTGAGATAATTAGGGATAATGGGACGTATTTTTGGAACAATAGAATTCCAATTCGCATACAAATTGATTAGATTCGCATGCGAATCCGCTAAATTACTATTTTTCAAAATTCACTCCGTGAATTCTGCAGGGAGTGGTCCGACCACTCGTTTTACATTTTCTACTAGTAGAAAGCGCGCAGTGACATTGACAGTTATCCCTTTTTTTGTTAAATTCATCTCTTTCGGGAAAGGCAATGGAATTTATAAAGATATACTGCCAAGTCTTCAATGTATTTCCCCTGCATAAGCTCCTCACGTCCTCCGTAAACCGATTGTGTATTGTAAAAAACATTTTCAAATTCAAATTCAAAGTCTTTATTTGCGAATCACAGGTACAACAAGGTCTTATATACTTACCTAAAATGTGTTCGAGCTCTTTGGTCTGCTAAGAAGCATGCAACATTTATAACAAACATAATATTAAATTTCATAATTGCAAATCATCACTATAATATTCATTCAAGGCGTAGAAAGCCTTGCCATTGAGAAATTGCCACAACATTGTCTTAAAATAATTTTAAGACAATGTTGTGGCAATTTCTCAATGGAATTGATATAGAATATATAGAATTTCCGCAAAAGTTGTACCTATATTACTTGCTGAAATGTGTTCAATGTAAAGGGCTGATATTTACTTTTTGCTATTTTAAAGTCTTCCAGTATCAGTAGTTTAGCTAGAGAGACTTAAAATATGTAGCTAAGTAAATCTCATTATCAGGTTCCAATTCGTTAGGGACGTTTAGGTGTCTCGACAGACTATCATTCGGTACCCCTGCCTACCTCCCTGTAAATCTGATTAAAGTAAGCCACGGTCAAGCCTCTCACTGGCCAAACTGCTGATCAATGAGATCGGCTGGCTATTTATTACCTTACGTTATCGCACACATGACGTAACGTACCTTACATCAATGGGAAAAATATCAATTAGATTTATTTAACTACAGTCAGTGACAGGAGAGCGTATGCTCTATAACTTCACAATTAAGCATCTAGGCAAGGCAAGGGTGATATTTTCGTATTCAGTGATGAAGATATTAAAGTGCATAGGGATCAAATGCATTTTCAAAAATTTCGACCTGTTATGCATGTGCCACCTTGCAGGTGCTATGAATATGGGTCGAAGTAACAGGTAACATGACTTGCTAAGGCTGCAGCATCAGCATCCAAGCTGGGGCCGAATTATCAGAAACCTACAGCTCACGTTCTCACAGAACGACACTTAGAACGCCTAGAACAACCATACTCCTTGTAGAATTATCTGCTTATCGTTGATATGCAGTGTTCACCTGCATCTCGTAAGCCATGCACCGCTTGCCACTTTTGCACAATGTAAGCATGACGATGGACTACATTGCCGCATTCATAGCGGGCACTCACAAGACCCACTGATGCTAGAATTGAAGTTAATTTTTCAACAGGACTACTAAAGTGTGATGATACCTACACCTGCAGCCAGCAACCGGGACATGGGATGACGTGGTCGCAGCATTGTTCTTTACACAAGTTCAATTTCCCACGTCGCTTGCTTATCTCAAAGTCCCCCAGTAACCAGATGGCTACTTTGTTGGGTGAAACCCAATCAATTTTGTTTATAGTTTATGTGTCATCGGTACATTCGGTCAAGGGTCGCATACTAGTTGTTTAAGCAGCAATTAAACGTTGTTAACGATGTACCGAATTGATAGCGTAAATTCCCGACCTTCAGGTATGGGAGCGCAGGATCATTTATTCCCATTTATTTCTATAACAATGCAAGTCTGGCTGAAGTGGTACGAGAATATTTTATTGTTCAGTTGTTCATATTACGAGCGATTACATCAGCGTTGCCGCGAATAACCCGCGGGTTAGTTTGCGGTATTCCCAAATTGCTTTGTTATCCCTTTATCGTTCCATTTTTCCTGTACGCTAATCTACTTGCTCAGTACGTAAAAGTTGATTTGCGCATAATCGATTGCTACACGTTGAACGGCGAACGTTTACGAAGGAACATTACTTATTGTTGGACGGAGAAGCCCCGTGACATCGAGAACTCAACATGACGCCCCAAGAAGATCAAGACAGAGCACTTACTTTTCCGGTGGACACCTTCACGTTCCGCGGGCCTGCTATACCCTGTGGGGCGCCTTTGAGCGTTGACGAATTTATGCGTTTTCACACTGCATATTCAAAGTTTGTTCGGTCGATGCGAAACCTGGACACGACTTTTCTTAATGGGAAAAAATTTCCCGTCAACTACAGCTTCGATGCAACGAGGCCAGAAGAAGATCGCCTGCTGATAAATTGGGACGGGCTCCGGCCCCTATTTTGGAAGGAGCTGCCAGGTGAAAGAGATTTTGTAAGGCTGCCTGCGATACTGAAGTTCGTCGAGGAAGAGCTTCGTTTCCAGAAGTGCAAGGCGGTCGCCGGCGAAACCTGCTCCTGTGACAACAATCCACATGAAGTGGTATCTCCTGGAAGCGAGTGCACGAACGAACTCCACTGGCATCATTTCTGCACCGCGCACGTCTCTGCGTGGTTGACCCATTATATGGTGCCGGCGATTCTTCTTAAAGAATCTAAAGAGATGTTCCATGCGATGATTGCAAAAGTGCATCGAGACGATCCAGCCATCTTGGAATTTTATTCCACGGGTGAACGTACGGACACACAATTGTTGCTTGACTCGGCTCGCAGCATTAGTGGTTCCGGCGCTGATGCAGCCGCATCTCAATAGTGTTAAGAGTGTTGAATAGTCTTCATAAGTCTAAAGTACCGTAGATTGAAATAAATAGTTGTGTTCAATATGTCTACTTTTATTTGTTTTATTCCTATTAGTAGTGTAAGATGATGGAGAGTTGTGCAGGTAAGATATTGAGACCGTTCCCTCTTAGGTTGCTCCAAGTTCAAATTTAGTTTCCCTCATGACAACTCTGTGTTAGATACAATCAAGTCAAGCTTGGACGGCACTAGAGGTAACGGCTAGGTAACGTGCTACTAGCGGCCGCATAGCACGTCACACCACTATCACTTACAGTTGAGTTGCAAGGCGTGATGATAAGAGTTACGTGCACATGGGATGCAAAGCTCCGCTATCACAAACAATGCTTGTCATATGTCTTGAGCAAGGCCTGAACGTGCATTTGCTTACTGAGTACGTGTACCTGCGACGTTTAGGTGCGGAGCAGACCATACAGGAATGTGAGACGTCTAAATAACGTTTTTCTTAACTTGGTTCATGAGTAGTATCTACGCTTAAGCCGCAAACAGTATTACGGCAAAGAGCCGCGACAATGAACGTTCTATGTGTAACTACATGTAGACATAGATTTACCGATAATACGTTGCCAGACGTGGCACACTTTAGTTTAAATATAGAACAAACCATGTTTCATAACTCAGAATATAGGTAATATGTGACGAGTACGAGATCGTTATCAAACTATTATTATTCGCTGCCTCCAGACAGTTAGTCGGGCTCAGCGTCTTACGATAACCTAGGGTCAGTTGGCACTAGCTACAAATTCTTGAGGAAAACCCAACGCTATATTTGCTTCAAGATAAGTATTCATTTTTAACATAATGGATTTTCAGTCACGAATCACTTTCGGTTGCTGAACGTTACGAACGTGTCTACGTCTGTACTGTCTTTATTCAGCTAAGAAAAGATAAACGTAAAACAATGTCCGCACCGGCAGAAGCAAGCCGTTCCACACAATTTGTTGATAGAGTTAAACGTGAAGACTTTCGAAGCGACATTCTACAATGGAAAAAAGCTGCGCATCGAGTACCTTTTCCATTCCGAAATTATGGGAGAAAAATGTCTGCGAGTAGGCCTCAACAGCTTGGTACCACTGTTCGGAGGTATCACACCTCCCGGTATACCTCAATTCACCTATATCTCGAAGCTCACCAATTTCATCCGGCTCATAAACATGGATGACTGTACACACGGTGACTACGCTTCTTGCGCGTGTCGGCGGAAGATCGAATCAGGCCAAGAGCATTCCGACTACCGTTGTCAAGATAATCACTGGCATCACTACTGCGCGGGACACGTCCATCAGTGGCTGAACTTCTACCTGGAACGTGCGATTCTGTTGAAAGAATCTAAGAAGCACTACGAGTACCGCGTGAGTGAAGTGCACGGGCCAGTCACAGGCATTTATTATTCAATCGGCGAGATGGCAACTGCAGAATATTGGCTAAAGTTTGCTTGCACGAGTACTATGTGGCGGCGTGTATGATAAAACGAAATCAAACCTGATGAGTTAGCGTAGACGACTACTTAGACTATAATAGTGTAATCAAATATTATTCTAAATATGTGTCCTTTTTATTTTGCCTGTAATGTTAGAGTTATAGTATCACAGATACCTTACCGAGAAACTATGTAACGTGCACCGTACCTACCTATCGCTGCATAGCATGTCACTGTGTACCTACAATCCTCTTACAAAGTGTAGTGACTAGTCTTGACATTTATGAGGAGGTACACGCAAGCTTGGCATTCGTTGCTGAGCTGACATGCACTTTGAAATGAAATAATCATGTATGAGGAACGAGTTTTTTTATTTCTAAGAATAAATACTTTTATAAATTATCACATATACGAGTAGGTTAGGTTGTCTGGCCGTGTATTACTTCGGCCTGTTGTGTGTCCCGCGCCACGATGCCTGCCGTCGTAAAGCTTCTGCATACCGCAAGAGGTGCTCCTCAAGTTTTTGCTGCTCTTCACGCTGACGCTTCCTTTCTTCACGCTCCTCGTCTTGTCTTTTCCACTCTGCTTTCTGCTCCTCCCAACGTTCCTCGGCGGCTCGACGAGCGGCTTCTCCATTATTGTTGCCCCACATGGTGATATGTCGAGGGTCAATAGTATGCTGATTGACTATATAGCTCCTGGCGATTGTGTCGAGGATATATATGCTAATGATTGGTTGGACAGGGCTTTCCCGCAATTTATACTAATTAGAAACCTACCTAATAAGGACTGCTTGGAATTTCATAACGATAGGGAATTTATTTGTGGTTTAATTATGTCGCTATAATGAGGATAATTAACACGCACTGACCGCATGATGTACCGTAGTAACAATAGAAATTCCATAAAATTCAGGAAAGGAGCAATTAATTATTCATAACTGAAAAAGGAAAAATGATGGGGATAATACATACAGTTTTATATTTTATTTCGCGAGTGATATCATAGACTGTGTTAACTTTCCTGTTAGGTTGCGCAATCATGCTCCATATAGAAAAAAGTATGTAGGTAATATTCAGGAGCTGCCCGTGACTGCTGAGCATGCATGGAGTCTTGGTACGTGACCTACAGTCTTACTTGACCGTGTGATGTTCTCTGGAGGTTTGGTTACGCCAAGCTATTCCACTAGAGCGTTGCAGCGTGCACTCATGTCCTCAGAAAAGTTTACGAAGCAAACTCGAGAGACTTGAGTTTATATTGAAACATCCATTCACACCATCGTTAGGTAATGAACACTTCAATACGTTGATAAGTGTAGCTGTGGTTTACCGTAGGTATGACGTCAAACCTTATCGGACAATGGTATATTGTTTTATTTTCCCGAACTATAAATAATTTAATAAAGTCCACCGACTGGATAATATCGGTTAATTGAGCCCGATAACCTATTTGAATCAGAAGAAACTTAAACAAATATCGTTTAACTTCAGCGATAACGGCGTTATCGCCGTCACGGTCGGTTGCTCTAATGTTGTAGCAATTTGCTGATATGGACATTGCTACCTACAATCAAGGTAAACTTACAGGTTAACAGTAAAGAGTTTTTACACCTGCATTCGCAGAGACCTAAGGTTAGGAGCTTGAATCGAGGACTCATTGTCACATAGCAAAACCTAGAACTCCTCCAACAGTCATACTTCTCCCGAGTCTACTATGCATTTAAGTCGTTTCTCCACTGCATACAATGGTATCACCCTCCCCTTCCCCTCGTACACCGTTTTTGATTTTTACCGCGTACGCTCTTGTGTTGCCTACTGTATACGACCGGTTTCAATGAGATTAAACATGAAAAGGGTAATTATATGTGTCACTGTAACATTGTCAAACCCGTTACATTGTAATTTGAGTTTATAAACTCTCGGTATTTTTTGAACTGCCCCATTTTTTTCAACCCTCGCGCGATTTATGCACATTACACACCCGTGTGTGCAGTATTTGTATCGCACGACGCGTAAACGAGCGCGCTACGGATTAAACGGACTTTTTTTATTATCAATGCAACATAACCTTAACCACGCTAAAAAAGCCAAACCCTAATATAACATAACCTAACTTATCCTAATTTCATGCAGGCTTTAAGTTTCGCAAGTTTATAATTTCACTAGGCAAATTGTAGTATCGCGGGAGATTATAATTTCAGTAGTTAAGTAAATTGTAATATGTATTTATTACGGTTTTTAGAATTTTCCGGTGACATATACAAGAAGAACGTACTTACATATATATGTAAGTAAGTACCTAGTCACTAAACATTAAACTACATCACTTGTGACTGTGTTTAGTAAAAATGATAACTTTCGGGGTAGTACATAGGAGCGATTTACAAAGCAAATCACGATAATTCTAAACCTTAGCGACCATCTCCAAAGTTGTACCTTTGGGGCCATTCATTTATTACGTAAGACTATTTTCGCTAGTTTTTGACCCTTTTATAAAAAAAAATAAGAATAGGCCGACCCCCTCCCCCCCTGTTTAATATTTATTACGTAAGAATCTAAAGGAAAAAATGAACACACGTTTGTTTCGTTTTAATGTTTATTTTTCAAAGTAACAATTTTTAGAAATCTTTATTTATACTTACAAAGCAAGTACTAATAATTTAATTTTTTTGGTAGTAATTAAATTTGGTCACAATCACTTTGCCCGCGCTTTTTCAAAGTACAATTTTAACTTTGCGCATTTTTGTGATCTTACGTAAGAACTATCAAGACTCCGTCCCATCCCCTTGTAAGAAAAAATAAGACATCCTCTCCCCCCTAAATCGTGTAACGTAATAAATGAAAGGCCCCTTTCCATTTTCACAGTCACATTTGACGATTTTTTTTTTGTAATCTGTGTTAATTAAAAATGGTTTGGAAATTGCGGCTTACCCAACTTAAGCCTAATCCTACAAATTTTAATTGATAAATCGCTTAGCTTTACCGCCGCATTAGAGGTTCATACCACGATCATTACTGTTATATTAAATTGTGAAAAGGTATGCAGTTAGACACTTTTGGTGTAATTGTTATAATACGTAACCCTAAAGTGGTTGCAATTCAATTCTTTGAAAAAAATGGCATCCACGATTGTGATTTGAATGTCTGAGTATTTTAATCAAAATTAAAATATTGAATAGCAATGGCACGGCTAGCAGGTGAGGCTGACGATTTTGGGGCACTGAGAGGTTAATACTCGAGCAGGAGGCTAGCAGGGGTTATAAGAAGGCTGCAGACATATATTTTTTAAAATTACTCACAATATGCTCAATGCTGTCTATAAGTATAAGACGAAGCCTTTTTTCAGGACTTTTCTAAAAAATCTAATTTCTTAGACCTTTTATTTCTAAGAGCTTACTTTTGCTGACAAGGGGGATTTATTGCTTACTTTTGCTGACAAGGGGGAAGGGGGTAAATAATTGTAATCAATCTGTTTACGTAATACTTGAACGGCCCCTATGGTCTTTCTCAGTACTTGTCTAAAATTCCTTGGCATCTCGTTACAAAAACAAAATTTTTAAAAATACTCTCTCTCATATCATTGACTTTATGTTATGTGTATTAGAAGTTACATTGATTACAAGCTGTTGGTCTCCGTAAAATAAAAGAAATTAATATCATTTAATACTTACATGTACACCAAAATGACTCGTTAGTTTTGGTATACGTTTATTTTTTGTTTTATGCTGCTTTTCAAAACGATGAAATTGGATGAGTGTTAAATATATTATGTGCCAAAGAAATTTAAAAAAAAAAAAACAGACAGACCCTCATCAGACCCTCCACAGCAGTGGTTCTTAACCGATGGTCCGCGGAAGCACCTGAAGTGGTCCGCGAAACCATCCCAAAAGTATTGTATGAAATGTGACGAGTCGACACAATCAATGAAATAGACTGGCTGCTAGAGTCTCCAAGTGTTTGGCTTTGTCTGTAACTGAACCAAGTATTCGGAATTAGTATGAAAAGAGAAAAAAATAATTAAAAAATTAAAACACTGTTGAATATGGACAATAGTGCATGTTATGTATGTACTTATAGCTGTACAAGTACAACAATCCTTTCATTATTTTTACCTCTAAACAATTATTAGTGGCCGTGGCAAAACAGCTGTTTTGTAACATGGTCCACCATTACAAAAAGCTTAAGAATACCATGCTCTAAAGTGATTACTTGATGATGATTACTTACATGCTCCTTGTCCATGGCTGTTAAGCTCGTGAGACCTACTTTCAGCGAGATGTTAATCGTTAGGTACGATATCACGACCGACCTCTGATCGATTGGCCGACTGTCAGTGTGTCAGGCCATAGCCTGTCAAACTGGTTCGTATATGGTCAAGTCAGGAATTCGAGAACTTTCTACTATGGGGATGTGTGTGACGTAACGTAACTGAAAAACTGTGTTCTAAAAACATTTGAGTGTTTTTAGAAAACAACACAAACAAACCGGATAACACGAACACCTTCACCCGACAGCAAACATGCTTTTCACACTTGCCCGACCGGGAATCGAACCCATCGATCCAAAAGTAGCCTATTCAGCTTGGATAGGAATTTCATTCAGGGGCCTGATTTTTGAAACAATAGAATTCCAATTCTATCGTTTCAAAAATATGGGCCTAGAGCAGTTGTATCCAGCTAAGATGTACCCTTTTAATAATGATAAGTTAATTCAAGCACACGAACATCATAACTAAAATAACTAATAAAATTAGATTCAATCTAATAGTTAAATAGCCCGCCCCCAATCGTTCCCAGTACAAAGGTAACATTACAGATTACAGGTGCTGCATCTCCGCACCAAGAACGAGAGATGTACAGACAGCAGCACGTCAGGTTACCCATTTGCACTACGAAAGCCGGCGCTATTTCGAGTGTGATCAGGGCGACGTCAAGGTCAACATGATTAGCCTGATGTGCTGCCGTGTGTACCTCATTCGGATTTTTTTTCTTTCTTAAGAGATCTTTAGGCTAATAATCGGATAATTGAAGAATTTGTCTTATCTCGTTGAGAGATAAGCGGAGCGTGGTATGCTTTATCATTATCAGTACAGTAATACCTGTAGGTACTGTAGTACGCAATCTCCCTCGTCATGGAGATGCATCTACAAAATTGTTACTGGCCGTTTGCTCGCATTGAACGTTCATTAATCATAATCATTTTATGATAATTTTTCACGTTAAAATAAATTAATTACCCGTTATGATGGGTCCCGACTGTTAAAATTGTTATTTTATTCAATAATATTCAATAATAAAAGTCTCGACTACTGGACTTACTTGTTTTAATCTTTTCAGTTTTTATCACGCAATCGGTAATTAATTTATTTTATTTTACACTTTTTAGTTAGGGTCAGATATTTACATTTGTTTATTGATCTCCTCTTTATATCTCACTTTGATAATAAATTGAACAATTTTCGAATTAAAAGTACCTACATTTAAGTGAAAAATCGTAATAACCAACTTTAAATCGTTATAGATCCTTAACGGTAATTCTGATTGAAAAACAATATGAGAAACCTAAGAATAATTTTAAAATACCTATTCAACGATACCCCACTTGACATAGTTCGTCGATTTTATTATTTTTATTTTTCACATTATGGCGTCCAAAAATGGCCATTTTGATTTTTTTAAATTTTCATACTTTCTATGACGTTTGCGCCGTCATGACGAATCCAACAACGTATCATTTATTAAAATCGGCCCACGCGTTTGGTCTAAATAGTGCCACAAAGGTACAAACCCACATACATACTGCAGCATTTCTGCTTGCGATCTTTTTTAACCCCCGGGTGTTATAAGTTTGACCGCTATGTGTGTGTGTGTGTGTCTGTGTGTCTGTCTGTGGCACCGTAGCTCTCAAACGGGTGAACCGATTTGGATGCGGTTTTTTTTATTTACAAGCAGGTTTTTTGGCGATGGTTCTTAGATACGTTTTATCAAAATCGGTTCAGCCGTTTCAAGGTCATCAGCTCTTTTGTTAGCTGCGGTAGGGTTCTTAGACTCTTAATGTGTATTTACTTTACTTTCAAACATTCATGTGACCTAAAACTTGAAACACTCATGTATGCTTAATAAATATGCAGGATTATGGAACTCTTGGTCTGATGCTGCAGCCAGGATATCCAGAACACTAGCACACTCTTAAAAAAATAATAGCAGATATGTCGTGTTTGGACTCGTTTTGTTCAGTATTTGATTCTGCATACAATGCAATGGTGGCAACACGGTGAGCTGATGCTGCGGCCAGGATATCCAGAACACTAGCACATCCTTGAAATAAGTTAAAAATTTTGAAATAAAAATTAAATTAAAAATTCAAAACCCCCCCCCCCCCCCCGCAAAAAAGTAAAGCGGACATTTAAAAAGTAAAAAATAATACCTTTCGTTGAGCCATCAAATTCATTTCAGAAATACCTATCTATATATATTTTAATTATCGAAATCGATGGATGGCACGATAGGGTTTGCTCATTAAAATGGCGCTATAATGTCGCGTCGGGGTACCGCTTTAGTGAATCAGACCCTTCATTTGATTGACCCTTCATTTGATTGGGTCTGATTCACTAAAGCGGTACCCCGACGCGACATTATAGCGCCATTTTAATGAGCAAACCCTATCGTGCCATCCATCGATTTCGATAATTAAAATATATATAGGTATTTCTGAAATGAATTTGATGGCTCAACGAAAGGTATTATTTTTTACTTTTTAAATGTCCGCTTTACTTTTTTGCGGGGGGGGGGGGGGGTTTAAATTTTTATGTTCACTAATTCTTTCCGGTCTAGTTTTCTTTTTAATTCAATAGATTTCAAAATTTTAGAACTTGCTCCATTTTTGCTTTTTGTTTGGGTTTGAAATTGTCATTTTCATTCGACAAAAAATTTTTGAGTCAATATGACGAATTTCTGTGTGTAAAAAAGTCTGCTTTTATGGATTTTTGTGGTATATATGTCGCAGTAAGATAGATAAAGCCGTAATATAGTTATATCCCTAGGGATATAATTATATAGCGTAACATAGTTATACGATAGCGATTCTTTACTATCTCACTAGGAATATAGTTATAAAACCGTCGGAGTTTAGTGATATACTTATATTACTAGATTAAGTTCAGTGTTATAAATATATTAGGGTTGGTTACTTGATAAGGCTTAGTGAAATAGAAGAAATCTACCATATATAATTAATAAAACAAAATTTTATTGGTTTTATCTTTAATAAATCAACTTTATGTATCCTGCAGTTACAATACTTTGTGACATTAACACGTATTAAAGTAATTATAATTAAAACGATCATATTTTTTGGAATTTAAACATTAACAATACAATTAAAACTAATCAAACATTAAAAATCTTTTAAAGCTAAACAGTTTTGAGATATCTTTATTTCTTATCAACTAAGTTGAGATCTTGGTTTCTTTAAAAGTATTTTTTAATTTTTGTTCAGACAAGAAGACGAATCATGACATCTAGAATTACATAGCACTGAATGCTTCTTACAGGCACATCTTTTAGTAGAACACTGTATATTCGGTTTTTTACAGGGACATTTTAAATAACCTTGGCCACCAAAGCGCGACAATTTTTGGCATATTTCTCTCAGTGACAAGTATATTACTAACGACGGCCAACATTTATAAAAAGCGAGCGCGAATTTTTTTTGATTTTAAAAATAAAACAATTTTTAAAAAAAAAATTTTAGCAACAAAAGTATTGTTAGGAATAATTTCAAGCTGGTGCTAAAGAGTAGGTCGCGTGGCGATTGTGTATAATTTTGATGTCATTTTCGTAATTAAAAAATATTTTTTTACAAAATTTTATTTTATCTATTTGTCGGCGCAATTAATATGTATGAACATGCTAAATTGCAGCTCTGTAGTACCAAGGACTAATATTAGTAAATATATTCTTATTAATCCCAACAATGTTTGGCACTTGGTCTACCATTACTCGCAAACTTGAAGGGCCAACTTATGTTTTATAGTTTTCCTTTTAAATTTGATGCATATTCTACCTCTGTGAATTTTTCCACATTTTTAAAAACAACCGTTTAGCTGGTATAGGGGGGGGACACTTGTGTTTGACAAAAATTTTCACTTTAAAAATTTATGATTCGCAAACGGAGTGCTAAATCGAAAAACGTTCTTACTAAACCCCTTCTATCTTTTAAAAATCTATTCTATGACTCCCCACTCGATGATATTGGCGAGAAAAAAAAAATTCATCGCCCTTTCACGTCTATGGGAGACACCCGAAAAAAATTTTTTTTCTGAGGTTTTACTCTACAGTTCTGTCGGCGTGATTAATATGTATTACCATGCCAAATTTTAGCTCTGTAGTACCAAGGGTTTCTAAGAAAACCCGCGGACAGACGGACAGACGGACAGACGGACATGGCGAAACTATAAGGGTTCGTAGATTACTACGGAACCCTAAAAAGGAGATAAATTATTCTATCTGTTTAAAAGTGGAAGTTTAATTGATTATCAAAATGTAAGTTTTTCACTTTTTCCTTTTTTTTGTTCTCACACGCCTACTCTACCTTACCTACGCTATACAGTACACTTTTTACAACATCTACTTCACGCTCAGACAAATATACTATCAGGCTGTTCTTGCAACAGTTACGAGAATCCTGGGTCTTGTGGTTTAAATCAAATCTGGTTATCACTTGACCTGGGGGGAGTACTTCACGACCTGCAAGGGGAGAATAGGTTACACTAGCTTGACATTCTTACTATACTAAAATACTCATATATTTTATTTTTTTCTTCCTTTTTGGTGTCCTTTCGGGAATAGTGGCCTCGTAGGTATCCTAGTCCAATTTGAAATTTTTGTAGTTTCAGTGTTTTTAATGACAACCTATTAAAAGGCTGGGCAGAAATCTACATAGTGTAGTCCGATTGATGATCACTCAAATTACGTTCGTCCCTACCTGAACCAGCCACAGTTCCGTTCCGGATATTCCGGCGGCCCCAAGAAGACCATTTGGTTAAGTCCCACTGATCCATTTGCTTTATTCATTAATTTTCATAAATAAATAGCCAATTGTGTTAGCTACAAATATATCTGACAAATAGTTAGGGATTTTGTTCGTCGACGAATTGAATTCATCATCCTATTTGGTTCAGATACCAATATAGTTAAGCCACATGTTTCGATTTATGTATGTTATAGTTACTGTACTAAATTAACCAGCTCTTCTTTCCCAAACAAAACTACCAATCGTAATTTGGTGTTTAAATCGATAGGCCAACCCTACTGTTAAGTTTATGTTTCTTAATTTTATTGTGCTATTTTCGTGTTTAATTTTGGCCCCAGTGTCTAATTTTTGTATTAATTTATTTTAATTAAACCCTTTTATTCTATAAATCTCGTCTTCTTTATTCAATTTGTGTTTCGGCGATTACCACCCGTAAATTGATCGCTGAAATACATACATAAATACATACATACATACATAGGCTGATAAACACGTTACCCTCCTTTGCGTCGCGCAGTCGGTAAATAAAAACGTATGAGTCACCGACTTCAATCCCAACAACAGTTCGCAAATGTCACTCATTTATTTAGATGATGTTCTGGTTTGTAGTATTTTTTGTTTTCGTTGATTTTTTTAAAAGCGTTGAATCATTTTCGATAAAATTTATATGGGACCACCTCTGGAGTACTCTTCCGAACAAAAAAAAATAATGTTGAAAATCGGTCCATAATTGGTGGAGAAATCGGTAAACATACATAGAGACGAACATATTACCTCCTCCTTTTTTAAAGTCGGTAAAAATGTTGAAAGGTGTCCATAATCAAAAGCATTGCAGTTGAAGTTTGTTTTTAACCCCCGACAAAAAAGAAGGGTGTTATAAGTTTGACGTGTGTGTATCGTTGTGTCTGTGTATCTGTTTGTGGCGTCGATAGCTCCTAAACGAATGGACCGATTTTTGACGTAATCGAGATGGTTCTTGGCTGTATTTGATCAAATTTGGTTCAGCCGTGTAAGATATACAGGGTGGCCGGGAAGTTGACGTTTAAAAAAAAATTTAGATCCCTCGTGTCGTGGGGTATCCGAAACACCCCTCCTATGTATGTTCCGCGATTTTTTGTAGTTTTCGAGTAACGATTTTTTGTAGTTTTCGAGTTACGATTTTTTTTCTGAATTTTCGAGAAATTTCAACCAGACCTGTTTAAATTTTTTTTTTAAAGTTAAAAAGCCACCCTGTATAAGCAATCAAATGTCAGGGTGATACAAAATATATAATTTAAGAGTTTTTAAAAAAATTCGCCTCTCCATACATCTTAATGTTACCAGCTGATTTGCCTTTGTATGATTTTTTTTAAATTTCAATATAAGGACAAAGTTGTTAATTTTATGAGGAAAATCACCCCAGAATTTTCGCTAACTATAATTTAAAATAAAATTATATATGTATATATATATATATATATATATATATATATATATATATATATACATCCTACAATCTTTTTGGCGTCATGCATGTCGTGCATCATTACGACGTCCCCCAGTTCCCCTTGCTTTTTTTAACATGTCTTAATAAATATTGCTTAGTTTTTTGATTTCCAGTTCCTTGGGGTACATCATTTTCCGATTATTTCATTTTTTGCGATATTCCTCCCGCAGTCAGGCCCCAACATTTTTGAACCCCAAACCATGGCCATATATTATAGGAGTCCTAGATATATTGATTGTGATTTACCTATGGCATCGACTATTTAACGTCCTCACAGGATGGACGGTATTTAGGAGTGCGACGTTGCCAGCTTGGGTTTACTTATCTCTTTCTTTTACTATCGCTTATGTCTGTAAAACCAATGTATAAAGAATAATTTACTATTTGTATTTCCTGACCTATACGACCTTCAAAGCTTAAAAAAAGAGCGTCCTTGGCCGGAAACGTACTTGTGACTCCTCTGATATTGGAGATATCTAGGGCTGGCATCTATGGATGTAAGGTGATAGATACCTTATCTATTTAAGGTATCTATCGCTTACCATCAGGTGATCCGTCTCCTCCTTTGCCTCCTGTCACATAATTATTTTTTCATTAAAAATCAACAATATGGACACTTTATACAAATTTTGCGTTATAAATATCTGCTACTACTCTACTACTTATTCTATTCAATTATACTTATAATAGAAATGTAAGGCACGTAGGGCTTAGGTAAAGGCTTTATTTTATTTATTAGGCACATAAAACAGATTAAGATAATGACGGGTTCCGTAATATAAGGACAAAAGATCTTATAGTACTTAAAGAGCTTTGCACGAACACTGAAATCTTGGTTTTACTTGTCTTCCTGATCTGATTATTATTGTTGAGTAACTATTGATAAAGAGTACTCTATTGAACGTCCGTATATAGCTATTGAACGTCCGTATATAGCTGTTGAACGTCCGTATATAGCTATTGAACGTCCGCATATAGCTAGCTACTGAACGGCTGCGTATAGCTATTTAACGTCCGCCTTAATATGACATTACCTGGCACCAGGAGTAGAGGGCGACCCAAGAAACGCTGGCTTGATATCGCGCAGGATGATATGCGTGTCAATGGGCTAGTTGCGAAGGATGCCGAAGACCGGGCAAAGTGGAGGAGAAAGAGTAGGAAAGCGGACCCTGGGTTCTCTCGCGCGGGGCGGGATGAGCAACCGGGACAAACGCTAGGCAGATGATGATGATGATGATGACTATTCTACTACTTATTCTATTCAATTATATTTATTATAGAAAGGTAAGGCACACAGGACTTAGGTAAAGGCTTTATTTTATTTAATTTATTAGGCACATAAAACAGATTAAGATAATGACGGGTTCCGTAATATAAGGACAAAAGATCTTATGGTACTTAAAGAGCTTTACACGAACACTGAACGGCCGCGTATAGCTATTGAGCGTCCGTATATAGCTATTGAACGTCCGTATATAGCTATTGAACGTCCGTATATAACTATTGAACGTCCGTATATAGCTATTCAGCGTCCATATATGTCCACAAAGTACAAACCTTAACGTCGATTTCCGCGTCTGTTTGTCTGTCTGTATTCCCGCTAACTCCTAAGATATGCCACTAAATTTGATGTGGTCTTTACTATCAGGTACCTAAGTTATTATTTTTCTAAGGTTTGTAAGTTATAGTTAGAATTCTTGGTTTCTTGCGCTCGAAAAGAAGCAAAAATCAATTAATTCAATCAAACAACCGGTAATAGCTATAAGATAAATATCCTATTACTAGAATGTTTCTCTTATTTACTTCAAAACTTCTTTCATTTAATTGTACGTATTTAATCTACAGTTTATTGATATGGGGTAACCTAACCTAGGTAAGCAAACAAAAACAAAAAACATGTAAGTGTATCACTTTTATTCAGCGTGTTTGTGGTCTACAATGAAACATATTTATAATTGTTAAGTGGATACTTATAAGTAATACTCCGATTGACCGACTTTGTCAACAACACAACATTCATTAATTACTCTGTACAACTTTGAAACTTAGTGTTGGGTGTACATTTTTGTTGCTTAAGTATTAATAATTCTAAAACATCTCAGATTTTAAATACAAGGTTGAGTTGTTTGCTCCGTTGTAAAACAAAGTTTTGTTTAAAATGAATGGAAAATTTGTCAATTTAACCAATAGGGTAGTTTCCTACTAGTCATTTGAGTTACTTTTTATCATCTGTCAAAAACTAATTTTTGTTCTAAAAATGTTCGAAACAGCACGGCGTGACGTAGTTTTTTAGCGTCATTGATGTACTCATTAAATGATTTTTATTAATTAAAAATTGAGGACCAAATGGACAAAAATGTGAGTGAGATTTAATGAAACATCAGTAGGAGAGTAATTTAGTGAACAATAGCTTGTTATTTATTTTTAATGCAGGAAACTACCCTATTATTTAAAAAAAGTTAGTTTCACAACGAATCAAACAATTCAACCTAAGTACCTACTATGTATTAATAATCAACATCACAACCAATATTAATAAAATTACCATATATGACTGGCAGTTAAGTGCTGGACGTGAAAATTTGATATTGCTTCTAGAGCATATCAGACTTTAGCTAGTAGTACTAGGTATGATCAATATCACAACAATAAAATTACTCTTTATTACTGAATATGACACATGAAATTTTGATATTAATACCAGTACTAGAACATCTCAGACTTTAGCTATTAAAATCAATTAAACATAAAAAGGATACATAAGAACGAGTAATACTAAAAGGTATTAATACTAGAAACACAACGTTCATTAATTACTCTATACAACTTTGGCACTTAGTGTTAGGCATAATTTTCTGTTAATAAGTATTAATAATTCTAAAACATCTCAGATTTTAAATAAGGTTAAGTTGTTTGCTCTGTTGTAAAACAAAGTTTTGTCAAAAATAAATGGAAAATTTGTCAATTTAACCAATCATTTCAAAAAAAGTTAGTTTCACAACGGATCAAATAATTCAACCTATGTACCTACTGTTACTAATCAACATCACAACAATTATGATAGGCAATGAAATAACTCTTTATAACTTTGGCAATTAGTTGATCCTTAAAATTTAGTATTAACACTAAAACAGCTCAGACTTCAGCTACTTAGCTAGGTATTATAATTGGCACAAAATTTTAGGCGAGAAATGATTTTAGTACTTACCTATTATTACTTAAGAATAAATTCAACTTAATATCTATGAAACAAATCTTTGTACTTTTTATATAAGTACTTAAAAAAATTATAATGCAGTACAAAACCCTTATTATTATAATTAAGGATATTAAATGATTTTAGTACTTACCTATTATTACTTAATAATTAATTAAACTTAATACCTATGAAACAAAGCTTTGTACTTTTTATTGTCAGATAGACTAGTAGTATCAGACAGGTAACTGAAAAGCGTCTTTGGTCACATATTGGTACCGGTTGTTACTCTTTCTTAACCACTCAGCTTAATTACCTATTCAACAAAGTAGACAGTTTAAATTTAACAAACGAAAACTTTTCGGTGGGTTCCATTTGTTCATTAGAACATGACGTAATAGAATAATTTAAGAAAATATAGTCCCTATATGTACTAAAGTTTGTATGTAGTTGTATAGTACATAAATAGGGACAATATTTTCTCACTTTGTTCTATTACCTTATGTACCATGGAACAAATGGGACCCACCCAAACTTTTCATGATATTAAATCAACGTAAATGTTTCGGGAAAATAATTTTGTGCAGAATGAAAGTTGAGTCATATTAGACAAACCACTGTAGAGTCAAAATCTAGCAATACTCGGGTCGTAGTCGGGTCGTAGTTGAGTCACAGTGAAGTCGCAGTTGAGTCCTAGTCAAGTCACTGAAGAGTAGTCCATTCATTATTTTATCGTTTTGAATAAATATTTTGTATATAGACCTTAATTTTAAGCCAGTCCTTGTTATGAAGAAGTGTAGGATATTTATTTTTTAATTCGTCACATTGAGCACGTTTTGGAGGTTTTTTATACTTAATATTGTCTTTAAAATATTTGGTTACGACGTTTTTTTGTTCAGTTGTCCAAGGAACAAGTGTCCTCTTTTTTTTTGTAGATGTCTTGTGTCTTATTTCTTGGGAAGGGGAAACAACTTGTTGTCTTCTCTTTATTTTTGCAGATGTCTCGGGGATTAATTCTTGGGATGTGGAAGCAACTGGCTCGTGTCTACTCAGGTTAATATCTTGCAGTGGATCTTCTTCTTCTAATTCAAAATCAACAACTTCCTGGTTTTCTATCTCGTTTCCTGTAACTTCTTCATCTAAGTTCAAGTCTATTTCATCTAAAGCTTTTCCTTGATATTCATCCGCTTTTCCATCTTCCATCAATAGTAGCAGTTTCGAAATTTTAGCAGTTTGATAAACGTCGCTAGGTAATCTGTAATTATTTTTATGTACACTCAGGGTGTGGCCCATGAAAGTAGCTAGTTGTTCGAGCTCTGATTCAGTCATTGTAAATAGCTGGGTCATGGTCGCTAAATGTTTTCTCAGGCGGGTGGATGTAAGAGCCATATAATTTTTGGCACCGCTTGCTTTTGCATATTTTTCTAAAATTTTGTAGCCACAAACAGTTGATCCACCTGCCTTCACAAATAATAAATTATTATTATCTGCAACATACATGTGTCTCACTGATAATATTTTTTTAATATCTTCTTGCACTTCACTACTAAACAGTACTGGCACCCCTCTCCCTCTTTTGCCACGGATCACTATTCTTTTTAATTTACCTACTAATATTTTTTCTGTCGAAGTAAGAATTTTATCAAATTCTTCATATTTATTGCTGTCGTTTCCATGATCATTGTAATCATTTAATTTTAATCGTTGTAATTCGCCGGGCCGACGTCTGTTCAAAAGAAGAACGCGACAATATGTAGATTCCACCAAATTATTAAAAGCTCCAACGTTCGTTTTTCCTTCGGATTGCGTTAAATTATCGGAAGACTGTTTTGACATGCCACAAAGATAATCTTTGAATAATTTTAAATCAGTAGCAAGTGGTACAATAGTGGTTTTATTCCATTTCTTCACATTAAGATCATCAGCAGCTTGGCTAGAAATATCAAACTTCCAATTCTCCCCAATTAATTTTGATAGTGTTTTTAAATCTGCTTGAATAGAAGCCGTTTGAACGTTGGCTTCCATTTTACAACTTTGCAATAAAGCTATACTACAGCATTGTTTTATTGACGTAGCGATGTTCATGGCATATGTCGGTGCATCAAATTGTTGTGATGCTTCATTGTACCGGGCTACGATTTTGGTTGCGTTTACTAAAGTGTCATAGTATTGTGGTTTCAATACTTGTTCAAAGTTATTGATATTCGGGTTCAGTTTCATTACTTCCACAAGCAATTTCGCTAACTCCCTCATCTTACGTGAGACTACAGTTGCAAAATGTTCCTCACGATGTGTTCGCAAATACTGTGCTCCAAACATACAAATCAATTTATCTTTTTTAGCTACTAATGATATTTTGTCTGGTTTCATACGAGGAAACACGTTCTTCATTAGATTATTGTCGACTTTAACGTAACGTACAAGAAAATTTTGTGCATGAACTTGTGCGTTATTTGTAGAAGCAGTATTATCACATTTTTTTACATGTCTCCACAGTTGTTTTTTTGAATAGAAACCTAGACAATTGGAGCAAGGTAAATAGTCAGTCTTTTCAGAAAACCTACACTTCTTTACAGGCTTGAATGCTGTTTGTGAATTACTCACATAATTACCATTTTTTCTTAAAGCGCTAAATAATTGTTTACGTTTAAGACTTTTTTTGGGATATGCTAATGCTAATTGTACTTCAGGTTCAGCTGAGTGGTTTCGAACCATATGTCGTGAAAAATTCAAAATGAAATCTTCACAATAGTAACAAAAATCTCTTTCTCGAATACGTTTACCTTTCAAATTACTTTCTGATGTTTTTTTATCTTCCGGTACTACCTTTTCTGTTTCCATATTTTCTTTGTTTGTTTCGTCATCCTCTTCCGAATCTTCCCCTAAGTAATCTTCTTTCAACGAAACCTTTTCTTTTTCTGCTGGACTTGTCTCATCGCAATGGCTTGGAACAACCTAAAATAATATTACTTTATTGCACAGGGTGAAATTTTATGTGAGGCTTCTACTCAAGAAACTGAACAACTTTCCCCAAGAAACCCCTAGTCAAGTCGCAAAAAAATTTTTGGACTTCCTATATTAAGTCGAAGTCACCTTAGAAGTCGTATTTTCCCATAAAAACATTCATCCCTCTATTTCATCCACTTCCTAACAATTTTACCCAGTGAGGGAAAGCTTATTTATGCGATACACACACTTTCGTATTTGTAATGTTAGTATGGACTAACTGTGTCTAACTAATTTTAGGCTATTAATATGAAAATAACGATGACGGAGATGGAAAGTAATAATGCGTTCCTGTATTAGCGACAGCGTGTTCTCAAAATTTTAAGATTCGGTTGGGTAGTCAAAACATGAAAGTAATAAACAAACAAACAGAATCACTGTCGGACCATATAATCTAGCTGTGTTACGAAAATTATAGCATTAAAATCATACTAATGTTACGTATTTAGCTACTATTTAAATGACCTTAAATTTTTTTGACAACTGTGTAGGTATGTATATAATTTTTCTACAGTATAAGTAATAGTATACTAGCGTATACAGTATGAACACTCCCTGCCCCTCTTTAAATGCGGCCTCACCCCCCTGGTTACCCCACGTGGTGACAAATGCCATACAAACGTTACTCAGCTATCCCGCTCGCTCCTACACATTAGAAAGAGATAGTTGATAGGTTTTTTCGGAGCCAATGTATGGAGGGTGTGTTTACTACTGACCTTATGTGATCCATCTAAACATTCGTTTTCCATCAATAGTTCTTGGTCGGATTCTGACGAAGATTCATAAGATGATGGTTCATAATTCTTATCATTTGAAAGATTATCAGCAGGATCAAGATGTCTGAGGTGGCGTAAGGTAGATGATTCATCTGCTATTGGGGGAGGCTCGTCAGTGTTAGTATTTTTGAGGTTAGTGGTATTCTTTTCCATGTTTTCAGGACAAAGGAGGATCACGTGGCTCAAGACAACTGGAGGTACAACTGTTTTTGGCGGAGGCTCTACATTGTCAGCGCTTAGGAGGTAGGTGTGATTTTCTTCTGTGTTTTCAGGATCAAGGGGGCTAGCGTGGTTCAAGATAGCAGGAGGTTCAATTGATTTTTGCAGAGGCTCGTCATTATCAGTATTAAAGAGGTAGGTGGAATCTTCTTCTATATTTTTAGGATCAAGGTGGCTAGCGCGGTTCAATAGAGCAGGAGGTTCAACTACTAGTGGCGGAGGCACGTCCATAACATTTTCTACGTCTGAGATATAAGTAGGCTTGTTTAAAATTGTATTATCAGCAGGATCAAGATGTCTGAGGTGGCGTAAGGTAGATGATTCATCTGCTATTGGGGGAGGCTCGTCAGTGTTAGTATTTTTGAGGTTAGTGGTATTCTTTTCCATGTTTTCAGGACAAAGGAGGATCACGTGGCTCAAGACAACTGGAGGTACAACTCTTTTTGGCGGAGGCTCTACATTGTCAGCGCTTAGGAGGTAGGTGTGATTTTTTTCTGTATTTTCAGGATCAAGGGAGCTAGCGTGGTTCGAGATAGCAGGAGGTTCAATTGATTTTTGCAGAGGCTCGTTATTATCAGTATTAAAGAGGTAGGTGGAATCTTCCTCTATATTTTTAGGATCAAGGGGGCTAGCGCGGTTCCATAGAGCAGGAAGTTCAACTGCTAGTGGCGGAGGCACGTCCATAACATTTTCTACGTCTGAGCTATAAGTAGGCTTGTTTAAAATTGTATCATTAGCAGGATCAAGATATCTGAGGTGGCCTAAGGTAGATGATTCAACTGCTATTGGCGGAGGCTCGTCAGTGTTAGTATTTTTGAGGTTAGTGATATTCTTTTCCATATTTAGGAGGTAGGTGTGATTTTCTTCTGTATTTTCAGGATCAAGGGGGCTAGCGTGGTTCAAGATAGCAGGAGGTTCAATTGATTTTTGCAGAGGCTCGTCATTATCACTACTTAAGAGGTAGGTGGAAGTAGATTTATTTTTAGACGGGGGAAACTCATAAAAAATTGATATTTCAGATGATTTGCAATAACTATGCATTTGAGAATCAGGCATGTCATGAAAACACTCATCGAAATAAGACTTACTCTTATTTGTATCCATGTATTGGACAAAAGTATTATCGCCTACTCCATAAAGGGGCACATTTTCTTTCTTCTGAGTAGAAAGAGATTCAAAAGAGTCTGATATATGACTAACACTTGAAGAAATGCAAGGATCGTCAGGACTTTCATTGTTCTCAGTTAAGAGAGACGCATAGGAGTCTGATATATGAGTAATATTTGAAGAAATAGAAGGGTCAACAGTGTTTTGTAGGTTTTGATTCAAAACAGACGCATTTAAGTCTAAGATATGGGTTACATTTGAAGGAGAGCAATCAGAGCAATCAGTGGAATTTGGAAGCTTGTGAACGTGAGCACTGACTGGGATAGTTGTTGACAAAGTATTATCTTTGTCATTTATCTCGATTGCTTGAACAGGCTTTGCATCAGCTCTGTTTGTTTTCTTTTTGCGTCCTGTATTCGTTTTCCTGGTATAGTTTCTTCTTTTTTGATCTGAAAAAATTATGAAAATTAATGATTAATTCAAGTAAATATTTAGCTCATTTTTTGCATTAATGATAAAAATTCCGTGATAAAATTGAAAATTGTGATTTAAATGAAAACTATGATGATACCAGAATAATATACTAGAAACTTAATTTATGATTCAATCTTACAACTAATACATTTTATTACCTGTGTACAATAGTACAGTAAAGGCGTGCGTAAATAAGTGCTTTAGAGTAAACAGTTAAAAAATATCTTTATTGTTACCTATAAGTGAGACCTATAATTGGCTTTATGTTATTTATGTTATGTTAAGTAATTAGCTGTTGGTTTTCCAATCAACAAAAGTAAATATTATGTGAAAAGGAAATCTCAAAAATTCAGTTATCTTTTTGTTCTTTGTTGCCTTCGATATTTGTATGGAGGCCATTTTTGTCTAGGGAAAAAGGGTTCCCTGGTGAATAGGTATGCCTAACCGAAAACTACGTGGATGATGTCGCAGTTAGCACCCAGTACCTATACAATAATATTACCCACGGGAGTAAGTACATAAAAGTTCGAAAACAAATATACGGACGTCAGATAGCTATATCTTTGTATATACAGGCTGTAAAAGGACTTTTTAGGGTTCCGTAGCCAAATGGCAAAAAACGGAACCCTTATGGATTCGTCATGTCTGTCTGTCTCCGTCCGTATGTCACAGCCACTTTTTTCCAAAACTATAAGCACTATACTGTTGAAACTTGGTGAGTAGATGTATTCTGTGAACCGCATTAAGATTTTTATACAAAAATAGAAAAAAAAAACAATAAATTTTGGGGGTTCCACATACTTAGAACTGAAACTCATACATAGATATTAAACACTCAGACTCAGAACAAACAATTCTGCTTATCATAGAAATGTTTGCCCTTGGTGGGGATCGAACCCAAGACTCTCGGTTTTGTGGTCATGTTCGCTAACCACTAGACCAACAAGTCACTCAAAGGTAATAGCTAAATTATTTCGGAGCCAATGTATGGATTGTTCGGGGTATGGTAAAAGGGTCCCCTTTTAACCTTTGCGTACGGAACCCTAAAAATAGCTTTATAATATTAGTAGACACAGATATCACTAGGGAACAGCTATAACCGAGTTCCACGCGGATGATATCTCGATCGGCAGCTATTACAATGTAATGTATGTAACCTACTTTAATAATGTTAATATAGTTACAAACCTTTATTAATTTAATTGTATAATTCGCAACATATTATACACTCATCAGTTGGGTAGTGATCGTACAATAAATAGTTACAAATAGTACAGAAAAATACACTATTCTGTAGCCACCAAATGACGTTCAAATTGTTGTTCATGTCGATTATAATATGTTTAGGTTTTCCAAAAGAACTTGAATACACTCCACAAACGAAACACTCATCTCGCAGTATGAAATGAGTTGAAGGCCACGGCCACTTTAATTCCTTTTTTAAAAAATATTTCAGGTAATTTTTATTCAAAAATCTGTCGACATCAGCAAAGATGACCATTTTGTTAGAAAAATATTGTAGTTAGGTAGGTATTTTATATATTTTATTAGGTATGAGTAGAAGATACCGACACAAGAACAGCAGAAATCGAACTGACTGACGTTCTGTAAGACGATTACTATAACAACCTATCTACTCTAGATAGATATAGATAATAATATACTTAATACAGAAAATAAAACTTACCTGCATTAAAGCCCGTTGTCGAAGGACTTTCTTCGACTAACGATAATATTTTTCTACTCCGAAGTTCTCGGACCTTTCGGGTATTCATCTTCAAGAAATATCCAGTACGTTTATTTGTAACTTTCACTGTAATTTTAATAAAATGGAGCGCGAATAATCAGCAATGCGTACGTGATCTACGACGATAAATATTGTTTTGATTGTGATAGACTGAGCGAGCTGGCAACGTCGTAACGGGGACGCCAAATACGCGGATTCGTAGTCAGGAAATCCCCGAGATATACGGCTGTGGATATACGCGCTACAGCAGCGCCTCACCCGTGCTGAGATTTCTTCGGGAACTTTTCAATATATTATTGCAGTCATTTAAACGACTTTTTGGCTTCTAATGATTTTTGTCCTACGGCTAGCCAGGACCAATAGAACCTATGTGCCACTGGCTAAAAAAGTGGCGTCCGGTATGCGGACGCCAAAAGCAGGTGGACGCCAGTTTAAATGCACTTTTACCTTCAGGGGACGGCTGTTTGTTTGCGGGAGAAATATATATATATATATATATATATATATATATATAATATATATGTCTTAGAAATTGGCAAAATCAAAAATTAAATTGACGATTTAACGTGCCCTCTGAAGCACGGAAACCGGGAACGCTTGTGACAAATTGACAGGTTCCCGATACTGTAACTTAAGTTGTGTGTCGCCATTTTATCCGTTAAGGTGGCGAAATTGAAACTATCACATACATCTGACCCGTCTACTGAATTTTCAGTTGCTAGGTAGTTTGTAACTTTACGTTCGGTTAGCGGTGGCGCTGCTGGTCAAGGTGGTTGTCAGCAAGTATATAAAAATTAAATAGTTCTCAGTTTCGCCACCTGAACAGATAAAATAGCCTCCATAACATCGATGCACAACTTAAGTTACAGAATCGGGGCCCGGTATGGTTTCTGATCAAGGTGAAAAATTAAACTTTGTTCAACTCTTTGTAACAAATATTTTTCCAAATAGCATCGAACCTCTGTGGCATGCCTAAAGTTGCAAGTACATAAAAAGTCGCGTTTTTAATGTACACGTATATAACATATGCCAATCGACAGAGAAAATAATTACAAACAACAAATACTCTTTGACAAAATGTCGTAAGTGATATATACTTTCTGAGTAATTTCAGTTTGAAAATGTAAAATATAATTAAAAGAAAATCATCGTTTAATTAAACCGATTTAAAGGTCCATTATCGTCATTTTAAGGCACACCGCGTCACGAGTAACATTCTTCTTATCGAGTAGGTAATGTAGGTATAGTCAAGTGTGCGGCGAACTTGACTAACCCTGGTGTCAGAGTTTTGAAACCGCCAAACGTTCTCTAACTTGATTTTAACGACTGCAGTCAATCGACATCAGCCGGGACCGACAACTTAACGTGCCTGTCGAAGCACGGAATCGCTCGTGGTGAATTGCCAATTTGGTTACCTGCCTCTGTGTACGTTGCTTAACCTTACTGATCGGTTGAGATCAGCGAGCGTCACTGAACTATGAGTAGCATTAAATTGGATTCTCGCACTACTAAAATAATAGGATAAAATGCAAAAAAATATGTAAAATATGTTTTTGGTGAAATCCACATCAATCAAAATCCATTCATTCGTTACAAGCCTGGGTCATCCATCGAGAAAAATACGCGCGTAGGGTGTGGTTGAAGGGAAGGAAATCAACCGCAGGGCTGCTCTTTACCAGTCAGTTTGTCACTCACTGCCACCGTGATCTTTATCAATAAAAAAAGCAACTCATACCCATTGGTGTGCTCTTCACTACAATCTTGCCCTAGACCTTTTATGGTGGGACGAACTTACAGTCTAGTGTGAAAAATAAGGTTGAAATTCACTACGGTAACTTAAATGCAGAGACATCGCTCGACTGGAACCGCCGCTCGTACGCCACTCCCCACACTGCGGCCATCGAGAAGGTTCCGGGATTGATTCCCGATGGGAACGTTATCAATCAAACATCACTTTATGATCTTGAGACTTTCCCCAGTTTGGTTAGGACACTGACTTTTGATTTTGACTTCATATGAATGACAGCATAAGAACTAAGAAATGACTAGTACTTCAACATAGTGAATGGAGCAATAAGTACTAGTAAGTTAAGTCCTCTTGTCCCCCCTGATCCACTACAGGATATCTAGACTAAATAATCCTTGTGCCCGACTGATGGAGGTAACCGGTGGGGACATCAGAACGGGATCGAATTACCTGATTGTCCGAATCACAGTGACAGCGAGTCACAATATGACTTGTAAAGAACAGCCCCGTGGTTGATTCCCTTCCCTTCACCCCACACCCTTCGCGCCGCATTAACGTGGTATTTTTCTTAATGGATGACCCAGGCATGTAATGAATGAGTGGATTTTGGATTTTGATTGATGTGGATTTTACCAAAAACATATTTTACATATTTTTTTGTATTTATCCTATTTTTTTAGTATAGAATTCAATTTAATGTTACTCGAAGCCCAGTGGAGCTCGCTGATCTCAACTGATCAATCAGAATAACAAACTTAAACAGAGCCAGGGAACCTGATGGATGACAAAGGGGCAATTTATCACGAGCGTTTCCGTGCTTCGGAGGGAACGTTAAGCTATCGGTCCTGGCTGTTGTCGATTGACTGCAGTCGTTAAAATCAAGTCAGAGGCCATTTGGCGGTTTGAAAATTCCGACACCAGGGTTAGTCAAGTTCGCCACACACTTGACTATACCTACCTACTCGATAAGAAGAAAAATGCTACTCGTGACACGGGATGCTTTATAATAAAATGATAATGGACTTTTAAACCAGTTTAAAGTTTTAATTGATGATTTTCTTTTAATAATATTTTATATTTCAAACTGAAATTACTCAGAAAGTATATCACTTACGATATTTTGTCAAGAGTATTTGTTGTTTATAATTATTTTTTTCTGTCGATTGGCATATGTTTTATACGTGTACATTAAAAACGCGACTTTTTATGTACTTGCAACTTTAGGTATGCCAGGCTTCAGACAAAAATGTTCGAACCCCTTTCTTAATCAAACAACTCACTTGAACTCACTCATTGTTTACTATTGCATTGTTCTTTTAACTTTGTTTCATTGTTGAATAGGTACGTTTTTTGTTATATCAGATGGCACTTAATTGATTGCATTCTGCTTTTATTTTTTGATTATTTGAACAGGTTTGGTGCTTCTTTAGTATATAAAGGCCAAGAAATTCGCTTATGTTATCACTTCCTTGGTTTTGACTTAATGGTGCATTGAAAAGAAAAAAAATGAAAGTCTTCTTGATCTTCTTGGTAAGTCTGTTTACGATTAGGGTGTTGGTTAAGTGTTTGGGTTGACTGGAAGAAATGCCTTTGTGGGATAAGTCCACCTTTTTACTGTTTTTATTATACGTGTCTTGTGTAACCTAACTATGCTCTTGTACACACGGCAGCACATCAAGCTATACATGTTGACCTTGACGTAGCCTTTATCACGCTTGTAATAGCACCGGCAGTGAAAATTGTACAGAAATCCCCTTGTGAGATAAGTCCGCCTTTATAACGTTTTCCTTATAATGTGTCTTGTGTAACTTATGCTCATGTACAATCCTTACTACTTACTTAATATTATAAATGCGAAAGTAACTCTGTCTGTCTGTTTGTCCGTCTTTCACGCCTAAACTACTGAACGGATTTTGACGAAATTAGGTACAGACATAGATTAGCGCCTGGGAAAGGACATAGGCTACATTGTATCCCACAGTTGGGCACGATATACCCTGTAGTCCACGCGGGCGGAAAGCTAGTAAAGAATAAATACAATACAATACGTCTTAGTGGTCCAAAATCGTAATCTTCATCTGCTAGTGGGGCACTCTGCTGATCAACGCACGAGGCTCTGGCGCACTACAAACTACAACCCGTAAAGGGTTTTTTACCTACCTACTTTATATTGGCGGCTTCGCCATTGAATAATTTAATTTTGATTAATATTTCATTTTTTTCTGAGTATTCTCAGACAGTGCATTTAGAATGTGGACGCCATTTTTCATGTGTACGATTTTTTTGTAATCGATGAAACAATGATTGTACTTTCATCGTTTTAAAAACGGCAAAGCTATTTCCTCAAGCTGTGTTGTTTTTAAAAAAAATCAGGTTACTTGATATTGGTTTGGTGAAAAGCGGGTGATTTTCCCCGTGAAACTGAACTACTTTCCCCAAGGAATCCATATGAAATACTTTCGCAAAGAAATGTCGCCCTGTCGCATTTTTTTTGCATTTCAACCTATTTTGTTAGGGGATAATTAATTCAAAATCATCCAAAGCCGGTTTGGTCTAGTGCTATAGCTGTAGCCTTGCCTCTGACGGTTCCTTTGGGTTCAATTCTCGGTCGGGGAAACTCTTCTTACCAGCCCATATACGTTCCCACCGAGGGGCACGGGCCTCCCTTCGAAACACGAAGGGGATTTAGGCCATAGTCCACCACGCTGGCCCAATGCGGGTTGGTGGACCGCTCGTCTTCCGAAAATGAATTTTCTTGGACGGGCGAGTTTTATCACGATGTTTTCCTTCACCGTTGAGCAAGTGATAATTAGAAATCCGTACATAAATCCGAAAAGACGAATTTAGTGGTACAGGCCCGCACCAGGATTTGAACCCGCGACCTTCGGATTACAAGTCTAGCTCATTACCAACTGGGCTATCACCGCTTTTTCGGATTACAAGTCTAGCTCATTACCAACTGGGAAACTATTAGTATGAAAAACAGATGTTTAATCTTGGGTCTGGGTGTTCTCATGTTTGCGTCCCACGATACCAGGAAAAACCTTAGCCTAGTATGAAAACAGATGTTTAATCTTAAGTCTGGACCCATGATACTAGGAAGAAAACTTACCTTTGGCCTTTTTTTCAATTGTTTTTTGCCTCTTAGTGTTTGGCGCTATGGACCTAATATTAGTGGTACTTAAATATATATTTTTTCTTTTTTCAGTCTGTGGCGTTGGCTGCTCAAGCAGCACCGCGTAAGTAATCCTACCCAATGTTTAAATTAAAATCAAATTTCTGCACTGTAGTCCGTTTCAAACCAACTGTCCTACGATTACGAAACACACAATGCTGTTGAAAATCTTGCTTATTTTCATAGTTAAACCATTCATATTAACGGCAGTAATAACTTTGTAAAGCCCGTACATATCACAATATTTTTTCTTATTTAGACTCGCTCTGCAAAAAATTTCGACTTTCCAGGACCATCAACTGATTGCACAAGTTGTACTGAGAGATTTTTTTTGCATTTTTCTGTCTATTTTCCCCCAGAAAAGTAGTTTAGTTTATTGGGTTTTTCACATCTTTAACTTTCGTTTACTAATTTATAGTTACTCAATATAAAATACCGTGCCCCATGGTCGAATCACATATGAGCTTTTAATATACATACATGTATATTTATCAGTTAATTATAACATTAATGTCTTTACATGGGTTCGATACTCGCCATAACTTAGTCCCGTTTCTCATTCGGGGTACGCTTGTCCATAATCCAGGGTTTGGCACGTCAAATCATTACAGTGGAGCGACTGCCATCTGACCTCCGCGACCCTGCTAACAGGGAAACCTGACTAGATTGGATCATGGTTACACATTCAGTCTCCTGAATGTGCAGGTTTCCTCACGATGTTTTCCCTCACCGTATAGTAAAAGTATCGGTTAGTGTGCTACTAATTTACATAACTCAGAAAACGAGTCATTGGTACATGGCGGCACTGGGAATTGAACTCGGTACCTCTCGCTGACGAGTGCGACTCACAGCCGTTAGACCACCAACGCTCTAATTAGACAAGTTACTAAATGTATAACAAATTACTACTATATCAATTTATATAGGAATTACTATATTTTATTTACAGAAGGCGCGCCAATCGGTCCGTCAGCCCCCCCAGGTTACTTATCAAGTAAGAAACTTCCATCAAAAATACTCACGACTATATAAGCCTGTTAGGGTAGGTAGAGCATAATACGGATGTTGACTAAATTTTTTAAATTGTTTATCTTAAAAAGGAACTGAATCCCAAACCCAAAACCGAAATAATTTTTTTAAACTATTGAGAAATAAAAGAGTTACAAGCTATTAAATTTTAATAGAGGGGGAAACTGTCAAACAACGAAAAAGAGATGCACTTACTGACACGTGACGTCACCGCCATTTGTTTGTGTAGGTAAAAACGAGATAGCTAGCTCTCCCCATGAAACGAGGTAGCTAGTCCTTACGTTAATATAAATGCTAATAACTTGTTCATTTATAAACCAACTTTAATGCTGTTTTCGGATAAATATATATTTCTAGCATTATTTTTTGTTTCACATACAATAATTTATAAAATCAAACACTGTCAACATCCCTATTGTGAACCAGCACTTGCCTCTACCTATCCAGCACTTACGTCTAATCCTTGATTGACTCTCGGAGTTCTTAAGTGAAATATGAGTGTAGTGGTGACAGGTTGTTAGCCTGCAGCAAAACCATCACGTCTCACTTACTGGCTTCCACGTTTACCTGAGTTTGACAGCTGGCAAATTATGAGTTTTTCTTTCACACTGATTCCAGAGTAGGTACAATCCATAGTCATTGTCAATTACATAAGGTTTAAACTTTAGTTTTTTTTACAGTTGCACGTCCAATATATCCACTAATCCTTCCATACCCACCATACTACCCTCCATACTCACCAGTCGACATTTACGGACAGCAAAATCAAGGCTCGTCTCAAAACGCCAACAACGTCATTGGACCAGTCGACCAAACGTCTAAACAGGACCAGTCTGGTTATCAAAATGCTTACAACAGTGGGAACGGAGGATATTATCCAGGAAATGGCGGCACTTACTTAAGCGGACAACAAGGTCAATATAACGGCCAAAACGCCCGTAACGTTATTGGGCCAGTAGACCAGAATAGTAACCAAAACCAATATGGGGGACAGAGTGCTAATAATGGTGGATATGGTGGAGGCTACGGAGGTGGTCCAACGAATTTATACGCAAATCAAGACCAACAAAGTGGACAAAATGCTTACAACGTGATTGGGCCAGTCGACCAAAACAGCCAACAAACTCAAAGCGGCTACCAAGATGTCTATAATGGTAACAATGGCTACCCTTACTATAATGGAGGCTCATCAGGGCCACAGTATCTTAATGCTGGTCAGTCGCAAGGATCAAACCAAAATGCTGAAAATGTTATAGGCCCAGTTACGCAAGGAAACGAACAAAACCAGAGCGGTAGTCAAAATGCATCATAAATGCAATATTTTCGCGCTGGGTCATTCTTTTAGAGTTTTAGATTTTTTTTAATGTTTAGCTAAAATTTTATAGAAAATATAACTATATCTAAATAAATGTATATTTATTATTACATACGTTTTCCAATCATTTTTCGATATGGTAATTTTGAATTTATTCAATAAATGTTTTTGGCTACATTTCGTTTATTATTTTACTAGCTTTCCGCCAGCGGCTCTGCCCGCGTGGGCTACAGGTTATATCGTGCCCAACTGTGGGATAAAATATAGCTATCTCTGTACCAAAATTCATCAAAATCGGTTCAGTAGTTTAGGCGTGAAAGACGGACAGACAGACAGAGTTACTTTCGCATTTATAATATTAGTAAGAATTGAAAAATTTAAGTTTAAAAACTAAAACCCGATTACAAAAGAATTTTTCAAATACTTGTAATTTAAAAAAATAGTGAAAACTATTATGTATATTTATCGTCTATTCAATAAATATCGGACACGTAATATACACACTTAAGAGGAGCGTCTCAGTTTGGACTAGCGTCTCAGTTGTTTTTCATGCTGTCTCGATATCGACCTCATACTTTTGCGAAAGGGACAATTGCAGTTTTTCGGCGAAATGCCAATTTTTATTTCCAAAATTATGAGTTTAGGCGTCAATGAATTCCTACCCTAAAAACTTAATAAAATCTTTCGTTTTTAGTCTCTATCGATTTGTAAGCGTATGAACGAGGTTCGTACGTTTTGTTTTTTCCAAAATTGTTCTTAGTTTTTCAACAGTCACCTCTTAAATGTTGATAATTTTTTTGGCGAAAAATGCTGAATTTTAGTCTCAAATATCTTTTTGTCTACTAAAAATATCAAAAAAATCAAAACGTACGGACCTAGTTTTTGGTGTTCCTGACAATAAAATTTCACAGGGATCCGTTGAAGTTTAGGGGATGGAATCCATTGACGCCGTTTGTATGGGGAAAAAACACTGAGACGATCCTCTAAGCAACACGCCTGATAGTTCAAACAACTAAGGCCTCCTTGAGAAGCTATGAAATAGTACATTATTATACAAGTTTGCTAAGTTGGATATTACATTTTTGAAGATTACAGATAAAAGAGGCTTGGTTGCCGAAAAAGAACAGAAAAAAATGCAATTTAAAAAAGAGCTAAAGATATTAACTAAATACAGAAGCGTTAAACAAACAATCAAGAAAGCTAGAGCACAGATTACTTGTTATTGTTATTGGTGCTTATGCGGTATGTCTGTCAAGGTGTGTGTGTATGTGTGAGTGTTTAGTGTGAGTGCGTGTGTGTGTATATGTGTGTGTGTATATGTGTACCTTGCTTAGCCCCACGATGTGTTGATCTTGGGACCGGGTAAAATTCAAATATTCACCAATATTTTGTTAAATATGCAAGGCACCATCAAGTGGTATTCTCATATTCTTGTAAAATAACATTAAAAACACTTTTTCTATATGCAGCTCTAGAGCACGGGCGGAAAGCTAGTGTTGTAATATGTATAGAGTTAAAAAATGCATCAAAATCGGCCACAGACACACACACAGATACAGATATCGAGACACGCGGCAGCATGTCAAGAGCCAAGTTCCAGCAAAAACTGGAGACTCAGCGCCGTGTGTATATTTACATGAACCATTTCAAGCGACTTTTGACCCCTCCATAACTCAAAACTTATTCAACAGAAACACATCAAATTACGTTTATTTATTTATATCTATAAGGAAAACTAGAATCTCAAATTTCATTAACCTAGTTCAAACGGTTACAATGATAATGAAGGTCTAAAAGTCGCTAATTTTCCACTGACTGACTGACATATACATCAAAAACCTAACTCACTTCCAAATGACCTAGGCAGTTGAAATTTGGCACCTAGATAGGTGTAAGCGTAGGAAAAAATCTGAAAACAAAAGAAATTTTAAAAATAGAGGGTTTTTTTTTACAAAAAAAATGTTTTTTTTAATTGTGGCGTCTGAACCGTTATAAGTGGATATTTGAAACTTGCACAAAATATGTATTGTTACAAAGGGTATTTCTAAAGGCTAAGTAAACTTGTAACACACGCTAAACAAACGGCCAACGGAGTGTGTCGGCGAGTATGACATTACGACGAACGTTCGACACGAATTCCTGTCAAAGTTTCCCAACTAGCACGCTAGCGTTAAAACAACCTGTAATCATCTGTATATCGGTTCTATTTGAGTATAAAAGTTGTAAGAATACCTGTAAAAGTGGAGTTATAGAGTCCTCTAACTCACTTATAACCACGAAAGAGGCCCACGATTTTACAGGTAAAGGTTCTAGAAAGCCTGTAGAATGGTGTTATTGAGGAGCTAAAGTAACTGCACAAGAGCGTTTATTCACACTTAACTACTGCTTTTACTGGTATAATTGTAACTATATAAGTGTTGACTAACACTATAGGTTCCAGAAAATCGTCGGCTAAGAATTCTATGTAACTTATAACTTTATTAGACCTGTTATTAATAGTTGATTGACACTTTGTCGCGTATTAGTTACCTAGAAATGTCTAAAAGAGCTCTTTAAATCCCCAACAAAATACGATGGAGATCGTATGTCTATACTCCAATGTATAATGTGTACGACCTCCATCGCAAAGAATATTCGAAATTCAAACTCCTTGCGCAGTTACTTAACTCTTCAATATTTGAGTGGTCAACATTTTCGACAGCCTTAAAACTTTAAAATAAAAATGTGTGTTCTTTGCTGTCATACGTCGACAAGAAATAAATATCTCGTCACAGATTGATCACCCTATCGACAACAACAAGAAAATTACTCTAATCTTTAGCAATTGTTCAAATTTTAATGTACATTTTCATTAATGTAACGTTCCTTTTTTCTTGATTAAATGTTTATTTCCGCGTAAATCTTTCTTTTTCTCGAGGTCATGGTATAAAATATAATGTGCAACTCTTGAATAAAACGAAGTTTCATCGAGGGCTATGAATCACTCGCGTCATTCAGGATTCTAACACTAAGAATCCTTTATTTGCTCGTGATCCAACTGTTGCGGTTGTGGTAGATGTAGCGGCTGGACGAAGGTAGGGTCGAGCAGGGTTGTATTGAAACGCCGAGTGCCGTTGGATAAATGCTCGTTTATTCGATACGCTGGCTGTATTTATAGTTTGGCCGCGGCGATTTTATGTGGCTACCCTACATACATACCCCTGGCTACCCCCTGGGAAAGAAAACAACTTTCGTAAAATAAAATATATTTCCCCGTCTGCGACGCCTAACACATAATAAACACAGTAGTGCGCTTGAGCCGTTGTTCGCGACGTTGAGCAGGCGCTTGTAGCGGTGTACGGTGGGAGGGTGTTGACGTAACGCAGCGTCATCGGGCCGGTCGCCAGTGTTGCCAACTTAGTGCTTTCGGCACTAGATCTAGTGCTTTTTTTCATGTATTAGTGCCTAAAATTTGAATTTAGTTCCTAGTGCCCAATCTGGTGCTTTTTAAGAACTTAGTGTTAAATACAATAGGTATCTAATAAAATTACTTGTATATTCAATTATTTAAAAAAATGCGCATAAGTTTGTACCCGATTTCTACAATTTTCATAAACAAATGTTGGGATGTGGTGTGAGCATGATAGCTTTATGTAATTATAGTTAAGAGTGACAAAGATGTCCGTACTACGGTTTCTTTTCTAGGGGAAATCCCTTAAACCTAAGGAATTCACGTTTTTCTATTCTTTTGTCTCGGTCAAACTAATAAGTTTTATAATGAGAGAGAAGAATTAAGATTGCAGGGCGGGGCGGGCAGAATTTTTGTGACAATATCGGGATAATTTCTTGTATTGTGTGAATAACTGAATTGTAAAAATTACAGCAATCGAAACCGGGTCCATCAACTTCACAATCTAGCTAGTGTTACAGCCACTGCAATCAACTCCGACAGCAGCCATGACGACTCGGAATCAGATTTCATTGAATAATTTTTTTGATGTTTTTTTTTTACGTTTAGCGCCCTTTTTGACACTAAATACAGAAACTAGTGCTTTATCGCTGTTGGTTTAGTGCCTTTTTGAAAATTGGGTTGGCAACACTGCCGGTCGCTGGAGCTCGCAGTACGTCGATGTCTTTCAGCCGATGCGCTTGTCATGCGCTCCTTGCTTCGAAGCGTGTTGATTGTTAGCAGCTGCGTATTTCTCGTAACATAGTGTGTTTGTTGTGAAGTATACTGTTGCCTTTGGCTGGCAAGTAGTACCTAGTGCTTGTGATTGAAGTTGTAGATCGGTGATGCGCTTAGTGTGAATGCGCGCGTTGTGCGTATGGCGTATAGCGCATAGCGTAGCAGGGTAGGCGAGCTTCGGTGATGCGTTCTGTATGAATGCGCGTATTGTGTGCAGCGCATGGCGTAGTAGGGTAGGCAGAGCTTCTAGTGTGCGATGTGTAGATCTTCTGCCGTCCACCTGCCTCTTGATTTCCCTATAGCCGGTGAGATCCGCTTGTGGAAGGCCGGTAGGAAAGTACAAGTGGAGGGCTGTAGTTTGTATTAAATGTGTGTGTGGGTATGCTAATGCATGTTCTAATGAGCGAGTGAGGTACTTAGCTATGATGTAAATGTATGTGCGATTTGGTTTGCGTTAAATAGTATGTAGCTATGTATGCAGACAGTATGTAGCTATGTATGCAGACATATTATTTAGGTATATAATTGTGTTTATGCGATTGCTAAGTCGGTGCGTACCGAACAGGTGGTTTCGACACTCTGCCTGAGCGAGTTTGTATGACTGTACTCGTTGTAGTCGTAGTAGTCTCGCTTTCGTCAGTCTTTTCGTTAAGTATGTAGGCTGATTTCAGCCTGTCGATGGATATGGCAGTTGTTCGTAGCGGTAGTTGGATCTTGAAATACTTCTCTTTTTTCTCGAGTACTTCGTATGGTCCGTCGTACGGTGATGTCAGTGGTTTTTTCACTGTGTCGTTTTTTATAAAAACATGAGAATATGTTCGTAGATCCTTATGAACGAAAGTACTGTCGTTCGTTTTATTTTCGTAAGTAGGCGAAATGTTCGCCATTGCGGTGACTAACTCTTTTTCATAGTCGGCGTCGTTCGTGACTGGTTCCGTAGGTAAATAAAATCGGACGGAATCCTGAGTTGCGTTCCGTAAGTGAGTAGGCAGGGACTCATTTTGCTATCTCTGCGTAATGTAGTCCTTAAGCCTAGTAGCACTGTATTTTTTTTATATTATAAGATGGGTTAACTCTTGACCTCAATCTTGACCATAAGGTCAAAGATGAGGTCGACGATGGAGCGAGTTAACCCAGAAAATGCCTATAAAGGCACTGGTACTAGCAAGCTGTTTGGCGTCGGACTTCGGTAGGAGGGTGGTCGCGAACCAGACGGCCCTTTACAGAGCCTACCACACCGCATGAGACCATAGGACGACACCTCAGATTCAGAAAAAAATGAAGTGTCGTTGCCTGGGATGGATTACTAGGAGGCAGGTCTCATTTGTGTTTCCTTAGTCGCCTCTTACGACACCCACGGAAAGAGATGGGGTGGTGTTATTCTCAACCGATCACCACACGGTTATGTATGTCGCTAGACCGGTTGATCGTGTTACCCCTAGCCATTAATGCAGCTTTTAGGGTTCTATGCAGGCGTTCGACTTGGCCATTCGCTTGAGGGTGATAAGGCGTCGTCCTTATGCGTTGTATACCGAATCGTTTCAGTAGGCAGTTGAAGAGATGTGATTCGAACTGACGTCCCTGGTCGGTGGTAATGCGTAGCGGACATCCGAATCTCGTGATCCAGGTCTCGTATAGTACCTTTGCTACAGTTTCCGCGGTAATATCTCGTACTGGAACTGCTTCTGGCCACTTGGTGAAGCGATCAATGATAGTAATGACGTACCTATTGTCACCTGATTGTGGCAGTGGTCCTACTGTGTCGATGTGTACATGCTCGAAACGTTGAGAGGGTGGAAAAACTTGGTGTGCTGACTTAGTGTGTCGATTGACCTTTGACTTTTGACAGTCGATGCAACTTCGTGTCCACGTACCTATATCTTTATTCATGCTTGGCCAAAAATACTTTGACGATACCTGTTTTCGTGTCGTACGAATACCCGAGTGACATAATTCGTGTTGTGCTTTGTATGCTTCGTAACGATATGTCGGCGGTAGGTAAGGGCGAGGTGTACCCGTTGACATTTCGCAGGTTATTGTTTGATTCGTGCTTGGTAAGGCGATCTGTGAGAAACGTAAATTCGTTTTTTTTTGTTAACTGTTCGAGTTCTACACAGTTTTTTTGCTCCACGGGTAGATTTGCAAAATCTATAGTTGTCGGGTAGGAAATAAAAACACTGTTTTGTTTATATTTTAGTTGATTAAATAGATAAGGAACAGCTATTTTTTCAAATGTTTTGATTTTTGTTTGAAAACTTGGAATTAAAAACTTGGAATTTGATTTTATTTGAAAACTGAAAATTATTTGATATTATATTAGGGAGATTTGAATTATTACTAAATTTTTACTTTGGATCTAAAAACAAAGCTCAAACATATTTGTTTCATGTGTCACTTAATTTAATGCTTATAGTGTCACTTATTTTAATGCTCTATTAACATCGTTATAAGATTAAGTGTACCATTAAATAGTTTAATGTTCACAATATCTCACAAAATATTGTTTATAATGTATTTCACGATCCTGAGAAAATAAAAACTTGAAAATCAGTTTTCCTTAAAAATATATACAGGGTGTAGAAGACAGCTTAGCAAAAACTGAAACCCTGGACTCAGACAACCATTCTAGACGATTTTTCAGTGGAATTTTTTGCCGGAAAATTTTCATTTTTTATATATTTTTTTAATATTTTCCGCTTACATTTTGTATTATTTAATCGAATACACTCCATTTTGCAATAAAAAACAATCATAACAACGTAAAACACGAAAACTAGCAATGTACAGTCGGCCAAAAATGTGGTCTACCACCCTAAAGTTTAAATTCGTTTGCGTGACATAAAACAGTAAGGTTGCTTTTTCCTTGCAATAATGAACTGACAGTTTCTGTCATCTCATTATAACTGCAGCATAATACGTCATCAATCTTTCTTTGTTACATTATTGTGAACCTAAGCGATATTTTGGTTACACGGGAAGTTCTGTGAAAACTGATAAACCACTTTCTTGGTCGACCGTACATCGCACTCCGATAGCAGCGCGGCGCGGGGGGAACGCGCGCGGGGCGCGGTTTCGCGATAAGTTGTGTAGCTCCAAAATTGGTAAATAATGAAAACTCCTTAACATGGCGTTTCCGGGAAAAAATAATTACATAAAGCTGATGATAGTTATGGGTAGATTCCACCATTTAAGTATTTGCTAAGCTGTCCTTTACACCCTGTATACCCTGTATGTGTAAGGGACAGGCTATCAAAAACTAAAACCCTGATCTCGGACCATTATTCCGGGCGCGGTTTCGCGGCGCATTGCGTAGCGCGAAGTAGGATTTATTAACGAAAAATCTTTAACTTGATGTTTCCGGAAAAAAAATTGTAGTTGATCATAGCTATGATGAAATTCCAATATTTAAGTATTTGGTTAGCTGTCCCATACACCTTGTGTACCAACAAACTCATGTTTAAAGGGCATTGAATATCAAATATAACAACTTTTATTAACTGCTTGCAACGTTTATTATAAAAAAACAAGAGGGACAAAATAGAGGGTTGTTATGAGTTTAACGTGTGCATCTGTGTATCTATTTTAAACTTGCGAGCCTTCTCATGAACTTAAAAATAGAACCAGCTACCTTAATATGCTTTCTTTCTATGGTATCTTAGCTGGGCATACTTTACCAACTAGAGAACAAAACTGCCTTGACCACTTCATGTTAAAAATAAATAAAACTAAACTTATGGCATCAATTGCAATCTTACAAACTACAACCACTGACCATTTTACTATATTTCTAAGTATTTCTAAATTAAAAAATCAATTAAAAACAAAAAAAAAACTAAAACTAAAATAAATCTGGAGAATGCTTTTAAATACCTACAAAATAAAAATTTATCTGAATTACTACATTGTGATGACCCTAATTTGGTAACCAATACTTTAATAAATATAATAATTGATTCCATCAAGACAAATACCACTATTACTTGGATATCCAGTAGTAAAAGAACCATAAAACCGTGGATCACACCTGGGATCCTACGCTGTATAAGGAACCGGAACTCACTTCAAAAGCAACTCTGTAATGACTCACAAAATGAAATACTTCGAATTACTTACCGGCGATATTGTAATTACTGTAATAACCTACTCAAAAGACTAAAGCGAGCCTATGACAGAGATAACATAGTTAATTCATTGCATAGTAATAAATTATTATGGAAAAATATAAAGAATATAACATACTCCAAAGCACTTAATACTAATAATGAACTATTAAATATTATGTCATCACCAATGGATTCTGTAAATCACATTAATAATTATTTCGTAAATATAGGAATAGAACTTGCACAAAAGATTCAAACACTTACAAACCATAGCTCTAACCTTTTGACAGACCAAATAAGATCAAATCCTAACTCTTTTGTACTACTTAAAACGGACAACAATGAAGTTAAAAACATTTTAATGAACCTTAAATCCGAAAGTGCCCCTGGCTGGGACAATATTCCTACAACATTTTTAAAAGTTGCATCATTAGAAGTAGTACCAGTTATTACGCATGTTGCAAATTTGTGTTTTGAAAAAGGAATATTTCCAGATGCATTAAAACAATCCATTATTACGCCTGTGTACAAGGGTGGGGATAGGGACGATATTAGTAACTATAGACCGATCTCTGTTCTGCCAGCCATATCAAAAATTTTGGAAAAACTTATAAACATTAGATTACTTAAATATTTAGATAAATATAACATTTTATCTCAGTCACGATATGGCTTCAGACAAGGAAGATCGACAGAGCATGCTATCGCAGAATTATGTTCAATGGTGGCTGATCAACTAGATAACGGTAATAAGTGCGTGTCGGTTTTCCTTGATCTGAAAAAGGCGTTTGATACCGTCTCTGTCCCAATTCTTGTACATAAACTTGAAAAGATTGGAATTAGGGGTAAAACACTTGATCTTTTTAGTAATTACCTAACAGACAGAAAACAGAGGGTTAAACTCCAAGATACCGTCGGTGGGGACGAGGGGGTGTCATATGGCGTGCCGCAGGGTAGTGTTTTAGGGCCTACCTTATTTCTCATTTATATTAATGACCTATGCAGTATGACAATTAAAAATGCTAGAATAATTTCTTATGCGGATGACACTGCCGTCGTCTTTACTGGTGGCTCTTGGGATGAGGTTAGGGTAAATGCTGAAGATGGCTTAGCTCACGTAGCCAAGTGGTTACAACACAACCTATTGACATTAAACACAACCAAAACCAATTACATCTGCTACAGCATCTACAACAACTCTCAACCGTATCCTAACTTTTCTATAAAAATACACAAATGTACTGGAGACATAAGCAGAGACAACTGTACTTGTCCAGGAATCAAAAAGGTGTCTTATACTAAGTATCTGGGAGTTTTGATAGATCAAAGACTGTCTTGGCATCAACACCTTGAACATGTTATAAGCAGAATTAGAAAACTAGTCTGGATCTTTAAAGCTCTCAGTTACGTGGTTCCGGAAAAGACTGGTGACCAAGAGAATGCCCCAAAAAAACCTGCTAAACCAGATTTATATTTCGCTCGTACAGTCAATCTTGACTTACTGCATTCCCATATGGGGTGGTGCAACAAAAACCCATTTTCTTAATTTAGAACGAGCCCAACGAGCACTTATTAAAGTCATGTACTTTAAAAAAAGATTATTTCCTACTGAGAACTTATATGCAATTTGTAAACTGCTCTCTTTAAGAAAATTATATATTGTGCTCGCGATTATAAAAAAGCACAAATCCCTACCATACGACGCCTCCCTCACAACCAAGAGACGAAAGGATATTGTTGCTAGAGTCCCAAAAACCAAAACCACGTTTGCTAGAGCTCAATATAATTCACAGTCGGCTTATCTATATAATAAAATAAATAAACAAATATATATATACGACAAAAGCGAGATTGCAAAAAAATTTTAGTCAAATGGATGCAGCTTAAAAGTTATCATGAAACAGAGTCCTTACTGGAACATATAGCTTAAAACTTGGTTGCTTACCAGATAAGTAAATATAATAAAGGTATACTTGAATAAAAAATATTAATGATAATAATAACAAAACAACAACATCAACACATTCATAAATACCCACACACACACACATTCATTTATTCACATAATCAAGCCATCTCTTTTGTGGGCGAAGGTGTTATTGTTAGTATAATGTAAGTTAAATATGCTAGATTAGATAAGGAAGTAGTGTTAAATTTATTTTTATTTACAACATACCTATAACATATAAATGTTTAAAATAGCAGATATAAGTATGGAAGAGCGGTTCCTCCTAACACAGGCTTAACAGCTTACAAGGAGGTACCAACCACTATGTAACATTAGGTATTAAGCATGTTGAAAATAAATTTATTTATTTATTTATATTTATTATTATCTTAAAGTCAGAAGTGGAAATTCAAACATTTAAACTCAATCGCTTGCTCACTTTTACTTAAAGTTTATTAAAACACATTTTATCTTAATGTTTTCAAAATCAACATTGCACGATTCCTCCATTATTGCCCGATTGTCTTTTGTTTTGTCATCTGTCATTCGAAAGTTTAAACAGGTTCTATATTTAAATCAAACAGTCTTTACAGCCAGAGTTACAAACGTAATACAAACTCCTTGGTGATTTTAAATTAATCAAATTACCTAAACCTTCATATCAATGGGATAATAATACATGGCAAAGGTATATTTAACATAAGAAAAGCCTATACGGAACAATGACGCTAACAGTTCGGCCATCTGACCCTGGAGTACGTCCTCGTGCTCTGGAAAAATTTCTCACATATCCAAATAGTTTTCTTTCAGCTGGTTTGAGTCTTGATTAAATCTCGCTTTAAAATCTTTCCCATCTTAATAAGTCAAATCAGGCTGACTGAAGCCTGATATATTGTATGTAGTTCCATGTCATTATTCATGTTCTCTGAAATCAAAAAAATAAATACCGACGACAGATAACTACCTCGGAGTAACCGTTATGTCGGAAACGGAAGCAATTTCTTTTATCAATCAGAATTCTTTTCATCTCATTAAATATCAACAACACTAAGCTGGATTCTTCGTCGTGAATTAAGCCCAAAAATAGAGCCTCAAGTCAACATAGTAAGTATATCGTCTCGTCTACTACGTTTTGTACTTATCGTACTTTTAAGATGTGTAGAGACTAAGGTTCTCTTCTCAAAATTCTCCATTTAGTTACATTTGCTATTGCATGAATTTTATGGTGCGCCACAGATACATTGCATACATTACCTACAATTCATCATTCAACTTTCTGTGAGTACCCAGCTTTAAAAATCGCCTTTATTTTTCTATATTTCTTGTTATTTAGCTGTTGCTGTGAATCTGATTTAATTTTTTTATTTTATTTTTCTATCGTCACTTGAGTTATGGTGAAAATTCCAATTCTTTCAGTGTGTTGCTTCTGTTTTTATATTAGACAAACAACAAAAAGCTTCATTAATGAGTAGATTACCAAGTTTCAAAAGTTTTCTAGATACTATCTAGTCTCTTGCTCCCTTCTTGTAACTGTCTATAAGTGTAAAATCTGTTTTTATTTTATTTAAAGTACTATTTGACATTTTCCTAATCTTCTTCACAACAATAATTCATCTCTTTTTGTGATCTCAGGCTTTTTTTTCTTAACTGACTCTTTTTACCTCTATTTCACCGGAACGCAATTTTTGATCATTTTGTATTTATATTTTTTTTTCTTTTGTGTGTCACCCAATCATACTGATTCTACTCTGTACTATTAAATATTCTGTGGAACAACTTCAATGTATTATATGATTGACCTATAAATTTCGCTTAGTATCAAAATCGAATCACTAGATTTCAATAATTTTTATGCTTCGTTTTGATATGTGTAGTTCTTAAAATTGCATTAGAATCAGTGGTGTTATTTCACTCTATTCATTCGGTTACTAGTAACTTTTCCACTTGTCTACGTTTAGTTTACCAAGTGTAACTTTTTTTTTAAAGTGGCCAGCTTTCAGCTCCTACATGAACTTCTTGTTTTTATGAAATTACATCATTATAAACACTTTTCTTCCCTGAATCCCAACCTAAAATGAAATTCAATATAACAGGAACTTTAACATAAAATGAAGTCAAACTCTAGATACTTTTCTTTTCGGTAGGTTCACATTTCTTTCCTTTTAATTCAATTTTATTTAATCCGTCGTTCAATTCAAAATGTATTTACTTCAGTGAACATTAAATGTTGCTTAAAATAGTTAAGTCAATAACGTTTGTTGGTTTTTTAATAGGCCTACGTTTCTGTAGGTAATTTAATCTCATAATTACTTTATCTCATTTAATATTTTCTTGCAATGTTATCGGTTTACTTTTTATCACTTGTTGTAAAATCAGACTATGATTCTTTTGATCTTTGCTCATCATTCGTTATATTCATTTCATTCATTCAGAATATAGCTGATTATAAATTTAGTTATATTATTCTCATGTAGCATATAATCGTGATTTCATTCTCATGTAGCTCAATTCATTCAGAGCATTCTTTATTTATATATTTCTTTAAATTTGAATCTTTCTTGTACTTGTCATTTCTTAGCATGTTAAAATCATCGAAATTTAAAATATTCAGGATATATATTCTTCTCTTATAGTTTAAGTGGACAAATCGCATTTCTTTGATCTGCCTATAACGAGATGTCGTTTATATCCAGCTCACTGTCACACATATCACTACTGTGTCTACACTTATCTGTTTTACCACATTCAATCGATATTTGAAGATCAATATCGTTATATTCGTTTCTCTGGGTTGCGTTCAATAGAATGCCATTGCTTGACACCAGCCACATTACTAATGCCACTACAGCACTTAGAGTGTCTAGCTCATCACTCTCCACATAACTGCATTCTTTTGTATTTTCATTAACTTCTTTGTAGTAAGCTTATCATCATACACAATTACATCGTCGTCATTCATAACGCTGTAAAGTGCTGTTCCAGTTTTGTCACTCTTTATTGTTCAAGGTTTTCCTCATACAATAATCATGTCGTCAATTTAAGCAAATGTCCAGCTTCAACGCTCAAGCTTATTTTCATACAAAAATTCTAGTGAAAACAGAGGAATTTATCATATCGTCTACATTTTTAAAATAAAATAAAATTATTCTTCTTTAATATACATATTTTTTTAATATCATGTAGTTTTATATGAAATGTCCATATTAAAGTACATAATATAATACTTTAATATAAAATATTATCTGTATAAAATATTAACGTATCGCTCTAAGTCATCATTCTTCATTTATAGTGAGATGTCGTTGCTTCATTAGGTTCCTCAATATACCGCTATAATCATCAATACCTTTAATCAAAGTGATGAGAGTATGGCTCTAGATCACCACTCTTTATTTATAGTGGGATGCCGTTGCTTTCTTAAGCTCCTTGGCATACTACTACAATTATCATTTATCAGTCAGAGTTTTGAATTGTAAATCTAGGTTACAACTCTTCATTTATAGTGGGATACCATCATCGCTTGGTTTCGCTCCTTGGCATACCACTACAACCATCCATTACCATAAGAGTGTCGCTCCAGGTCACTACTTTTAATTAGTAGCATGCCGTCGCTCATGCTCCTCGGCCGTCTTCTACATTCATCTGCCATCAGACATAGTTAATAGAGTGTTGCTCCAGCTCACCACTCTTAATTTGTAAGTGGGATGCCGTTGCTCATGCTCCTCGGCAACTCACTACAGTTAACGATCATCAATCATAATCAATAGAGTGTCGCTCCAGCTCTCCACTCTTCATTTGTAAGTGGAATGCCGTTGCTCATGCTCCTCGGCAATCCACTACAATCATCAGTCAAGGTCAATAGTGTCGCTCTCGCTCACCACTCTTCATTTGTAAGTGGAATACCGTTGCTCATGCTCCTGGGCAATCCACTACAATCATCAGTCAAGGTCAATAGAGTGTCACTCCAGCTCAACACTCTTCATTTGTAAGTGGAATGCCGTTGCTCATGCTCCTCGGCAATCCACTACAATCATCAGTCAAGGTCAATAGAGTGTCGCTCCAGCTCACCACTCTTCATTTGTAAGTGGAATGCCGTTGCTCATGCTCCTCGGCAATCCACTACAATCATCAGTCAAGGTCAATAGAGTGTCGCTCCAGCTCACCACTCTTCATTTGTAAGTGGAATGCCGTTGCTCATGCTCCTCGGCAATCCACTACAATCATCAGTCAAGGTCAATAGAGTGTCGCTCCAGCTCACCACTCTTCATTTGTAAGTGGAATGCCGTTGCTCATGCTCCTCGGCAATCCACTACAATCATCAGTCAAGGTCAATAGAGTGTCGCTCCAGCTCACCACTCTTCATTTGTAAGTGGAATGCCGTTGCTCATGCTCCTCGGCAATCCACTACAATCATCAGTCAAGGTCAATAGAGTGTCGCTCCAGCTCACCACTCTTCATTTGTAAGTGGAATGCCGTTGCTCATGCTCCTCGGCAATCCACTACAATCATCAGTCAAGGTCAATAGAGTGTCGCTCCAGCTCACCACTCTTCATTTGTAAGTGGAATGCCGTTGCTCATGCTCCTCGGCAATCCACTACAATCATCAGTCAAGGTCAATAGAGTGTCGCTCCAGCTCACCACTCTTCATTTGTAAGTGGAATGCCGTTGCTCATGCTCCTCGGCAATCCACTACAATCATCAGTCAAGGTCAATAGAGTGTCGCTCCAGCTCACCACTCTTCATTTGTACTTGGAATGCCGTGACGGCTCCAGCTCATCGTTACGAACTCAATAGTTTTCAGTGGTTCCTCAGGGAGAACAGGAATTAAGTAAAATTGGTTCTGTAGCTCCAGCTGTTTACTCTAGTGTCTTGTTTTTTTAAATCAGAATTTAGTTAAATTGATTCCATTTATATAGCTTATTGATCTCACGTCTTGATTCTTTCCGATTTTAGTAAAATATTGTTTCGTTAATTTACTTATACACATCGTTTTTGCTCTCAAAGCCATTTTTATTATTCCACCATACATCATCAATCTGAAACTTAAAATAGTATTATTAGGGTCCTCCTAAACATTTGGATAATAAAATAAATAAATTCATTTACTTAAATCATGTCATTTTTGTAAAATTTCAATTAAAATACTCAATCGAAACTCTTCAGCCATTACTAAATAACGGTACAAGAATCCCATTACGTTTAAAATATTACTGTTTCGCAAGATGTCTATAGTAAAAATGACAACATTTCCAAATAATTTTGTTTCAAGATCCTTCCTTATTCCTTGTCTGCACTGTTAAGATAACCTTTGTTCAAAATTTCAGCTTTCTTGGTCCACATGTTTGAACTGGGCACTGCGTGAATCAGTAAGCTAGGACGTTGCATTTTGTATGTGATAATTACAAGATTTTTTTTTAAATTATTTTTATCCATTCTTTCGGTTGCAACTTGCTTCCTTTAAAATAAAATGACTTGTGAAATATATATATATATATATATATAACTATATTATTTTATTCAGCTTCTCGCTCCATCACTTAGATTCATTATGTACAATATGTTTACTACAGATATAACAAAACAACCGAATCTGTCTTAAAATTTCTTGCTTCTGGTCAGAAAGGTTATTGGTAGTAATTGTATTCATCTCTATTTCAAACATAGCTGCTGAATCATCATCCTTTTCCAAGATATTTTTTTCACATACATACTTGCCTTTTTAGCTGCGTTAGCCCTGAAATCCTTTAAAAAAAACTCAATCCCTGTTAGGTACATACATGTTCAATTGTCATTTATGAAAATGTAAAACTTTCTTAATATACTCAGTCTATTACATTAAACTATATCTGTTTCCTGTCATTTACGAACGATCATATGAACGAGATTATTATTAACGAAATAGCCATTTACATACTTTGGTACTTACATATTTTTTTCTTAGTTTTTCCATCTTCTACAATACAAACATTTTTACCAAATGTTGGTGCTCAATAATCAAACTTGAATACCAATTTTTTTTTCTTTCTTTCTATTTAAAGTAAATAGAAATTGCATCACACAAAAAAAAAACAAGACATTTTTTTAAATACGCCGTGGTGTAACACCTCGCACCATGAAAACTCAACACAAACATGGTGTGAGAAAATATTATACAAAATTAATCTAGATTCAAATCAAAACAATCTGGTACAAACATAAATAAATCAATCATCAATTTGATTGCAATCTCTAGAGAGAAAGATTTTTTTTCTTTTCACACTTACTTATACACTAATTTTAGTGTCAGCATTCTAATCCTACTCAGGTGTATTCTGAACATAAATAAATTTAATAAAAATTCTCAAAATCACACATCAACAAAAACAAAAAGATCACATACCATTTTCTTCTTCGATTGCCGTGATTGTGACAAAGAAATTCATACTCTTTTACCTATGTACTTGATTTTCTTCGCAAGAGGTTGGCTGTAAATCTTCTAACAAACGAAATATCTTTCTTTTAAATCTTTTCCACACCTTATTTGTTGTTTTCTTTATTGCTGTTTAATTTTCATAGGCAATTCATTTTCTATTAGTTTGATTTGTTTTCTGCAAACATTCCTTTCAGCGGGCGTGGCGAGAGATTTATAAATTCTCGTGTATCCCACTTCTGAACTAAAGTCAGAAGTGGAAATTCAAACATTTAAACTCAATCGCTTGCTCACTTTTACTTAAAGTTTATTAAAACACATTTTATCTTAATGTTTTCAAAATCAACATTGCACGATTCCTCCATTATTGCCCGATTGTCTTTTGTTTTGTCATCTGTCATTCGAAAGTTTAAACAGGTTCTATATTTAAATCAAACAGTCTTTACAGCCAGAGTTACAAACGTAATACAAACTCCTTGGTGATTTTAAATTAATCAAATTACCTAAACCTTCATATCAATGGGATAATAATACATGGCAAAGGTATATTTAACATAAGAAAAGCCTATACGGAACAATGACGCTAACAATCTATACGGTCAAAAAGTCCGCGGAATGGAGGGATTGGCGGGAAAGAATTTAGTCATCCAAGTAGGCGCTAATTGAGTAACTTATTATTAGTATATACAGGCCTTTAGGTAAATCTCTTTCAACCTCTTGGGTGCTGATTAACCACCCGAGAGGTTGAAAGAGAGATAGGTACCTAAAGCTATGTATACCAAGTTTTAGTCTAATCTGGTTATTAGTTTTTGAGTTATCAACGAGTAAACAAGTCAATCGGGAAGAAACTAGCCATTATGGAAAATATGGAATATCGCGCCGTCATAAAGTTCCTCACTAAACAAAGAAAGACACGTCAAACCATTTTTTAAGAGATGTCAGCTGTTTAAAGGGACTCTGTTCCTTGGAAAACCATGATTTATACATGGCACGCCCTTTTCAAATAAGGGAGGGACTCCAATGAACACAACACAACCCCTTACGGACATCCGATTGAGGCTATTGGAGGCTATTGGAATAGCAGTGGCTATTCTGTGATCCAGTAAAGTTATTATTTTTATTAAATGATGAATAAAAAGTAAGCAAAAAGTGAATAAAATACCATGGTAAAATACTGACAAAAATGTATGACGCAATAAAGAGTAGCTGATTTGATAATTCAGTGACCCTTTTGACAATTGAGAGTATTACCCTTTTCATATAGCTTCATACTGGCTGTATAGAATGACAGCAAAGAGTTTTTATGTCTGGCACAATAATTATTTCTGACGAAAATCTTGATTTTTAGTGGAATAAAATATAAAAGTAAATTATTTATTTTACTTTTTCAATAAAACAAATCTGATTTTTAACGAATAGTTGAATTATTTAATAATTTCTGTAGGCACAATTGACGTTTTATTTACTTAGCCTTTGCCTCATAGGGGACCATCCATAAATTACGTCACACGTTAAAGGCAGGGGAAGGGGTCGACAAAGTGTGACATTGTGTGACAAGGGGGTGGGAGGGGTCATAAGTTTCGTGACGTCACATTTCAAAAATGTGTTATGAGAATCAAAACGCGTTAACTATTAACGACAAACTTAACTTCCTTAGTCCCAAGCACTCTTTTTACGTTTTTACTTTGGTTGAGACTATGAGTTTTGAGTTCCCAAAAAAAACAACAATATTAAGTACTTACTGCTTTTATTAAAAAAATACAAAAAATAGAAAATATGCAAAATATGTGACGTCACACTAGGGAGGGGGAGTCTTACAAATGTGACCAGCTGTGACAAGGAGGGGGGAGGGGTCAAAAAATCATGAAATTCGTGTGACGTAATTTATGGATGGCCCCTAGTTGTGGAAAAATGTTTTGCTCGCCATTGTTTTGCCCGCCATTTGAAATTATTTGTTCAACAAAATCATTTTTGTGTTATAAAAATGTGTTTAATCGTAAAATATTAGTGCACATTGTTCAATTGTAACACGTTTTCAGTGAATATTGATTGGAAATACTATCTTTTAAGAACTTTGGATAAACCTATACGATGTAAGTTTGTGACAAAAAAATTTTTAGAGATTAATCTCGGCCTAAAAATGGGCGAGATCTCGCGAGATTAGCGAGATTGAACTCGAGCATGAAAACCTTTAAATTACTTCCGAAAAGTGTAGTTCGCACTGAACTTAAAGCATTAATACAGCGCCTGCATTCGCAGCATGGTATAAAACAGACTGAGTCAGTCACATCAACATCACCTGCGCCTGCTGCCACTGCCACCCCTGATGAGGATGATGAACCCCTCTCATCCCTTTCCCAGACTCTAAATGAAGCAGGCAAGCTTTCTTTGCAAGAAGAACTGGAGGAAGCAATAACTTCCTGCAAAGACCCTAGGAAAGCAAAGATTTCGCTGGACCAATTGTTGAAGAAGGAAATGAATCTATACGAGTCCGGGGGGTCTAAAGGAGAACTTTTGCAGTTCGCTGATAACTGCCTCACAACTATAGTACCAACAAGTGTGGAATCTGAAAGGGCATTCTCAGCGGCTGGCTATCTAGCCTGCAAAATAAGGTGTAGGTTAGGTGACGATACCTTAAATACGTTGTGCTTTCTAAGAAGCTACTTCCAAAATAGTTTGTAAATAATTGTATAGCGAGATGTTGCTATTTTTTTTATTTATTAAGAATGGGTTCGCTCTTGACCACAATCAAGCTCAGGGCAAAGATGCGGTCGAGGATGTAGCGAGCTCACCCAGAAGAAGCCTATTCACTCGTACTTTAAAGATATTCGGGTTGTATGAGCTCGGAAATACAGACGCCGGCAGAGAATTCCACTCCTTGGCAGTGCGCAATACAAAAGATGAAGAAAAGCGCTCAGTACGTATCCGAGGTATCTCGACAAGATAAGGGTGATACCCCGCAGTGCGTCTGGACGTCCGATGGAAGAAAGGGGCAGGCGGAATGAGTGAGTGCAGCTCCTGAGCACACTCCCCGAAGTACATCTTATAAAAAACACATAGGCAAGCTACTTTGCGTCTATGAGCTAGGCTTTGGAGCTTATCCTTAACCAGCTTTTTATCACAAACGAGCCTCCTGGCTCTGCGATCCACCGAGTCTAGTGCAGCTAGTTGGTATTTGGCCGAACCATCCCAAAGGTGGCTACAATACTCCATGCACGATCGGACCTGCGCCTTATAAAGGGTAAGAAGTTGATCTAGCGTGAAGTATCGCTTAACTTTGTTAAGGATGCCCAGCTTTTTGGCCGCAGTTTGAGCTTTAGACTCGATGGAGGTGCCGAAGTTAAGGTTGGCAGATAACTTCATGCCAAGGAGTTCCAGCTCATCGCCGTGTTTCTCGATGGCTTCGCCCCAGCAGTGCGTGACATACACTAGAAGAATGTTCCTAATTTGATTGTTTTTATTTGGTTTACACTTTATATTATATTTCTCTTTTTAGTTTGGCGAAATGAGCCTTTGATTTGATTGATCTCAACTCAAATTCTATTATTTTTGTTAATTAATCTTTTTGACTTCGTAAAAATAAATGTTGATATCAAAATACCTATGGTTCTTTTTCTTTCAATGTCCCGGGAGTTCTATATCTATTTTATTAGTGAAATTATTTGCCAAAATTGATACTCTTAACTACCAATCTCGCGAGATCTCGAAATTGCCGAGATCTCGCGAGATTGATTTTCATAATCTCACGAGATCTCGTCCGATCCTCAATCTCGCGAGATTGCATTCCCTAGCTACTGCATTGTAAAACGTTGAACAATATACGTGCCTTAGGTAATGTGTAACTGGCGCCCTATAAAACACTCGCTTCGCTCGTCTTTCAAATGGGCTCACGTTAGACATTACCTACGACACAGTATCGTTAATAACTATAACAGATTTAATAAATGTATAAGGGTTGAGGTAGAATACACTAAAAAGGAAACATAGTTTGATATCTCATTTCATTATCCTTACCTGTCATTCCGCGAACTTTTTGTCCTCCCCTCGTATATCTATGTCTGTGTGTGTGTGTGTCTGTGTTTTTTTAAACTTTTTTTTAGCTATATTTGATCAAAATTGGTTCCGTCAAAATTCTGGGCTCTTTAAATATTACAAGACTAGCTTTCCGCCCGTGGCTCCGCCCGCGTGGACTTAAGGTTAATCGTGCCCAGATGTGGGATAAATCTATCTCTGTACCAAATTTTATCGAAATCGGTTCAGTAAATTAGGCGTGAAAGCTTAACAGACAGACTCCCTTCTACCGAACATCAATTTTGTTTGGAGACCTAGTGAAGGAAGTGCCTTTCAAAATTTAAGCATTTTTAAAAGTAGTTTTGGTTGCAAAAATATTTTTGTCATCTTACTTTGATTATAACTCACATATAAATAGTATTAATACGCTGGCAGTAAGTTCAGGTTTTGCAGCAACAAACTTAATGTGTTACCGTATTTTCAGAGAAATTCACTATTCAAGTAATTGTTCACATTTTGATTGCTTTAAAAACTTGGACACTAATACCTGGTGTAAGAACTTGTAAAACCCACAAAGACGATAAAGAATATTTTGAATTTGATTTTAAGTCAGACTGTCAGAATAAGAATGGTCTAAATAGCTCAATACACGGCGCTTGGTAATATGGTAATGAAAGATGACGACCGGTGCTGAATGCTCTTCAGAAACTACTTGGGCACTCTCGAAGTGCAGACTTATCCCGAGTCACGTTTACAAAGTCATGTCTACTACGCCTCTGAATTTCAACTTAAAAGCTAGATTAGGAAGACTATAGTTCTATCGAGACCTAGAGGTTCACCATGATCGCTTAGCGCGATCCAATTTAGGACCTAAACAAGTCTGCAACGCTTATTCGTACTATGATGGCTTATAATAAGCGATTCAATTTTGGCGCTGTTGCGATTCAAAGGCAGACCAGCGACAATTTATGTAGACATTTAAAATGGACCATAGACAACCGAGCAGTTCTAAAGCAGCGCCATCATGGTACCATTTTAAAAAACATTCCAATTGCGAAGCAGTTCAAAGTTGGATCCTAAACAGAAATGCTTTTAAACGATCTTGGTAGGTACCCTGGATTGTGTTAAGGACATAAAACTCTTGATCCAATAAAATTACGATGTTTGTTCCACTCCAGGATAGTATCTTAATATTATCAAACCATATATGACTCCACCGAGGGGCACCGTATTTTATATCGGGTGTTTTAAATTAGTAAGCGAAAATTAAGGACGTCTATCATTCCACGAAACTGAAAAACTAACCCTGAGAATTGAAAATATTTTTTAAATATTTCTCATCGCCAGACAACTCATGCTACCGGGGCCCCGATTCTGTAACTTCAGCTGTGTGTCGATTAAATGAAGGCCATTTAATCCGTTCAGGCGGCGAAATAGAGAACTATTTAATTTTCATATACTTGCTGATAACCACCCCGACCCCGCAAATCGAACGTTAAGTTGCAAACTACCTAGCAACTGAAAATTCAGTTGGCGGTTGCGCCACTAGTCAAAGCAGCCGTCATTAGCTGTATGAAATTTGGATAGTTCTCAATTTTGCCACCTGACCGGATAAAATGGCCACCATTCCATCAACAAACAACTGAATTTACAGAATCGGGGCCCAGTTGATTTGTTTTTGTATGTTTTTTTTAATATTTCCAGAATTTCCGCTAACTAATCATAAAATAAATTAATAAATCTTGTCTTATCTTACATATTAAAATACGTACTCAGAAATTGGCTAAATCACAATTGCGTAAACGCAATTTAAAAAAAATAATTGACGTTTTAACGTGCCCTCTGAAACACGGGAAAACCGGGAACGCTTGTTACAAGTTGACAGTATGGTAGTCACTTGGTTTCTGATCAAGGTGAAAAATTAAATGTTATTCAACTCATGTTTTGTAAAAAATATTTTTCCAAATTTTCTTAATCAAACAACTCACACATGGTTTACTCTTGCATTGTTCTTTTTAATTTGTTTCATTGTTAAATTTGTTTTTTATTATCTCAAATGGCACTTAATTGTTTGGATTCTGCTTTTATTTTTTTGATTATTTGAACAAGTTTGCTGTTCTTTAGTATATAAAGGCCTAGGAAATACGTTATGTTATCACTTCTTGGTTTTAACTTGGTGGTGTATTGAAAAGTAAAAAAATGAAAAGCTTCTTGATCTTCTTGGTAAGTCTGTTTACAATTAGGGTGTGTTGGTTCATAACATTATACTTAGTGCTCCATAACCGTCATCTTCACCTGCTAGTGGGTCACCTGCTAGTTGCGTAGTACAGCTACCACCCGTAAAGGGTTTCTTTATTATGTATTGGCGGCTTTACCATTTTATAATGTAATATTGCTTAAATTAAAATACTCAGACGTTGGCAAAATCTCGAATGTAGAAATGTTTACGATTTTGTTGTTGTCGATGAACAATTACTGTACTTGCGTTATTTTAAAAACGGCAAGGCTATTTTCTAAAGCTGTGTTGTTTTTGAAAAAACCTGATGACTAAATGTGGTGGCTTAAAATGGTGTGGTAAAACTTTAGCGGGTGATTTTCCCCATGAAAGGAACCCATAAATTAAATTATTTCGCAAAAAATGTCCTTATTTCGCAATTTTTTCACATTTTAACCTGTTCTCTTGGGGTGTTTAGTGGGCTACAAAATTTTCGCTAATTAATTTTAAGTCATTCAATATTTAACAACCTGTTTGACCCAGTGGCCTTGCCTCTGAAGTAACGGTTCCTGCGTTCGATTCTTGGTCGGCGCCATTATTAGTATTAAAACAGATGTTTAATCTTAAGTCTGGACCCATGATATTAGGAAAATACCTTATCTATGGCCTTTTTTAAAATTGTTTTTTGGCCTTTTAGTGTTTGGCGCCATGGTACTAACAAGTATTTAGTGGTAAATATATATTTCTTTCTTTTCAGTCTGTGGCATTGGCTGCTCAAGCAGCACCGCGTAAGTATCCTTCCCACATGTTTAAATTACAACTAAGGTCCTGCACTTTAATCCGTTTCAAACCAACGGTATTACGGTTAAAAACAAACAATGCTGTTGAAAAACTTGCTTATTTCTATAGAAAACCATTCATATTAACTGCAATAATAACTTTGTAAAGCCCGTTTCTCCACAATTTAGATCAGCTCTGCAAAAAAATTCGACTTTCCAGGACTATCAGCTGATTGCACCAGTTGTACTGAGAGATTTTTTTTTGCATTTTTCGGTCTATGTTCCTCCGGGAAAGTTGTTTAGTTTATTGGGTTTATAACATCTTTAACTGTTGCTTACTCATTTATAGTTACTGAATATAAAATACCGTGCACCATGGTGGAATTCTATATGAGCTTTTACTATACATACATGTATATATATCAATTAATTTTAACATTGTACATGAAATATGAATGTAGTGGTGACAGGTTGTCAGCCTGCAGCAAAATCCTCGTGCCTCACTTATGGGCTCCCACAGTACCTATACCTGGGAAAGATAGTTGGCAAATTATGAGTTTTTCTTTCACATTGGTTCCAGGGTACAATCCGTAGTCATAGTCAATTACATATGGCTTAAACATTAGTTTTTTATTTTTACAGTTTCACCTCTATACTACCCACCATACTACCCTTCATACTCACCAGTCGACATTTACGGTCAGCAATATCAAGGCTCGTCTCAAAACGCCAACAACGTCATTGGCCCAGTCGACCAGAACTCAAATCAAGGCCAATACGGTTACCAGAACGCAAACAGCGGCTATGGCTCATATTACCCAGGATATGGTAGCAATCCGACGTACTTGAACGGGCAACAAAACCAATATAGCGGCCAGAACGCCAACAACGTCATTGGGCCAGTAGACCAGAATAGTCAACAAACTCAAAGCGGCTACCAAGGTGTTTATAATAACAATGGCTACCCTTACTATTATTATTATGGCTCATCAGGCCCAGTTTATCTTAATGGTTATCAGTCACAAGGATCTAACCAAAATGCTCAAAATGTTATAGGCCCAGTTAAGCAAACAAACGGTCAATACCAGAGCGGTAGTCAATATGTATCAACGTAGATGCAATATTTTCGCGCTGGTCATTCTTTTAGAGTTTTAGATTTTTTGTAAACCTTTATTTATTTATTTTAAATCTAAAATTTTATAGAAAATATAATTATGTAATTACAGAGGTACCGTCTTCTTTTTTTGTTCCAATAAATTATTTTGTTTGAAACGTTTTCCAATCTTTTTCGATATCGAAATATTGTTTTTATTCAATAAAGTTTTTTGGCTACATTTCGTTTATTATTTTATTGTATAACCAGCTGATACTCGATACTCGTTTGTGTGTTGTATTTTACATTGACACAACCATACATTAATAATAATAATAAATCATTTATTCTCAGGCAACTAAGGCCCATACCTTAAAGACTTACATACATATAAAATATAATTAAAACGTAATCAAATTTCAACTTAAAACTACGAGCTGCGTAGGGACTTGCAGATCTTCTTGTTCGCCTCCCTGTAGCGTCGGAACACTATCCCCTCGGGCCAGAAGACCGGGATGAGAAACATTGTCTGGTGTACAGCAGGAACACGAACCCGGAAGGACCGGAAATTTGTGGACCTGCTGGACCTCAGGGGAACGATCTCAACACCAAAACCAGATGTAGTTCGGCCCCCGCACATCTCGATGTATGTTAAGATGTGTAAATTGCCGTTTTTTTCTCTTCAAGCTCTATTTTGTTAAGGTTTACGGTGATTAAACAGTGGAGCAAATATTTCTTTTAATGTTTTTATTTTTATTAAAACTTGGCCATGTTATATTAGGGAGATTTAAAAAAAATTATATTGCGGTAATAGCCGAGTTGGTAATGAGCCAGACTTGTAATCCGAAGGTTGTGGGTTCAAATCCTGGTGCTGGCCTGTACCACTAAATTCGTTTTTTTGGATTTATGTATGGATTTCTAATTTCTAATTATCACTTGCTGAAAGGTGAAGGAAAACATCGTGGTGAAACTCGCCTGTCCAAGAAAATTCATTTTCGAAAGACGAGCGGTTCACTAACCCGCATTGGGCCAGCGTGGTAGACTATGGCCTAAATCCCCCCTCGTGTTTCGAAGGGAGGCCCGTGCTCCTCGTTGGGGACGTATATAGGCTGGTAAAAAAAATATTTTTACTTTGGATGTGAAAACAAAGCTCCAACATAATTGTTTCATATGTCGCTTATTATAATGCTACCATCTCTACCATCGTTAAAGATAATGGTCCACGAGCCAAGAACAGGTTTTCTTGACCAATTTTCTCTCGGGCGATAACTTGTAAAATGCTTCAGAGAGTTGCATCATGAAGCTCCGTGAATGTCAGCTACGGTTCGGTGGGTGGGTAGAGCAGCGGTAGCCTCTGAAGCATTTTTCAAATCATATCGTTATCGCTCGAGAGAAAATTGGTCTTAAAAATCTGTTCCTGGCTCGTGGACCATGTTTTAACGCTGGTTACAAGATTAGGTATTTTGCCCCAAAGGAAATGATTCACTAAAACCTGCCCGGGGTCTATTAAGTGTGCCTTTATAGTTATTAACGATACTAGTCTCGTAGGTACTATGTAACGTGAGCCCATTTGAATCACGAGCGAAGCGAGGCACGTATACTGTTCAACGTTTTACAATGCGGTAACCGAGGAAAAAATCTAAATTAAAAAAATGACAAAAATAACATCGTGTAGTTACATCCAAAGTTCTTAAAAGATAGTGTTTCCAATAAATATCCACTGAAAACGTGTTACAATTGATTAATGTTCAAATCTCTTTCCGAGGGTGTCGTAAGGAAATACAAATGAGACTATTAGGAGGCTATTAATCCAGGCAACGACACCTCAATTTGTTCTAAATCTGAGTGACGTCCTATGGTTTCATGCGGTGTGGTAGGCTCTATATAGGGCTGTCTGGTTCGCGACCACCCTCCTACCGAAGTCCGACGCCAAACAGCTTGCTGTGTTCCGTCGGTGCGTGGGAGTACCAGTGCCTTTATAGGCATTTTCTGGGTTAACTCGCTCCATAATCGCCCTCATCTTTGACCTTATGGTCTAGATTGAGGTCAAGAATTAACCCATCTTATAATTTAAAAAAAAGTCTATTTTTTATTCGATTACCAAAAACTAGCTCACTAAAGAGTCTCCACAATTACTCCCTCTCAGGGAATATGCTAATGTTACGTTAAAATATTTAAAACAGTAGACACTCAAACTTTACTTCACTTATAATAGCGGAGAGAATAAGGTGAAAAGCTCTTAGGGACCTTGCAAATTTCTAACCAAGCAAGCCGCTTTGCGTGGGCATACCTAGAGGTCGTCTGAGCTGATTTAGCCCTGTTCCCAATGATCCCCACCATGCACTTGGGTGGGGGAGGGGGGGAGAAGTCGCATCTACCGCGCCGGACTTTGACGTCTATATCTGCATCAGTTGAGCAATTAGGTCGTGTTTGGTATCGTTTTCGTATAAATTAAGGACGGGGAATTCATTTCTGGAACAACATTTTCACTCGTTCATAGAAAAATTAAAAGTTATTCGCAAAAATACAGAAAAACAAAAAAAAAATTTTTACAAAACCTCAGTATACAACTAAACCATAAGGATAAGCTTTTTTAAAAAAATAAGATTAAATAGCGCTGTTTATGTAGAATACAAAAATGTAAACTTTATTTATAGTTTTCATATAAAAAAATCCTGAAAAAAAAATCTTTGTCGCGCGAAAGAGTTTGGAGGATTTGGCCCTTAGCGTTAGTAAGGCGCTATCTGTAGCCGTGTGTGTCCTTAGATGTTAAAACACGTATAATTATTTTATTTAGGCACTTAGATTGACACAATTCCCATTATTTTATACGAGGGACCCAGACCTCAGAATCACATGGATATGTTCAAAAGCCTTATACTAAGAGCATTCCTGTACATTTTTCCTTTCCACGCGGGACTTCATTCCCGTATTTTGAAAAAATATGTAGCCTATGTTAAAATTCAAGTTCTAATGTAGCTCTGTACAAAATTTTATTAAAATCGGTCAAGTAGTTTCAGAGCCTATTCAATTAAATAATAAACTCTTTCCTGTTTATAATATTACTTTAGATTCCGGACGGAATCGCGCGTCACATCAGACAATGTAACTGTGAGCATGGAAATGAAAGTTCGTGATTGAGCATAATGAAAAAAATAATATACTTTATATAATGAAATATATACTTTATTTGCACGATCGTCATCAAAGGTATATCACCTATTTATTCGTTACAAATATCCAAAACCACTGACCGTTCCTTTTTCCTATTTTAGTGATGTGGATATTTCAATTGATACGAATGTATTGCTGCGATTTTACTTAAGACAGAGAAAAAAGATACAGTTTTGTCGGGTTAAAATAATAACAAAGTTGGAATTTACGCTTATAAATTTTAATAAAAAGGAAAATTAACTGTGACAATTTCCGCTGCAGCCACAAAGTTCAGTGCACCGCATTTGTTTTTTTAAGCGACTGCACCTTGTTGAGCATTTTTGCTTGGACTTGCACCTTATTAGCTCTACACAAGCCGCGGCTGCTGGGGGAAGAGTGGTCCATACTGGTTCCCATGTGCTATTATTTTTAGTCCAACCCCAGTCAGCCGGACATGGTTGGTCTTGTGTATGTGTTAAAAGCTGACCCCAAAGCTGATCTCCATCTTTTGCTTATCGGAATCCCTCCGTAGCAGTGGGGTACGCTAACCAAGCCTCAAAAGCGCTTTTTTGCCTTTTCTAGCAAAATATGAAACAGTATCACACCCGGAAAAGGCGTGGAATAATGGTAACACATCTTCCCTTTCAGTTCCTAGAAAATTACAACACTTAAGTAGATAAAATATTTTCAGACGGAGAAAGTGAATATACGAATGTGTGAATAACATTTGTTTGGATTACCTAACGAAGCTGCAATATCATGACACGGGAGAAACTGGTGTTTTTTTCTTGTTCCAATATGAACCCAAAGTTCTTCAAGTTGTGGCAATTGCGACACACATGAAACTGCAAGGACAACAACACAAAATCATGGTTCGTACAGTGGACACCGACGTTGTTTATTAATCTACTTAAGTGTTGTAATTTTCTAGGAACTGAAAGGGCAGATGTGTTACCATTATTCCACGCCTTTTCTGGGTGTGATACTGTTTCATATTTTGCTAGAAAAGGCAAAAAAGCGCTTTTGAGGCTTGGTTAGCGTACCCCACTGCTACGGAGGGATTCCGATACGCAAAAGATGGAGATATAGAACAGGCATTACCTATATTGGAAAAATAAGTCATTACTATGTATGACAGGTGAGATTATTAACTGTTAAAATTGGTATGAGTGATTGAAGTGATTGTTACAGTGTTTATGTAACGTTTGTTTTATTTTAGATCGTGCACTTGTACCGACGTGAATCTATGTAGGAAATTCCTTTTCACGAAAAAGGACCGCAACATTGAGAATTTGCCGCCAACAAAAGACGCTTTGCGTAATCATTTATTAAGAGCAGTATATCAGGGAGGATATATTTGGGGTCAGCTTTTAACACATACACAAGACCGACCATGTCCGGCTGACTGGGATTGGACTAAAAATAATAGCACATGGGAACCAGTATGGACCACTCTTCCCCCAGCAGCCGCGGCTTGTGTAGAGCTAATAAGGTGCAAGTGCAAGCAAAAATGCTCAACAAGGTGCAGTTGCTTAAAAAAACAAATGCGGTGCACTGAACTTTCTGGCTGCAGCGGAAATTGTCACAGTTAATTTTCCTTTTTATTAAAATTTATAAGCGTGAATTCCAACTTTGTTATTATCCTATTTTAACCCGACAAAACTGTATCTTTTTTCTCTGTCTTAAGTAAAATCGCAGCAATACATTCGTATCAATTGAAATATCCACATCACTAAAATAGGAAAAAGGAACGGTCAGTGGTTTTGGATATTTGTAACGAATAAATAGGTGATATACCTTTGATGACGATCGTGCAAATAAAGTATATATTTCATTATATAAAGTATATTATTTTTTTCATTATGCTCAATCACGAACTTTCATTTCCATGCTCACAGTTACATTGTCTGATGTGACGCGCGATTCCGTCCGGAATCTAAAGTAATATTATAAACAGGAAAGAGTTTATTATTTAATTGAATAGGCTCTGAAACTACTTGACCGATTTTAATAAAATTTTGTACAGAGCTACATTAGAACTTGAATTTTAACATAGGCTACATATTTTTTCAAAATACGGGAATGAAGTCCCGCGTGGAAAGGAAAAATGTACAGGAATGCTCTTAGTATAAGGCTTTTGAACATATCCATGTGATTCTGAGGTCTGGGTCCCTCGTATAAAATAATGGGAATTGTGTCAATCTAAGTGCCTAAATAAAATAATTATACGTGTTTTAACATCTAAGGACACACACGGCTACAGATAGCGCCTTACTAACGCTAAGGGCCAAATCCTCCAAACTCTTTCGCGCGACAAAGATTTTTTTTCAGGGTTTTTTTATATGAAAACTATAAATAAAGTTTACATTTTTGTATTCTACATAAACAGCGCTATTTAATCTTATTTTTTTAAAAAAGCTTATCCTTATGGTTTAGTTGTATACTGAGGTTTTGTAAAAATTTTTTTTTTGTTTTTCTGTATTTTTGCGAATAACTTTTAATTTTTCTATGAACGAGTGAAAATGTTGTTCCAGAAATGAATTCCCCGTCCTTAATTTATACGAAAACGATACCAAACACGACCTAATTGCTCAACTGATGCAGATATAGACGTCAAAGTCCGGCGCGGTAGATGCGACTTCTCCCCCCCTCCCCCACCCAAGTGCATGGTGGGGATCATTGGGAACAGGGCTAAATCAGCTCAGACGACCTCTAGGTATGCCCACGCAAAGCGGCTTGCTTGGTTAGAAATTTGCAAGGTGATTCACCTTATTCCTTCTGCTATAAACCTTGCAGGGAACCTAACCCGCCTACCTGACCTAGTTGTGGCAGGTTGACTGCTAACAATTGGATCAGAAGTTGAGGGAGGAGTATTAGGTATAATCTATACAAATATAAGCAGGTTTCAGCGTATCTAAGGATACATTAACTTGTTTGCCTTTGTAGTTAATAGTAAAATATTTATCAAAGCGACTAACTACTAAACAAGGGCCTTCATAAAATGGCTCTAACGGCTTTCTTACTCTATCAACACTAACAAATACATGTGTGCATGTGGTTAAATCCTTATGCCCAAAAACATGTTCATTAGAACAAGGGCTACGCCTTCTAGGTTTTAAGTCCTTCATTGTTTTTTGTAAATTTGAAAAAAAAAGACTTAGGATCAACTACTATTGTTGATTTTTCGAAAAATTTGCCTGGAATTTTAATATTTGTTCCATTAACTATTTGGCTTATGCTAAACATCTTATCGTCTCTTAGGGCAGTACGCATTCCCAATAAGACTGTTGGTAGGGCGTCTATCCATTTCATAGAATTATGGAATTTAATTGCTGCTTTTAAAGACCTATGTAAGCGTTCTATTTTGCCATTACACTGAGGATGATACGCAGTGGTATGCTGTAGATTAATTCCACAAATTATAGATAAATTCTTAAAAAGTTCTGACTTAAATTGTGCTCCTCTATCGCACACTACTATGCGGGGAACTCCAAACCTGGCTATCCAATTTGAATAAAATGTATTTAGTGACTGTTTGTACTTTAGCATCAGGTATAGGAATGACTTCCATCCAGTCAGTAAATCTATTTATACAAGTGAGACAATAGACATTTCCCTCTGAAGGAGGTAAAGGGCCTATCAAATCAATATGTATAGTAGGTATCAAAACGTTCATTCAGTTCATTATACACTTGGTATTGTGATTTAGTATGCCTAGTAAATTTTTTTTTTGACAATCCAAACAACAACGTGTCCAAATTTTTATATCTTTCCTTATGTTCAGATAGTTGTTTTAATCCCATCATGAGACGAGTTATGGACTTTTTCGAATATAGTTTTACGGAATGAATCTGGAATGTAAGGTCTAATATTGTTTATTGAAATGTCACACCACAGCTTACAGCCTGATGGCAAAACGTAAGGTTTGGATTTCAAGGAACTAGAAATCTGTAATGTTTTTAGTTCATTATCACAAGTTTGAGCTTTTGCCATCGCATTATAATCAATGGAAGTTACAATTTCAATTCTGGACATATTGTGGGCTATAATGTTGTCTTTACTATCGATATGTTTGATATTGGTCGTAAACTGGGAAATGTACTGCAGGTGTATTAACTGTCTAGGGGATGTTTTATCATTGTTTTGTTTAAAAGCAAAAATTAATGGTTTGTGATCCATAAAAATTGTGAATTCCTGTCCTTCTAAATAATGTCTAAAAATTTTTAATAGAAAGATAATACTTAGTAATTCTCTATCATAGGTGTACTATATTTTTTCTGGTTGCGGATTGGGGGGTGGAAGATCGTTACATTATACGTGATGCGGCAAATCGGAAGCTTCCACGAAAAGCCGTGGAATGGTGTCGTGGCAGAACAAGAGCGTAACGTGATCGACGTGTTTCACGCAACTGGACGTCGCGACACTAGACCACTAGCTGAAACTTGATTAAATTAAAGAGTAAAGATTCTAAATGAATTTCTTTGCGGTATTTCATTTTATGTATATTAGCTTGATATAAGAAAGGAGTCCAATGTGTGCGCGGCGAGATATGGAAGCAAAAACGAGCGCAGGCGTTTTGAACGCGCTGAATCAATTTCGAGTGCGTGCGAGTAGACGGGAACCATAAACCAGTTCAATTGAACTTGGATAGAATCAGCGAGTCGCATAATTTTATTTGTATGTCAGTACTAAGGGACTCTCGAACATGGTACAGCAGTTTAAGTCGATAAAAGCAATTACTTGCGGTTTTAATAATATGCTTGTCAAAACGGAGCTCCTCATCCATTAGAAGTCCTAAGTTTCGTGTTTCATGTACGCGCTCTACTACCTCTCCTTTAACATTAATTGAAACTCCTTTCTAAAATTTTTTTTTATTTGATATTCGAGCCTAAAATCATATATTTGGACTTGCTTCCATTAAGCACCAGTGCATTGCACTCCGACCAGTTTGCCATGCATTCCAAGTCTTGGTTCAGCAGGGCATTTGTTCAGTGACTGTCAGATGGCTTACAGGAGATGTAAACTTGAATATCATCTGCATAGATTTGATGATTACAGTTTTTAATATGGTCGATTACATCTGCACAGTACAGTACGAAATATTTGTTTTTGTTGTGAACGTATAATTGTTCCCCCCTCGTCACTTATTTCTACAAGCTGAGTGCGACAGCTGAAGTAGCTATCGAACCAACAGACGGCAGACGCACCAAAGCCATATGAATGCAGTTTTGAGAGCAGCAGTGGTATACTAATGCAATCAAAGGCCCTAGAGAAATCTAACAAAGCCAACAGGGTACCCTCTCCATCGTCGACCGCTTTTAGAATGTCATCAACTACATTCAGCATGGCAGTTGTTGTGCTGTGAAATTTACGGAAACCCGTTTGTTTGAGCAGCAAGATTTCATTCCTTTCGAAGAAAGCTGTCAGCTGATTCGCTACTATTTTTTCCAAGGTCTTGGACGCACATGGGAGAATACTCATGGGGCGCAATTCCTTCAATGCCGTAGGGGTGGAATTTTTTGGAATTGGCCTAACTAAAGCATTTTGCCAGTCAGTAGGAAACGTGTTGGTTTCGATCGACCTATTCACTATTTCAGTAATCGCTGTTAGGCTATTTGGCAAAGTACTTATATAAGTATAATAACTTGTCTATTAATACACAATCACTTATCCAACGGCATTTCACTTGAGCGAACGTGTAATTTTTAAAACATGATCTTGTTCTCTCACTCGTCTTAACTCCAAAGCATCCCTCACCCTGCAATTGAATTTGTAAAATGAAAGTTGAGAAAGAGAAACTGTTTCACTACCTGGTACGTTAAAAAATTTTGAATTGATCATATCTGGATCATTAAATATATATCTTTTAGATATCCGAACATTATTTTTAATGTGTTTCCACATAGATTCCGGATCACGCTTGTTAATATTTACAAAATGATCAAAATACGCTTTCTTTTCTCTTGGTAAGTCTCCATTCACGGCATACTTTAATTCTTTATAATAATCTATGTATATAACATTTCCGCTAGATCGCGCCCTAGCATATGCTACGTCACGACGCGTCATGAGTTGCAAGGCCTGGAGCATTTTTGGCAGATACCCTTTCATCAAAATCGGTTCAGTAGTTTAGTCGTGAAAGCTTAACAGACAGACAGAGTTACTTTCCCATTTATAACATTAGTAGGGATTTTTTCTTATGTGGGACAACATTATATTCTTCTCCATTTAAAAAAAAAACCTTATTTATCTCAAAGATAAACCGGTGGCAAATTTTCGCGAGAACCCCTTCTACCAAAAATCTGTTTTATATGGAGACCTAGAGAAGGAAGTGCCTTTCAAAATTTAAGCTTTTTGTCAGATTGTGGAAAGAGTCATGGGTTTATTTTAGTAGTTTTGGTTGCAAAAAATAAGATTGTTACACAAGGGACGTAAGAAAGCTATTACAGAACAAGATCCAATTTGGTGCCCGTGCGAGCGCAGCTCTCAAAGGGTGCTAATGGACCGAGTGCACCCGAGATATTTAGACGCCTGGGCAAGCGAAGCGAGCTTCTTGCAACCGAGGTAAGCATTCTACTTTACATCATCATGCGAGGCAGATAAAACATTTATATAGGTATTGAAACGCACTCTAGTTTTTTTTTCCAGTAAAGAGTTTTTGACGTTTTATAAGAAAAGATATTGTTTCACCAAGCTTGATTTGTAAAATACTATGAAAATCCATTACATAATAAGGGCAGTGGGTTGTAAGTGATTTTGAAAATGGAACATGGAACGTTTTCTATAAACAATGCAATATGAATTGCAAATCTTTCAGAGCCTCTTTGCACAGCCGAAAATATTAGTTGTTGAGCATGATGATGTAAATAGTATTAATACACTGGCAGTAAGTTCAGGTTTTGCGGCAACAGCGCTTGTTTACGCGCCGTTAAGGGTTTAAAGTGTTTACGTATTTTCAGAGAAATTCCCTGTTCAAGTAATGGTTCAAATTTTGATTGCTTTAAAAAACTAGGATAATACCTTGGAAGAACTTGTAAAATCCATAAAGACAATAAATCATATTTTAATTTAAGTCTGACTGTAAGAATAAGAATGGTCTAAATAGCTCAATACACGGCGCTTGGTAATATGGTAATGAAAGATGACGACCGGTGCTGAATGCTCTTCAGAAACTACTTGGTCACTCTCGAAGTGGAGTCTTATCCCGAATCACGTTTACAAAGTCATGTCTACCACGCCTCTGAATTTCAACTTAAAAGCTAGATTAGGAAGACTATAGTTCTCTATAGACCTGCATTGTGTTAAGGACATAAAACTCTTGAGTCTTCTATATCTATGTTATGGACCAAGTAATTAATGCGGGCATTATTAATAATGTCTACTTCTATCGGGCAAAGTGATTAATTACTATCTAAACTTCATTATTTTTCATATTGCCCGGTCATTATTATATTGCTACGTGACAATTGGGCAATTTGATAATAAAGCTAAGTTTGATGCGGTGCGGGGAGGGAATCGGTGCGGGGAGGGAAGTGCCCTCGTTGCAATTTATAAAAGTTTTAGTTTTTTTCACGACCGCCATCTTAGATTTCAAAATCTGAAACGATATCCATGACGGATTTTTACAAAAAATGCATGTCTGCCATCTTGTACTTCAAAATGGATGTCGTTTACGGAATTAGCACCTCCGAAAATCTATTAAACGACACCCATATCAGTTTTTTTCAAAAATTTAAACGTGGCGGACGTTTGGATATCATCTTGGATATCAAAATGAACGACATTTTCGGAATCAGAATCCCCGACAATCTATTAAACGATACCCATGTCGGCATGCCCAAACATTTAATATCCGCCTTCTTGAATTTTTTTGTGCGGGGAATCGCGATGCTCCGTGGTTTGCCCTTCTCGGCACGATTCCCCCAACTAAAATCAAAGTTGGCGGATATGAAATTTTCGGAAGGCAGTCGGCGGGTAAGACGCTTGGTGACGTTTCGGGCTTCGCACTACGCAGAGCTCGGCCTTCGGCCTCGCCCTATACGCAGCTTTCCTCGGCATACGGCCTCACCTCACATTTAGTATCTAAACCTGCATGGCGGCCATCTTGAATGGGGGGGGGACGCTCTGGTCTTCGCCCTACGCGGAGTTTAGACTTCGGCCTTACCCTAAACGCAGCTCGCCTCGGCCTACGGCCTCGCCTCACCTACAGAATCTAAACTTGTATGGCCGCCATCTTGAATTGAGGGGGTTGACGCTCCGGGCTTCGCCCTACGCGGAGTTGGGCTTGGTCTGCGACCTAGCCTCACCGTTAAAATCTTAACTCGTATGGCAGCCATTTTGGATTGGGGGAGGGAGACGCTCCGGGCTTCACCCTATGCGGAGCTCGGCCTTCGGCCTCGCCTTTTACCTTGCTACTTAATCCAAATAATGAGTCGGATTGTTTAAATTGTTTAACATTTAGTTTTTTTTTTTTTTTACCGCCTGTTTTATTAGTTCATTAAACATACAATACAAAACATACTTTATTGCACTCCAACACAAATAAGGACTTAATTTTTTATTAAACGGTATACATCGTAAAAGTCAACTTTCGTATACAGGGTGTAACAGAAAGGCGCAGTCATATTTCAAGATGGTGACCAGCCATTAAAACTAAACAACTTTCCCAAAGGAACCTATTTAAAATCTCAAAAAAAAAATTGCCTCTCCATTCAACATGTGCGATCAGCTGATAGGTTTAGTATGAAAAGCCGATTTTTTTTTGAAATTTCAATTAGGTTCCTTCGGGAAAGTTGTTCAGTTTCATTGGCTGGTTACCATGCCGAAACATGACTACACCTCTCTGTTACACCTTGTATAGGCATACCGATTCATATAATAATAATAATAATAATTTATTTTAAGCCTCTTAAAGTACAAACACGTACAGGAACTTATAAAGCTAGTACAATAGTAAACAATGGCTTTTTATGGGGTACACAATAACAATATTCCCTGACCTTTATGCTAGGAAAACCTGTGTTATAAAAGTCAGTGGTTCAGTGCTAAGACACCAGTGACTTAACCAGGAAGAGCGATTAGTAAGAATATAGTACGTACGTGTGTGTGTGGTGTGTGTGTGTGTGTGTGTATGTGAGAGTGTGTGTGTGTATGTGAGTTTGTGTGTGTGAGTGTGTACGTGTGTGAATGTTTACGTGTGTGAGTGTGTTTGAGTGTCATACAATAAGGTTTTATTTATTACACATATATTCCATAATTATTATATGTTACACATCTTATACCGCACCATGCAATATATATATATATACATTAGTTATATTATATAAATAGCATATTATACAATACAAATCATAATACATTTCACAACACAACTTCTTCTGTTTCAGAATAGTCTAGGTTTTGAAGCCAAGACTTGAGTTTATTTTTAACCTCATACCTATTTAAGCCATCTATCTGCAGAGACATATTTACTCTATTATAAATTCTGTTACTAGAGGAATAAATCTGTCGTCTGGCAAATTCCGTCCTACAAGTGATAGTGTCAAAAGCCAGTTTTCGACTCCTCCTAGGAGGTGAATTTTCTTTAGCTATAGACGGGAGGCAGGAGTGCTGACGCAGAACCGACCTGTGGATAAACAGTTGTCTAACCGTCAACACTCCTGCTTCACGATACAGTTGCCTAGTAGAATATCTAAAGGGCCTCCTCAGCATCACCTTGAGTTTATTTGAAGTTAAATGATTATAATAATAAAAAACATAGCAGTTAAATATGTTTGTATTACTCTGCCCAAAAGGTGATGGGCATTATGTATAATGCCCAATCAACGGTCAATTTGATTATTTGAATAATTTTTATCAAATTTCCCTCTCATATTGGCTATTTTTCATAATGCCCGGGCATTTGAAAAATTCTTTCACCATTAGAATCCTACATTATCCGGGATGGACATAGGGTACATGATTTTCCCGAATCCCCACGGGAACGAAGTCCCGAGCGGGATGCTAGTCTCCAATAAAGTCACGATGTTTGTTCCATTCCAGGATAGTATCAATATTATCAGCCCACATACGACTCCACCGAGGGACACCGTAGGTATTTTATATTGGGTATTTTAAATTAGTTAGCTAAAATTAAGGATATCTATCATTCCACGAAACTGAAAAACTTTCCCTGAGAAATGTTTTTTTTATATATATTTCGCATCGCCACACAACTCATGCTACCAGGGCCCCGATTCTGTAACTTCAGCTGTGTGTCAATTGAATGAAGGCCATTTAATCTGTTCAGGTGGCGAAATGGAAAACTATTTAATTTTCATATACTTGCTGACAACCACCCCAACCCCGCTAATTAAACGTTAAGTTGCAAACTACCGAGCAACTGAAAAATTAAGTTGGCCACTAGTCAAAGCAACCGTCATTAGCTAGGTTAAATTTTCAGTTTTATGGGGAAAATCATCCCAGAATTTCCACTAACTAATTATAAACTAAATTAAAAAATCTTGTTTTATCTTAGATATTAAAATACTCAGAAATTGGCTAAATCACAATTGTGTGGACGCATTTTTCAAAGAATTGAATCAATGTTTTAACTTGCCCTCTGAAACACGGGAAAACCGGGAACGCTTGTTACAAGTTGACAGTATGGTAGTCACTTGGTTTCTGATCAATGATTCAATGTTATTCAACTCATGTTTTGTAAAAAATATTTTTCCAAATTTTCTTAATCAAACAACTCACACATGGTTTACTCTTGCATTGTTCTTTTTAATTTGTTTCATTGTTAAATTTGTTTTTTATTATCTCAAATGGCACTTAATTGCTTGCATTCTGCTTTTATTTTTTTCATTATTTGAACAAGTTTGCTGTTCTTTAGTATATAAAGGCCCAGGAAGTAGGTTATGTTATCACTTCTTGGTTTTGACTTGGTGGTGTATTGAAAAGTAAAAAATGAAAAGCTTCTTGATCTTCTTGGTAAGTCTGTTTACAATTAGGGTGTGTTGGTTCATAACATTATACTTAGTGCTCCATAACCGTCATCTTCACCTGCTAGTGGGTCACCTGCTAGTTGCGTACTACACCCACAACCCGTAAAGGGTTTCTTTATTTTATATTGGCGGCTTTGCTATTTAAATACTCAGACATTGGAAAAATCTCGAATGTAGAAAGGAATTAATGTTTACGATTTTTTGTTTTTGATGAAACAATTACTGTACTTTCGTCATTTAAAAAACGGAAAAGCTATTTTCTAAAGCTGTTTTGTTTTAAAAAAACCTGATGACTAAATGCGGTGACTTAAAAATGGTTTGGTAAAACTTTAGCGGGTGATATTCCCCATAAAACTGAACCACTTCCCCCAAGGAATCCATATGAAATAATTTCGCAAAAAAATGTAGTCAAATAGCGAATTTTTTCATATTTTAACCTGTTCTCTGGGGGGTTTAGTGGGCTACAAAATTTTCGCTAATTAATTTAAAGTCAGTCAATATTTAACAACCTGTTTGACCCAGTGGCCTTGGCTCTGAAGTAACGGTTCCTGCGTTCGATTCTCGGTCGGCGACATTATTGCCTAGTTCGAAAACAGATGTTTAATCTTAAGTTAAACTTTGGCCTTTTTAAATTGTTTTTTGCCTTTTAGTGTTTGGCGCTATTGACCTAATATTAGTGGTAAATATTTTTTTTTCTTTTCAGTCTGTGGCGTTGGCTGCTCAAGCAGCACCGCGTAAGTATCCTACCCACATTACAACTTAGTTTCTGCACTTTAATCCGTTTCAAACCAACGGTATTACGGTTAAAAACAAACAATGCTGTTGAAAAACTTGCTTATTTCTATAGAAAACCATTCATATTAACTGCAATAATAACTTTGTAAAGCCCGTTTCACCACAATTTAGAACAACTCTGCAAAAAAAATTTGACTTAATTCAAGGATTATCAGCTGATTGCACCAGTTGTACTGAGATATTTTTTTTTGCATTTTTCGGTCTATGTTTCGCCGGGAAATTTGTTTAGTTTATTGGTTGTATAACATTTTTAATCGGTGGGTACTCATTTACAGTTACTGAATATAAAATACCGTGCCCCATGGTGGAATCCTATACGAGCTTTTAATATACATATATTAATTATAACATTAATGGACATTATTAAACATTATGGCGAATATCGAACATGGGTTCGATAATCGCCATAATGTTTCACGGAGCTTTGTATGCGTGGGGCCGAAGTTAACAGACCTGTTAGACAAATATCTAAATTTACTATATAACTTTTTATATGAATTACTTTATTTTATTTACAGAAGGCGCGCCAATCGGTCCGTCAGCCCCCCAATCAAGTAAGTAACTTACATCAAATATTCACGCCAATGAGCCTGTTAGGGTAGGTATTCTAGTACCTACCAGCATGTGACTCTGCCTATCCTGTTAGTGATTACAGGCGTGAACGTATGTATGTGTGTGTTGTAGAACCACTTGACAACCATAGCTTTTTTATTTTATTTTAAAATACATACAGGATGTAAAAGACAGCTTAGGAAAAACTGAAACCCTGGACTTGGACAATAATTCTAAATGATTTTTCAGTGGAAAATCATTTTCTTTTCATGTTTTTGATATTTTCTGCTTACATTTATTGTTATTTAATCTAATACACTCCATTTTGCAATAAAAAACAATCATAACAACTTAAAACATGAAAACCAGCAATGTACACACGGCAGCACATCAGGTTACCTATTTGCACTACAAAAGCCGGCGCTATTACAGGCGAGGTACGGGCGACATCAAGGTCAACATGTTTAGCCTGATGTGTTGCCGTGTGTACATTGCACTCCGACAGCAGCGCGGCGCGCTGGATCGCGATACGTTGCGTAGCGCCGAAGTAGATAAATAATGAAAACTCCTTAATGTTTCCGGGAAAAAAATATTACTTATAGCTGATGATAGCTATGGGTAGATTCCACCAGTTAAGTGTTAGCTAAGCTGCCCTTTATACTACAGAGTGGGTTCGCTTTTGATTTTTGTCACATTTCACATTAATACATTTTACGTTCTTTGAACGATTCTGGGAGTTCTTACATGAAATATGAGTGTAGTGGTGACAGGTTGTCAGCCTGCAGCAAAATCCTCGTGCCTCACTTACTGGCTCCCACAGTATACTTGGGAAAGACAGCTGGCAAATTATGAGTTTTCTTTCACACTGATTCCAGAGTACAATCTGTAGTCATAGTCAATTACATATGGCTTAAACATTCGTTTTTTTTACAGTTGCACCTCAATACTACCCACCTTACTACCCACCATACTACCCCACAAACTCACCAGTCTACATTAACGGTCAGCAATATCAAGGCTCGTCTCAAAACGCCAACAACGTCATTGGGCCAGTAGACCAGAATAGTCAACAAACTCAAATCGGCTACCAAGGTGTTTATAATAACAATGGCTACCCTTACTATTATTATTATGGCCCATCAGGACCAGTTTATCTTAATGGTAATCAGTGGCAAGGATCTAACCAAAATGCTCAAAATGTTATAGGCCCAGTTAAGCAAACAAACGGTCAATACCAGAGCGGTAGTCAATATGTATCAACGTAGATGCAATATTTTCGCGCTGGGTCTTTCTTTTAGAGTTTTAGATTTTTTGTAAACCTTTATTTATTTATTTTAAATCTAAAATTTTATAGAAAATATAACTATGTAAATAAATGTATATTTTATTATTGTTTATTACATAGGTACCCTCTTCTTTTTTTTGCCAATAAATTATTTTGTTTGAAACGTATTCCAATCTTTTTCGATATCGAAATATTGTTTTTAATCAATAAAGTTTTTTTGGCTACATTTCGTTTATTATTTTATTTTATAACTACCTAGCTGATACTCGCAAAGTTTTATACTTAACTAGCTGATAGGTACTCGCAAAATTTCACACAAACGATGTTCTTCGTTTGTGTGAAATTGAAATTGCCGTTTTTGCTCTTCAAGCACTATTTTGTTAAGGTTTTCGTTGATTAAACAGATAAGGAACAGATATTTCTTTAAATGTTTTTATTTTTACTAAAACTTGGCCATGTTATATTAGGGAGATTTGAAAAATTTATATATTTTTACTTTGGATCTGAAAACAAATCTCAAACATGTTTCATGTGTCGCTTATTTTAATGCTTATCTCCACCATCTTTAAAAGGTAATGGTCCACGAGCCAAGAACAGGTTCATGACCAATTTTCTCTCGGGCGATAACTTGTAAAATGCTTCAGAGAGTTGCATCATGAAGCTCCGTGAACGTCAGCTACGGTTCGGTGGGTGGGTAAAGCTGCTTTACCCACCCCTGCAGCGGTAGCCTCTGAAGCATTTTTCAAATAATATCGTTATCGCTCGAGAGAAAATTGGTCTTAAAAATCTGTTCTTGACTCGTAGACCATGTTTTAACGCTGGTTAAAAGATTAAGTATTTTGCCCGAGAGGAAATGATTCACTAAAATCTGCCCGGGGTCTATTAAGTGTGACTTTAAATATTTTTATGTTGTCGGAACTAAAATAGGGAATTCAATCCCGCATCAAAATCGTGCGTGTCGAAGACCTCGCTTCGCCCCCACCACACAGACCGAGATTCCATCCTCGCCGGCGAGGACCCTCGTCGCGTATACCCCATCACCTCCGCCCCGATTCGCGGTACCGGTACGTACCCGGCCGCTGTATGTCCGACTCCCCTCTCCCAGTAACGCCCTAAGCCGAGGTTCGAGCCCCACAGGGGGCGCCCTTAGGCCTGTTACTTAAAATTTTTGGGCTGAGAGCCATCTGCGTTCGCCACTTGCTCGGTGAAACTGTCAAAGCCATCATCCGGCCAACAGAGTAGTCATTTAGAAAAAAAAGCGCTTCGCCCTATAGCACTTTATGATTAGTAGCAATCATATGCGTCTGTCTGTTACGCTTTCACGTCTAAACTACTTAACCGATTTTGATGAATTTTGGTACAGAGATAGATTAGACATTGGGAAAGGACATAGGCTACATTGTATCTCACAACTGGGCAAGATATGACCTGTAGTCCACGCGGGCGAAGCTGCGGGCGGAAAGCTATAGTCTGTTTCATAATTATTTACAGATGTCAAAGTGATAGCTGTCAATGATTTGATTGCCCAGGGGTTGCGAACCAAAGATGTGTAGGTATGGAATTTTATTATACTTTAGAATAGCTCAGATTTTTATACAAGGGTATTTTTTCATCTTAAATTAATTAATTTGTTGGAAGAAATTACTTTTCTTATGAAATTAAAAAAGAACTTTTAAATAAAATTCACAATTTTGTGTTTGTAATTTTGTATGATATTAGGCTTGAGTTTTTAACAAGGGTATAATTTAAAAACCATGCAGTTTGCAGAAATTTAAAGTAAGTATGACAAAGTTGTGGGGAATTTTATGAGCTTTTTTTTATTATAAGATGGGTTAACTCTTGACCTCAATCTTGACCATAAAGGTCAAAGATGAGGTCGACGATGGAGCGAGTTAACCCAGAAAATGCCTATAAAGGCACTGGTACTCCCACGCACCGACGGAACACAGCAGGACTTCGGTAGGAGGGTGGTCGCGAACCAGACGGCCCGGCCCTTTACAAAGCCTACCACACGGCATGAGAACCATAGGACGATACCTCAGATTCATAAAAAATGAAGTGGATGGGATGGATTAATGGGAGGTTTAATTTGTGTTTCCTTAGTCGCCTCTTACGACACCCACGGAAAGAGATTGGGTGGTGTTATTCTCAACCGATCACCACACGGGAGATACCTGAAAGTATTGTAGCTAGAGTAAACTGATTTCGAGTTATGAGCAATAAACTGAAGATAATAAACGGACCTTTATTCCTTCCTGCTACCTACCCCTTAGCGGCACCAAAAATCAAAGGGACTTTACTAGGCAGTGTTCATGAACACCGCAGGGGACCTCCCGAAACTTTTGGAACTACACGAATTAATTCCTTTTCTTACATTAGTTGATCTATTACCAGTAATTAAATTAAATAAAATGTTATACATCCTTATTTATATTATATAAAATCAAAGAATTGACTATTGCAGTGCCCTAACAGGGTTTCATGTTGACACATAAGCAAACATTTGTAAGAACACAATGTACACATGGAAGCAATAAAGAATTGAATTGAATTGAATTGAATTGAATATTCGCGGGCTATATTTCAGGAACTTTAGCATTTGGCTTCGATAAAATTTCTACCGATAATGAGTTGGTAATGAGCCAGACTTGTAATCCGAAGGTCGCGGGTTCAAATCCTGGTGCGGGCCTGTACCACTAAATTCGTCTTTTCGGATTTATGTACGGATTTCTAATTATCACTAGCTCAACGGTGAAGGAAAACATCGTGATGAAACCCGCCCGTCCAAGAAAATTCGTTTTCGAAAGACGAGTGGTCCACCAACACGCATTGGGCCAGCGTGGTGGACTATGGCCTAAATCCCCTTCGTTCGTGTTTCGAAGGGAGGCCCTTGCCCCTAGGTGGAGACGTATATGGGCTGGTAAGAAAATTTCCACCGAGCTGAAAATTTGTGTATATGTACCTTTTAGCTTCCTGAATAGCCTCTGAAAAGTCCCACGAGTCCAGGGGTGGGCATAACTTTTGACAGCTAAAAAATGGTGAAAAAAATGATACTTTTTCAGTTTTTTGCTAATATCTTCGTTCCTGTTTATCTATGAGGTTTACTAAAGAAAGAATGAAAAATTATCTACAGTAAAATATTGTTAACAAAAAATTTACCCGCCTTCAAAAAGGGTGAAATAATTTTTTTAAACTATGTTCACGAGTTATGCCATGCGAGTAATTGTTCGGCGCCGACGTCAAAAAAAATTCCTCTCTATTTACCATATTCCGCTATGAATTCACCTATTTACTGTTTTACCCGTAACCACTACTTACTCGTGAACATAATTTTAAAAAATTATTTCACCCTTTTTGAAGGCCTGTCAATTTTTTGTTAAAAATATTTTATTTTATTCTTTTTAAATGTTATTATTTATCATTCATATAACTCCCCCGTAGATTTATTATAAAGCACTAAATCACTCGAGATTAAAGAGCGATATAGTGATCAATTACGTTCACCCCACGGAAAGATATGAGGTGGCGATATTCGTAACCAGTCGCAAGATGGCAAGAAAGATACGGGGTAGTACAATTCTCAAACGGCAGGAAAGATGTATGGTGGTAATATACTCTACCGGTCACTAAACGGTAGAGCCCCAGGACACAAAGGAGCCCCAAAAAACAACTTAAAAGTCTCAGGGAACAACTTCGTTTTTGCTTCGTTTACATTGATGACCTATTACATTGATGACCTAAACTACTGAAGCGATTTCGATAAAATGTTTATGGGACCAATCTGAAAGTAGATGCTTCCGAACTAAAAATAAATAAATTAAAATCGGTCTACAAATGACGGAGTTTTGAGGTAACAAACATAAAAAATAAATAAAAATATCACCCGAAAAAGATACGATAAAATCAGTCATTATGTTTCCACGGAAAATGGTGGGAAACATCGAATTTAGTTTCAATACGTCACGTTACAGAATCAAGCTCCATACCAGCAGGCCGAGTACGATAGTGACAGCGCCGCGACAACACCGCGGTCCTATGTCAAAATGTAAACATTGACAATGCCATAGGGCGAGCAAGCCTTTGCGCGGGATCCTCGCGCAATCAAAGTGAAGTTTCAGCGTGAGCCGAGCGCGAGTTTGTCGTTATCGTGCTAGAGCTGCTGGTTAGGTACTTATTTTTGACCTTAATAACCTTATAATTCTTTATATAGGCAATTTGTGATAAACATTATAAATGCGAAAGTTTGTGAGGATATATGGATGTTTGTTACTCTTTCACGCTCAAACGGCTGGACCAATTCTGATAAAATTTGGATTTCAGAATTGGCCTATGTGTTAATCCAGGGAGGCTGACACCTCCATACCAAATTTTGTGTGTTTGTGTGTGTGAGTGTGTATGTGTGTGTGTGTATGTGTGGGGGGGGAGGGAGTGGTGTACCTTGCATAGCCATTAGCCATGCGATGTGTTGATCTTGGGATCGGGTAATATTTTGTTAAATATTCACCACTATAAATAAATAAATAAATAAACGCTACACACTCAAAGGCCCACACTAAGGGTTTCCCTTGTGTCGTGGGTCCCTTGGAACACACATAAAGACAAACACAAACACCCATGACCCGAGAACAAACATCTGCTTTTTACACAAATGTTTGCCCCGTCTGGGGATCGAACCCAGGACCCGCCGATCAAGAGGCAGCGTCACTACCACTCGACCAAACCGGCCGTCAAGTGGTACCATCAAGTGTATTCTCATATTCTTGTAAAATAACATTAAAAACACTTCACATATCTCTTGCTCTGTAAGTAGTCACTTACTTCCCTGAATGCCGGGGTGTATAGATATCATTACAGCATAGGTTTCAAAACCTACCATGTAATGTTAACATTACAGCATAGGTTTTGGAATTTGAATAAAATAAATTATTTAAAAAATAAAAAACCCGACTGCAAAAACATCAACAGATACTTAAGTAACGGACTAAAAAGAACGAAACAAGATTGAGATAACAAACTACTAAAACTAAAACCCAATAAACTCTACTATGGTTTAACAGACTGAATTATGAGTTGAAAGCCTAAGTTACCTAAATAATTTACATTACGATTGGCACCAGGCGGGACCCATTATTTTTCTTTCGGTTTATAATTAGCGAATGGGTCCCGCCTGCTACCAAACATAATGTAAATTATTTAGGTAACTTAGGCTTTCAACTCATAATTCAGTCTGTTAAACCATAGTAGAGTTTATTGGGTTTTAGTTTTAGTAGTTTGTTATCTCAATCTTGTTTCGTTCTTTTTAGTGCGTTACTTAAGTATCTGTTGATGTTTTTGCAGTCGGGTTTTTTATTTTTTAAATAATTTATTTTATTTTAGACTTTTTAGTGTTCCGGCACACTTTTCTGAACGAAAACGTGTACCTACTTTTATGACCTATGTAAATCGGACAAGATGTAGAATTATTGATAGTGATAGTGTATCAAACAAAACAAAAACCGGCCAAGACCGTGTCGGGCTACGCGCATTATAGGGTTCCGTAGCAGCATGGTTCAAATATGAGCATATTGAGTTCACAGTAAACCGCTAATACCTAACGTCTAATAAAAACGAGCCTTACATGAACCACTTCGTATAGTTTAAGAACCACCTCGCGTGGATACAAACGTTTGTATAAAAATCGTTAACATTACGTATTAATTTAAAAGTGTTATACTATCGTTATGGTTAAGTATAGTCGTCGTCAAAATCTCCAAATACCTATTAAGAAATATTTGAATGACAGAAGGAATGATTTGAATGCGCGAGCGAAGCGAGCGCGAATTTTTTTTTTTAGGAGGTTTCTTTTTAGAGCTTCACATTACTTAGTTCCAGCGACGTCAACTGAAGCTCGAGCACGATATTTCTGCGCGCATGCGCCGCGGTCCTATGTCAAAATGTCAACATTGACAAAGGCAAAGGGCGACCAAGCCTTTGCGCAGGACCCTCACGCGATCAAGGTGAAATTGTACCGTCGTCAGACGAGTGGCGTGCCGCGCGAGTTTTCTGTTGTAATTGTTGGATTGTTCTTGTTGTAATGTAAAGAAGGCATTTTTTAAAATAAATACTTTTGTTTGTTTTTTTAATTTTTTAATTTCACGAACACTTGGCTTTCGCCCCGCCTTACTTTTAACGTGGAACCTTGTATTGGCGAGTAAAAAAATACATAACCCTTTCACGTGTAGGTATGGGAGACGCCCGAAAAAAAAACTTTTTCCAAGTTTTTATTTTACGCATCTGTGGGTAATAATCTTTATATCCCATCAATGTTTGGCACTAAGTCGACTATTACTCGTTAACTTGAAGGGCCAGTTTATCTGTGATAGTTTTCCTTTTAATTTCGTCGCATATTCTACCACCGTGAATTTATCAAAATTTTAACAACAACAGTTTAGCTAGTAGAGGGGGGGGGGGACACTTGTGTTTGACAAAAATTTTCACTTTAAAAATTAATGTTTTGAAAAAGGAGTGCTGAATCGAAAAACGTTATTAGTAAGCCCCTACTATCTTTAATAAAAAACCGACCAAGAGCGTGTCGGGCCACGCGCATTGTAGGGTTCCGTGGCAGCATGGTTCAAATATGCAGCTGGCTTCTTAATTCTAAGAGCATATTGTCATAGTCGATGTTAAAATCACCAAAATACTATAGTATCAAAAAAAATGTATTAAAAAGTTTGTAGTTTCAGAAATAACTGTAGTTTGGCCTAATTGTAACAGAATGAAAGTATGGAATGCGCGAGCGAAGCGAGCGCGAATTTTTTTTTTTTGCTATAATATGATTGTTAGGAATAATATAATAATATCGAGCTGCTGCTAAAGCAGGTCGCGTGGTGATTGTGTATAATTTTGATGTCATTTTCGTAATTAGCACCCCCAAAAACCTATTAAACGACTTCTGACATGTCAATATGTTACAGTTTCGCTTTTGGCTCGCCTCACTGTTAGCGTGCCAAATTTCAGCTTTCTAGTACCAAGGATCTAATATTAGTAAATATATTCTTATTAATCCCAACTAAGTTTGGCACTCGGTCGACTATTATTCGCAAACATGAAGAGCCATCTTATGTGTAATAGTTTTTCTTTTAATTTCGCTGTATATAGTACTACTGTGAATTTTTTCACATTTTTAAAATTAACCGTTTAGCTGTTAGAAGGGGGGGGGGACCCCTGTGTTTGACAAAAATTTTCACTTTAAAAATTTATGTTTTGCAAACGGAGTGCTGAATCGAAAAATGTTCTTAGTAAACCCCTTCTGTCTTTTAAAAAGCTGTTCTATGACACCCTATTTGATGATATTGGCGAGAAAAAAAAATCATAGCCCTTTCACGTCTATGGGAGACAGCCGAATTTTTTTTTTCTAAGATTTTACCCTACAGTTCTGACGGTGTAGTTTATTGGCGAGAAAAAAAAAACTCCGTCGCCCTTTCATGTGTATGGGAGACACCCGAAAAACAATTTTTCCCAACATTTTATGTTAGATCTGTCGGCGCAATTGATATGTATAACCATGCCAAATTTCAGCTCTGTTGTACCAAGGATCTAATATTAATAAATGTATTATTCTTATTAATCCCAACAATGTTTGGCACTTGGTCGACCATTATTCGTTAACTTGAAGGGTCAACTTATCTGTGATAGTTTTTACTTTTAATCGTCGTATATTCTACCATCGTGAATTTTTCCACATTTTTAGAAACAACAGTTTGGCTGGTAGAGAGGGGGGACTCGAGTTTGACAAAAATTTTCACTTTAAAAATTAATGTTTCGCAAACGGAGTGCTGAATTGAAAAACGTTATTAGTAAACCCCTTCTATCTTTTAAAAAGCTATCCTATGACTCCCCACTCGATGATATTGGCGAGAAAAAATAAATTAAGGACTTATAATTTGGTGCCAAAACTCCGCCATATTGTTTTTTTTTTTTAAATCACCTCCCTAAGAACATTCGGGTGTTTGAGACGAATCAAACGATACCTTAATTGTCGAAATCCATTCAGCCGTTTGGAAGATACGAGGTAATAAAGAAATTTACAAACATACATACATACAAGATACGCGCGAAAAACATAACCCTTCCTTGGCAGTCGGGTAAAAAAGAACTGTCATACTCAATACTGCAAGAAGAATATTTTTAAAAAGTTACTTTTTTTCTCGGTATCGATTATTTACTCGAATCGGAATCGAGACAATTTATATAAGAATTTATCAAGATTTTATTTTTAATATCGAACTATTTGTTTCGCAGTCACATCGTATGTTAGTTAAAATCGATTTAAAAATCAAACTGGCCAGCACGATTTGACGCGCTTGCGTGCCATAAAATCGTGAAGAGTAAACATTACCCTCCTTCTTTGGCAGTCGGGTAAAAAAGGCAGTCGACTAGCTAGGCGCGAAATTTTAATTAAATACACATGTTTCTCTTTAATAAATGTACATAGAAACCTGCTTTCTTGTTTTTTTACTTACCTCACAATCGATATGTAAGGCAGAGTGTTTATCTCGGGTGTAAGCATCAATTGCATACTCGGGTTAATTAGCGCCCTCGCTGCGCTCGGGCGCCAAAAACCTCGTATGCAATTGATGTCATACAGCCCTTGGTTAACAATCTACTATTTTCTATATGCGGCTTTAGAGCACGGGCGGAAAGCTAGTCTTGTAATATGTAAAGAGCACAGAATTTTGACGAAAATATAGCTGAAAAACCAAGTCGGTTACGTCAGTTTACAAACATCGAAACCGACCACAGACACACACAAAGACAGAGACAGACACACACACAGACAGAGACAGACATTATCACCTTAATTTTTATCATTTACCTACCAGTTTTATCGCAATTGAAATGCAATATGTTATTGATATAATAAAATAGATATTCATACCTAAAACATATCTCGTAAGTTCTAAAATACTCGTACATAGATATAATTTAATGAAAATATAGGTAACGATTACGCACGTACAAGGTCATAGGTACATACCGGTTGAAAAATGACAGCCTTCCTGCGCGAATCGAACAAAGGTCGACTCGGGTATATCTTCGAAATCGCATTCTTTGCCTGATTCCCGTGGTCGTTTTCAATTCTCAAGATAAGGTGTAATATGATAGTGTTAGTCAAATTATAGTACAAGTCAAAGGTATTTATTGAATAGGCACTCATTTAAAATGAAGAGATTTCGAGATATTGACATTCAATAATTAAATGTCTCCGCCCGCGTGGACTTAAGGTTAATCGTGCCCAGATGTGGGATAAAACGTATGTCCTTTCCTGAGGTCTAATTTGTCTCTGTACCAAATTTTATCAAAATCGGTTCAGTAGTTTAGGCGTGAAAGCTTAACAGACAGACTCCCTTTTACCGAAAATCCGTTTTGTATGGAGACCTGGTGAAGGAAGTGCCTTTCAAAATTTAAGCATTTATATAAGTAGTTTTGGTTGCAAAAATATTTTTGTCATCTTAATTTGATTATGACTCGCACATAAATAGTATTAATACGCTGGCAGAAAGTTCAGGTTTTGCGGCAACTGACTTAATGTGTTTACGTATTTTCAGAGAAATTCACTGTTCAAGTAACCATTTTGATTGCTTTAAAAAACTTGGACACTAATATCTACCTGGTAAGAACTTGTAAGCCCACAAAAACGATAAATAATATTTTGATTTTGATTTTAAGTCAGACTGTATGAATAAGAATAGTCTAAAATTCTAAATAGCTCAATACACGGCGCTTGGTAATGTAGTAATAAAAGATGGCGACCGGTGCTGAATGCTCTTCAGAAGCTACTGGGTCACTCTCGAAGTGGAGACTTATCCCGAATCACGTTTACAAAGTCATGTCTACTACGCCTCTGAATTTTAACTTAAAAGCTAAATTAGGAATAAGGAAGACTATAGTTCCGTCGAGACCTGGATTATGCTAAGGACATAAAACTCTTGAGTCTTCTCCAATAAGATCACGATGTTTGTTCCACTCCAGGATAGTATCTTTATATTACAGCTGAACAAAACAGCATCAAAACGCACATAACTGAACTCGATAAGAAAGTATCCCAGAGTAAAGCTAAAATCAAAACAGTTGAGACAAATTTCAACGATTTCAAAGTTACAACACAACCTCAATCCGGAGTATACAGAAACTATCATGCGTGAGTTAGAAGACCGCCATAACAGACAGAAAAATATACTGCTGGCAGGTATTGCTGAACAAACATCTCGTGAGACAGAAGAACGCCAACTAAAGGATACAAATCAAGTAATCAGTATTCTTAAAAATGCGGTTTCCGATTTACCGGATCCCATCAAAGTCTTTCGCGTTGGCAAATTCAACCCAGCAAAGAATAGGAGACTGAAAGTGTGCTTCCAAAGAAAGAACCGGCTCAAAAACTCTTACGTAGCAAAGCCTCACTACCCGAAGGTATTAAGATATACTCAGACCAAACACCGGACCAGATAAAATTACTTCAAAGACTGAAGGATGAATTAGACCGCCGTCAGGTGTATGGTGAAAAGAACATTACAATAAAATATATAAAGGGTGTTCCAAAAATAGTTACAACCGAGTCGAAAAAGTAGAAGAATCTTGTTACACCACAGATATTGATGACGCTGTTTATCGAGTTATAAATAACTATGACAACCTATGTGCCGGCAAAGGACATTTGAACTTCTATTACTTGAATGCTAGAAGCATCTGCGCCAAAGGTAGATTTGACGAATTGAAATGTATACTCCGACTGATAAGTGTCACAACGCAAGTTATTCTAGAAACTGAAACATGGATCAAATCTGAAGAGCAGGCCCTGAACTTTCAGATACCCAATTATACACACTACTACAACTATAGAACAGACAAAACCGGAGGTGGGGTATCTGCGTTCATTCACAATGACCTAAAACACTATCTCACTGAATCAGTGTACTCAGATGGCAACAACTATCTGTGGATAAAATTAGAAAAATATGCTATGGACATTGGCGTGATTTACTATCCCGGAGACACAAATTTGACACGGTTCCTAAATACTCTAGATGTACAGCTACAACTACGGAAGAAGGCTTTAGTTTTTGGAGACTTCAATATTGACCTACTTGAAACCGACAAGAAAGTAATAAGGAAGAAGAGACGATACTTAAATATCTTAAAAGATGCAGGGTATAAAGTACTTAATAAAATAGAAGAAAAATTTTGCACACGAGAAACTCCAACTAAAAAGTCAATTTTAGACCACGTGAATGCGAGCTCTAATCTTAAACACAATAGTTTTAACTTTACTATAATTGAGTCATCTATGGCTGATCATAACACATATACTTCGAACTTAAAAAGTACAAACCTCCACGAAAACAACACATGGCATATAATGCGCTTAACTACGAGGACTTATACAAGTCAGTAAAAGATTCAGACATGGATGACTCAATCAAAGTTTTTTCCACAGCTCCAGAATGAATTGAAGGAACATATTAACAAAAATACAGACATAAAATATAAAATTCAAAATTTGCCAAAACAAGACAGGATATGTAAAGATATCCTTCGTGGTATTAATGATGAAATAAACTATGGACAAAATTAAAGGCTGATCCTAACAATGAAAACTTGAAAAAAATATACAATGCTAAAAAACATAGAATAGCCAATTATATTAAGACTACGAAGGAGGATTATTACTTTAAGAAATTCAACAACTGCAACAAAAATCCTAAGAAAATGTGGGGCCTATTAAATAATTTGTCGAATAATAAAGTTAAGCATAGTTGTATCCCTCCAAAATTAAAAACTCCATTCGGTACCTTTAAGGACCCAACTGATATTTGTAACACCTTTAATCAATACTTCTCTACAATTGGACTAAATCTAGCTGATGAAATCATTTCTAAAAACCAAAATATAGACACTGACACATACTTTCATGCGCACACATTTAACTTTACCTCTGAACTCACAACCTTTAAACCATGCACAGTCAATGAAATAAATAAAATTATAAATAACCTAGACGCAAACACTAGCATAGGATTGGATGGTATCAGCACCAAAGCGTTGAAATGCATACAACCACATATTGCGAATAAACTAACAAAATGTTTCAATGAACTATTAAATGAGGGGTGCTTTCCCGATTCATTAAAAATAACTAAAATCAGGTTCTAAGACCGATCCCGGTAATTATAGACCAATTTCTGTCTTACCAATTCTTTCGAATGTTTTGGAAAAGGTGCTATACGCACGATTAAACACTCGCTGAAATTCTATGGGTTTTATTTCTGATCGGCAATTTGGTTTTAGACCCAAAAGTAATACATTGGCTGCTACAGTAGATTTGGTCACAAAAATAAAATACAATATAGATAGGAAAAATATTGCACTGGGGGTCTTTATAGATCTAAGAAAAGCTTTCGATACTGTGAGCCATACTATTCTACTGCAAAAACTCGAATCTATTGGTATCAAGGGCGCTGCTTTAAAAATGTTTTAGTCTTATATAGGAAATCGATACCAAATAGTAAAAATTAACGAATACCAGAGTAATGCTGCAACAATTTCCTATGGAATACCACAAGGATCAATACTAGGCCCGCTGCTCTTCTTGATCTACGTCAATGACATCCAGGACCTTGGCTTGTAAGGTCATCTTACTTTATATGCAGACGATACCTGTCTATTCTATTTTGGCCCCTCCATACATTAAATAATTCCTATAGTTCAAAAAGATCTTGACATTCTATTTCAGTGCCAAAAACAAATTGATTCCTCCACACCAAACGTTGACCATAAACAACATCCCTATCACTCTAAAGAATAACGAAAAATACCTAGGCTTAAGACTGGATCGCAACCTAACGTGGAACATGCATATTGACTATATTAAAAATAAAATGTCGTCTTTAATGGGTTCATTACGTAGCATAGTCCGATGTATTCCACGACCTTTCAGGTACACCATTTATAATTCATTGATAAAGTCACACTTAACGTACCTAATAGAAATATGGGGCAGCGCGTCGAAAACAAAATTAACTGAACTGCAAATCTCACAAAACAAAATAATTAAAATGCTCTTTCATTATCCTTATCTTACTTCTATTTCTAAAATCTACACAGAAACACAACTCATGAACATACAACAACTTTATACTTACCACACTTGCATTCTTATTAGGAAAGTACTAAATAAAACCATCCATACCTCAATCGCACTCACACAAGCAAAACACACAACAAATCGCACACTACGACGTCGAGCCAGTCTACTTGTACTACCAAAGATACGAACAAATTACGGCAAAAAAATGTTTATATTTGAAGGAGCACAACTTTATAACAAATTATTACCGTCTTATTTAAAAAATGTCGAAAAGTGAATGTGAAACAATAAATACATACTAATTGAAAATAACTACCTATACTACTTAAATTTTGTTAAGAAAAAAAAAACTATGTTTAAAAAGTGTGTTCTTGTGTTTAACTAGGTGTGAAAATGTGAATTTTAATCTTACCTCAATGTCTTTAATGTGAGTTGTAAGTTAACCCTATCTACTACGTACTAACCACTCTTAAATCTAGGTATATTGTCTTGCCTGTATACAGCGACAAAAATAAATTACTTTTAAACTAACCCTTTTCTCATTGTCTTAATGAGAAATAAAGATTCTTTAAACTGGATATTAACAGACCATATAACTCCACCGAGGGGTACCGTATTTTATATAGGGTATTTTAATACGTTCGTGCACGCATGTCACTTTAGTCAAACTATGTACCGTGGCATATCCTGGCTCCATACAAATTCAGACGACGTTTATAGATGTACCGCCGTGTTACAAGACAAGACAAGTTTTACCTACGCTGTCACGCTTTCGACTCTTGGCGTTAACGTTATCCCACGTTCCATCACAACTAACACCTAGATTTTCCTTGTAAAAAATTAACATCGTGTAATGACGTCTATCGCCCCGAGTGATTAGACTTTGAAGTTCTATGCATTTGATAGGAAATATCAGATACAAATTAACGAAATAGAAAAGGACCAATCTGGGATCCACGAAGTCTGTATTTATATGGATGGATCTGAGATGAAAGCCTGCACTGGAGCAGGGGTCTTCTCCCTTGATCTAAACATACATAAAGCTTTGGGACTACTCAGGTCAATCTTACAGTGCAAATGTGTAGCTATAAGAAGCCGCCAATGCAGCCACCAGAAGGGGTATCCAGGATTCCAACATCAGGATACTCTCTAATAGTGCCTCAATACTGAATGCCCTGGAGACCAAACGTTTTTCTGTTTTTTTTTTACATCTGTGGAATCTGTAATTCTGATTAGAATGCGGTACATTCAATAACGACATAAAAAGGTAGAAAAATCTTTAGAAAACAATAAATACTTACTAACGACGATATTTTCGATTTACAACGCGCTCCCGCTAGCGACGCACAGTCGCACAAGCCAACTATTAGTATGGCGGTTCCATACAACAGACGACGTGTTTACACGTTGTTCGTTTGTGTGTACGTAAATGTGAAGGTTTGTTTGACTATAGTTTAGGTAGAAAAATACTATACGCTGTGGCTCTAGAACTTAGAAACAATAACATGATGCGGAGGTGTGACGTCACTCCCTAAAAAATATACGGAAAGCTGACGGTATTCAACGTTGTGCATAGAAATTGGATTTTTGTAACGACGTCATAGACCAAGATCCCAGGGCCGCCAGGCCTTACTTATTTTCTCATAAACCAAATGTGTGGGAAATATTAGTGCTAGTACGTACTAGAAATGTATGAATACCAGCTAACCTGGGCCGACGGCTAATTTTCAGCTACCAGGTTCTGAAGGTACTTCCAAAAATTGCTCACTTGTCTTGAAGTCTGGGTGCTATAAAAAGTATTGTTAAAGTTCCCTGAACATCATATACAAAAAACTCAGCTCAGATTATAAGTATAATCGTTTAATTTACTTGCGAAATGTAAAGCGTCAGGCAGGAAATTACAGCCGACGGAAAGTGTCCGGCGGTGTTGAACTTAAATTTTATATTTAATTAATTATATTCTATAAGACATCAGCAGTCAGACTTCAAGACAAGTGAGTAATTTTTGGAAGTACCTTCAGATAGCTGAAATTTGACCGCCGGCCCAGGTTAGCTGGTATTCATACATTACTAGCAAGCACTAGCACTACTATTTCCTACGCATTTGGTTTATGAGAAAATACGTAAGGTCTGGCGGCTCTGGGATCTCCGTCTATCATAGGACGTGACAAACAACTGAATTTACAGAATCGGGGCCCAGTTAATTTGCCTTTGTATAGTATTTTTTTAGATTTTTTTTTCGGTTTTATGGGGAAAATCACCTTAGCATTTCCGCTAACTAATTGTAAACTAAATTAATAAATCTTGTCTTATCTTAGATATTAAAATCCTCAGAAATTGGCTAAATCACAATTGAGTGGACGCAATTTTTCAAAGAATTGAATTGACGTTTTAACGTGCCCTCTGAAACACGGGAAAACCGGGAACGGTTGTTACAAGTTGACAGTATGGTAGTCACTTGGTTTCTGATCAAGTAAAAAAATTAAATGTTATTCAACTCATGTTTTATAAAAAATATTTTTCCAAATTTTCTTAATCAAACAACTCACACATGGTTTACTCTTGCATTGTTCTTTTTAATTTGTTTCATTGTTAAATTTGTTTTTATTATTTCAAATGGCACTTAATTGCTTGCATTCTGCTTTTATTTTTTTGATTATTTGAACAAATTTGCTGTTCTTTAGTATATAAAGGCCTAGGAAGTAGGTTATGTTATCACTTCTTGGATTTGATTTGGTGGTGTATTGAAAAGTAAGAAAAATGAAAAGCTTCTTGATCTTCTTGGTAAGTCTGTTTACAATTAGGGTCCGTCATCAACCGTCATCTTCTGGTGAACCTGCTAGTTGCGTACTACAACCACAACCCGTAAAGGGTTTTTTTATTTTATATTGCCGGCTTTGCCATTTAAATACTCAGACGTTGGCAAAATCTCGAATGTAGAAAGGAATTAATGCTTACGATTTTTTATTGTCGATGAAACCATAAAAACGGCAAGGTTATTTTCTAAAGCTGTGTTGTTTTTAAAAAAACCTGATGAATAAATGTGATGACTTAAAAAGGGTTTTGTAAAACTTTAGCGAGTGATTTTCCCCGTGAAACTTCCCCACTTTTCCCAAGGAACCCATAAATGAAATTATTTCGCAAAAAATGTCCTTATTTCGCAATTTTTTCACATTTTAACCTGTTCTCTTGGGGGGGTTAGTGGGCTACAAAATTTTCGCTAATTAATTTAAAGTCACTCAATATTGAACAACCTGTTTGGCCCAGTGGCCTTGCCTCTGAATAACGGTTCCTGCGTTCGATTCTTGGTCGGCGCCATTATTGGTATAAAAACAGATGTTTAATCTTAAGTTTGGACCCATGATATTAGGAAGAAAACCTTACCTTTGGCCTTTTTAAATTGTTTTTTGCCTTTTAGTGTTTGGCGCTATGGACCTAATATAAGTGGTAAATATATATTTTTTTTCTTTTCAGTCTGTGGCGTTGGCTGCTCAAGCAGCACCGCGTAAGTATCCTACACACATGTTTAAATTACAACTTAGTTTCTGCACTTTAATCCGTTTCAAACCAACGATTTAAAATAAACAATGCTGTTAAAAAATGTTGCTTATTTCCATATTAACTGAAATAATAACCTTGTAAAGCCCGGTACATCACAATGTTTTCTTTCATTTAGACCCGCTCTGCAAAAAAATTCGACTTTCCAGGACCATCAATTGATATCCCAAGTCGTACTGAGATAAATATTTTTGCATTTTTCTGTCTATGTTTCTCCAGAAAAGTAGTTTAGTTGTTCACATCACATTGGGTTTATTCACATCTTTAACTTTATAAAATTGGATTCCATATATAATTGGATTCTATATAAAATTGGATTCCATAAAAGGACCTTCAATTCCATATAAAATTGGAGGTCCTGATTCACTGACTCATCAACTCCAGCCCAAACCCTTAGACCTAGAAAGCTAACATTCAGTAAAAAGGTATCTCTTATGATTATGACGTAGGTATGCACTATGAAAGGATTTTTCTAAATTTAACCTCCAAGGGGGTGAAATGGGGGTTCAAAGTTTGTATGGAGAAAACAATTTTTTTGGACATTTGACTCGAAACTTCGTCAAGATATACCTTGAAGCAAAAAAACGGACATGTATTTCGCGATTTTTCAAAAATCATCCTCTAAGAGGTCCAGAATGAAATGGGTGAATAAAAGAGTTCTTTACGCGAGCGAAGCCGCGGGGAAAGGCTAGTTAATGATAACATTAATGTCTTTACGTGGGTTCGATATTTGCCATAATGTTTCACGGAGCTTTGTATGCGTGGGGTCGAAGCTAACAGACCTGTTAGACAAATCACTAATTTTCCTATATAACTTTACTATATTAATATATTTTATTTGCAGAAGACGCGCCAATCGCTCCGTCAGCCCCTCCATCAGGTAAGTAACCTCCATCAAATACTCACGCACATAAGCCTGTTAGAGTAGGTAGAGCATAATTGTGATTCTAATACCTACCAGCATTTGACTCTGCCTATCCCGTTAGGGATTACAGGCGTGAACGTATGTATGTGTGTGTTTTAGAACCATTTGACAACTACAGTTTTTTTATTTTATTTTAAAATAAATATACTAAAAAGTGGGTTCGCTTTTGATTTTTGACGCATTTCACACACATTTATACATTTTACGTCTATAATCCTTGATCGATTCTGGGAGTTCTTACATGAAATATGAGTGTAGTGGTGACAGGTTGTCAGCCTGCAGCAAAATCCTCATGCCTCACTTACTGGTACCACAGTATACCTGGAAAAGATAGCTGGCAAATTATGAGTTTTTCTTTCACACTGATTCCAGAGTACAATCCTTAGTCATAGTAAATTATACAGGGTTAACGGGAACTCGACGTATTCCTGGCGAGACGTGATAGGGCAGCCAAAATACAACTTTAACCCATGTGTGGCCGAAAGTTTTCGAGATTTCGTTAATTTAAAATTTTTGATGAAAATACCCAGATTTCATCATTTTAACCAAAATTTTAAAATAATTACTTTTTAGATAGAGTTACATTTAACATTTTTTCAAAGTTGATAGTTTAATAAAGCTAGGAAAGTCATTACTACACAAAATTCCTTAACAGTTTTAAATCATGAGCCGGAAAAAGATTTAAATTTTTTCAATTTTCATTGTAACAGGTTAAATACCGATGCCTAGGTCAAAACTTTACTATGACACCAAGTGTACAAACACCTTAATTAACTTTCTCATTTTATAAGCTATCCAAAAATGTATGAATGTCAATACAAACTTAAGACCTACATCACAAAATTCACTTTTGACTTCGTGCAGATAGAGTCCACCCCACAAAGTTGATTAACTTTTTTCGCGGTTCTTAAAAACTTTTTTGAGTTTCTTTCCGCCGTCGGTGCCCAATAGTGCAAATAATTGTAATTTGCGATACCATGACGGTCAAAACTTGATTAGTCTGTCCACAACATGTTAAAAAAATTGTCTTCAGCGTCAACATTTAGCGTAAAACGACAAAATTCCAACCTTCTAATCAGGTCTCCCTGTTCTATTGAATGAACAGCTGTTGATGGTGATATGAATGTCGGCCCGATAAATGTATGTACAGGGTCAACAGCACAGCATGCCATCCAAAACTGACAAATTTCTTCTATCGACTTTCAATTGTATCTCCAAGCATTAGAGTTTACTATCTATTGGAGAAATTTGACAGTTTGTGGTAACCTGATGTGCTGTTGACTGTACTACAGACAAGACTTTCCATTGTGACATTCCAAATTAACGCGCTACGATGTTTGTCGAGGTGGGGTCGTCAATTAATCTTTCACTATCACTAACTATATAACTTTACTATATTAATACCTATATTTCATTTGCAGAAGACGCGCCAATCGCTCTGTCAGCCCCTCCATCAGGTAAGTAACCTCCATCAAATACTCACGCACATAAGCCTGTTAGAGTAGGTAGAGCATAATTGTGATTCTAATACCTACCAGCATTTGACTCTGCCTATCCCGTTAGGGATTACAGGCGTGAACGTATGTATGTGTGTGTTGTAGAACCGCTTGACAACCACAGTTTTTTATTTTATTTTAAAATAAATATACTAAAAAGTGGGTTCGCTTGTGATTTTTGACGCATTTCACACACATTTATACATTTTACGTCTATAATCCTTGATCGATTCTGGGAGTTCTTACATGAAATATGAGTGTAGTGGTGACAGGTTGTCAGCCTGCAGCAAAATCCCCATGCCTCACTTACTGGTACCACAGTATACCTGGAAAAGATAGCTGGCAAATTATGAGTTTTTCTTTCACACTGATTCCAGAGTACAATCCTTAGTCATAGTAAATTATACAGGGTTAACGGGAACTCGACGTATTCCTGGCGAGAAGTGATAGGGCAGCCAAAATACAACAAATTTAACCCATGTGTGGCCGAAAGTTTTCGAGATTTCGTTAATTTAAAATTTTTGATGAAAATACCCAGATTTCATCATTTTAACCAAAATTTTAAAATAATTACTTTTTAGATAGAGTTACTTTTAACATTTTTTCAAAGTTGATAGTTTAATAAAGCTAGGAAAGTCATTACTACACAAAATTCCTTAACAGTTTTAAATCATGAGCCGAAAAGAAGATTTAAAATTTTTCAATTTTCTTTGTAACAGGTTAAATACATACCTAGGTCAAAACTTTAGTATGACACCAAGTGTACAAACACCTTAATTAACTTTCTCATTTTATAAGCTATCCAAAAATGTATGAATATTAATACAAACTTATGACCTACATCACAAAAATCACTTTTGACTTATTGCAAATAGAGTCCACCTCACAAAGTTGATTAACTTTTTTTGCGGTTTTAAAAAATGTTTTTGAGTGTCTTTCCGCCTTCGGTGCCCAATAGTGCAAATAATTATAATTTGCGATACCATGCCGGTCAAAACTTGATTCGTCTGTCCACAGAATGTTAAAAAAAAATATCGTCAGCGTCGACATTTAACATAAAACGACAAAATTACAACCTTCTAATCAGGTCTCCCTGTTCTATTGAATGAACAGGTGTTGATGGTGATATGGATGTCGGCCCGATAAATGTATGTACTACAGAGAAGACTTTCTATTGTGATATTCCAAATTAACGCGCTACGACGTTTGTCGAGGTGTTGGGGTCGGCATTAAATCTTTCACTATCACAAAATTTACTATATTACTATATTTTATTTACAGAAGACGCGCCAATTGGTCCGTCAGCCCCTTTATCAAGTAAGTAACTTCCATCAAATACTCACGTAGATAAGCCTGTTAGGGTAGGTAGAGCATAATTGTGATTCTAGTACCTACCAGCATTTGACTCTGCCTATCTCGTTAGGGATTACAGGCGTGAACGTATGTATGTGTGTGTTGTAGAACAACTTGACAACCACAGTTTTTTTATTTTATTTTAAAATACATATATTAAAGAGTGGGTTCGCTTTTGACTTTTGACGCATTTCACTTTATTTATGACGCATTTTGGGTAGTAATGACTTTCCAAGCTTTATTAAACTATCAACTTTGAAAAAAGTTTAATTTAATTCCATCCAATTAGCAATTATTTTAAAATTTTGGTTAAAATGATGAAATCTGGGAATTTTCGTAAAAAATCTTAAATTGACGAAATCTCGAAAACTATTAACTTTCGGCCATACATAAGGTGGGTTAATTGTTTCATTTTGGCTGCCCTATCACATCCTGCCAGGAATAAGTCGAGTTCCCGTTAACCCTGTATATGGCTTAAACATTGTTTTTTTTTTTTACAGTTGCACCTTCAATATACCCACCATACTACCCACCATACTACCCTTCATACTCACCAGTCAACATTTACGGTCAGCAATATCAAGGCTCGTCTCAAAACGCCAACAACGTCATTGGGCCAGTAGACCAGAATAATCAACAAACTCAAATAGGCTACCAAGGTGTTTATAAAAACAATGGCTACCCTTACTATTATTATGGCCCATCAGGCCCAGTTTATCTTACTGGTTATCAGACGCAAGGATCTAACCAAAATGCTCAAAATGTTATAGGCCCAGTTAAGCAAGGAAACAATCAATACCAGAGCGGTGGTCAATATGTCAATGTTTAGACATACTGTATAGAATAGATAGATGCAATATTTTCGCGCTGGGTCATTCTTTTAGAGTTTTAGATTTTTTGTAAACCTGTATTTATTTGTATTAAATCTAAAATTTTATAGAAAATATAACTATGTAAATAAATGTATATTTATTATTATTTGTTACATAGGTACCCTCTTCTTTTTTGGGGCAATAAATTATTTTGTTTGAAATGTTTTCCAATCTTTTTCGATATCGAAATGTTGTTTTTATTCAATAAAGTTTTTCGGCTACATTTCGTTTATTATTTTATTGTATAACTAGCTGACACTCGCAACTTCGTTTGTGTTTTGAATTTTACATTGACACAACCATACATAAAAATGCAGTTTTTTCTCTTCAAGCACTATTTTGTTTAGGTTTTCGTTGATTAAAAAGCTAATTTAATGTTTTTATTTTTATTAAAACTTGGCCATGTTATACTAGGAAGATTTTAAATATTGATATATTTTTAATTTGGATGAGAAAACAAATCTCAAACATAATTGTTTCATGTGTCGCTTATTTTAATGCCTATATCTCTATGGTCCACGAGCCAAGAACAGGTTTTCATAACTTTCCTCTGGGGCGATAACTTGTAAAATGCTTCAGGGATGCATCATAACACGAAGCTCCGTGAACGTCAGCGACGGTTCGGTGGGTGGGTAAAGCAGCGGTAGCCTTGTGAAGCATTTTTCAAATAATATTGTTATCGCTCGAGAGAAAATTTGTCTTTTCTCGAGCGATAACGATAGAATTTCTGTGCCTCTAGTGTAAAGGGGTCTATCTCAAAATTGTGCATTTTTCAAAACATCAAAAATAAACTTAAAACGAAAAATATTTATGGTTCCTCTTCTAAAAATGATATTTTTAAGTATGTTTAAGAAAGATTACTAAAAGTCCGGACATATGTGCGTATATTTAGCCAAAATTTATTGTAATTATTAGAGAAAATGGCTTTAGAAAAAACTTTGTAGAATAGAATAAAGAATAAATCTTTATTTGCTTAAAACATGGTAAATACATAGTTGGTCATGAATAAAGAGAGCAATCATGTTTTGCCAAATTAAATATCTTTAGAAAGCATGCAAATCAGGTTTCATTAAAATAAAAATTTAAAGTTAGCAAGTCCAGAAACGCTAAATTATATTACAAAGTAAATGTCAAAAAGATAAGATAGTTAATTAAAAATTTAATGTCAATTAAATATGATGTCAATTGAAAAGAAAACCTACATATGTCAATAGTAAAGTAAATAAATATAAAGTACAAATGTCATTTCAAAAATTATTTTAAGTCATAAAAACATTTCTCACGCAGCCACTTGTGTAATTGTCTCTTAAAACATGTAATATTTATATTATCTTTAAATTCATTTGGTAACTTGTTAAATATCCGTATAGACTTTACAGTACAGCTCTTGTCATATTTCTCTATCACAGGAGTATCATTAAATACCAATCTATATGGATCTCGTTTTATGCGGGAATTCATGTCACAAGCTTTTGTAAATATGCTGCTATATTTTTTTCACAAATACGCATATCTCATAAATATAAAGAGACGGCAGTGGCAATAAACCCAAATTAACAAAGTGTTATGCCTGCGGGACTCATCTGGAGGAATACTGCAAATTGCTCGAATGCATTTTTTTGTGTAATAAAGGCTCTTTCGACTTCCGTGCTATTTCACCAGATGATGAGACCGTAACGTAAAAATTGATTCTACATAGGCAAAGTATGTTATTACTAGAGCAGTCTTTCTGTTTGCTACGTTATCATTTCTTTGATAGCATATACAAATTTATTTATACGAGTACAAACGCTTTCAAAATGTAGCTTCCAGTTTAACTCTTGATCCATAATTAAACCCAGAAATTTTATACTCTTTGCTTCCATGATTTGAGTATTATCATGAACAATTTTCATGTCAAAGTTTATTTTAATATGATTTGATCTATTATATTGAATGTATAGGGTTTTGTCAAGATTTATTTTTTAATTATTATTCAAATTAAGCCATCTTATAATTTTGTCAAGGGGCCGTTCGAGTATTACGTAAGCAAATTTATTACAATTATTTACTCCCCCCTCCCCTTGTCAGCAATATAAAGCAAAGCTCTTACCCCTCCCTCCCATGCATAACGCCTTGAAGGGAATGTATCGAATTTCCGGTAACCCTGTATAAATATATATGTATTTGTATTAATTATATATATTTATGCACCACCTACTACTTCTTACCTTACTTCTGTCCTACCCTAAGGTTGCTTGGAAAAAATCGTTACCTAGCAATAAGGACGCCTTGTTGTACACTATGTTTTATGTTTTGTTGATTGTGCTGTATGTCCTTGTGTGCAAATAAAGTATATTGTATTGTATTGCTCGTCACCACAATCTAGCACAAAGGTGAAGATGCGGTCGAGGATGTAGCAAGCTCACCCCGAACATGCTTATTCACTCGAACTTTAAAGAGATTTGGGTTATATGAGCTCGGAAATACAGAAGCAGGCAGGGAATTCCATTCCTTTGCAGTACGCAATATAAAAGATGATGAAAAGCGCTCAGTGCGGATCCGGGATATTCCCGAACATTGCAGACTATTCTCGAACACTCCAAAACATTCCAGAATATTCTAGAACGTTTGAACCCACGACATATTTTATATACTCCTATCAATAGGCAGCTTTACCCAAAAAAAAGTCGTCATTCGAGACTGTTCTACAATGATCTAGGATATTTTGTGAAATTCTCTCGAATACTCTCGAATGTTCTCGACTATTATAGAAATTTCTATAAGGCGAAATTTCCAACCATTATATATTCAAAAGCACATCCTTCAGGTAAAAACTGGAACCTTCTTCATGGACGGAAGATAGAGGGCTATCACACCATATATTGATCGTACCGGGACTCATTTCTGAGTTTTAGCGGCACGCACATTGTACGCTTTCTGTTATAATACAGGGTGATCCAAAAGGTGACGTCAAGAAATTTTATTTAGATTCTTCACCCCTGGGTGAATCCGAAATACCCCATGTATGTTCCGCGATTTTTTGTAGTTTAGAAATTATGATTTTTTGGAAGCGTTTTTCGAATTTTCTACCAGCGCTATTTTAAAAAATCATAACTTGTTTAACTGTAAGAATTAAAAAAAAAAATTGTGCAGCATTATCACTTTGACTCACCCTTTCATGTGATGCATCAACTATGACACAGTCATCATTATAAGTTATCAAAAAAGGTCGAAAGTGAAAATTTTTAATTTGCGATGAACGGAGGATAAATTTCAAAAATCGCTTAAAAATATTAAATGGCTGTTTCATAGGTTCAAACTTATTACTTATGAAACAGGCGTTTATGAAACTTATGAAACAGGCGTTTTAACTTAGTTAGGTAAAAATGCGCTTAAAAATGTTATCTTCGAAAAAATTGTTTTATCTTGTTTTTTCATCTTAATAACCGGCATTAGAGAGGCATATTCTTAAATATTAAAAGATCTAATCGACTTATGAATCAAAATGGCGACTCCCCCAGAAGAGTCATCGCGATCCTCTCTGTAAACTTGATAATTATTTATATTTAATGTAAGTTCTAGGTCAAGCCACGTCTCGCTAATGGATGCAATGTGTATATTCTCTTGAATCAACAACTGCTTAAACGACGAAAACTTATATCTAATACTGCGTGCATTCCACTGGAAAATATTTAAATTAATAAGTTTAGATTGAAAGTTATTCATTTTGGATTAAGGAAATAATATTTTTGACGCATGATATGTCTTGAATACTTTGTTGAATCACCGATAAAAAACCAGTCCATAATAGAATATAGCATAAATTCAACTTTTGCCATGAAACTCAACTCTTTTTTTGGAACAACATGGTTTTAAGATTTTCCAAAAGATGATTAATATTTCAGTGAATAGATTATTCCTTGGCCTAGAACTCATATTTTTAAAAATTTACAATTGTGGACAACTAGAAAATATTATTGCCATTTATTGCCCTAGTAATTTTAGAATGAGTCAATCCGATTGGGATCGTTTATTTTCAATATCAAAAAACAATACACTTACTTTAGGGGATTTCAATGCGCATCACTCTAACTGGTCTTATAAAACCGAAACAAGGGGGTACGCAAATTATGAATTCTATTTTAGAGAACGATTTTATTTATTTAAATGACGGATCACCTCTAGAATCCAATTAGTTGAAGGTGTTTTGAGGGAGTCTTCTGCGGACATAACATTTGTTTCGTGTGATTTATCGTTAACTTTTTACTGGCACGTTAGTAAAGAAACTTTAGGCAGTAACCATTTAATAATTAAAATATCTACAAATATTCAAGGAATTTCTTACAAGAACGTAAACGATATTTTAGGTTGGCTGATTGGTATCTATATAATTTTCATCTCAAACAACGTTTTTCTCAGATTACTTATTCCGAGAACCCGAAAGAAGCATACAATTTATTTATTGATTTAATAAATGAGTCAGCTGATTTACACATTCCCTACATTAAAATTTGTACGCACCTGGAGAACAAATTTTCACCATATCCTATTGGACACCTGAACTGTCGAAATCTGTGGCTTTACGGCGACTTTCCTTAGCTAAATTCAGGCGAAACCCTACCCCTGAAAACCATGATATTTTATTAAACAACATCAGAGAGGATTATACGATTCCTCTCAAACATCTTTGGCACTCTAAAAACCCTAAATTAGAATCCATCATTAAACTTCACGAGTTAGAATCCGCAATCAAATCCAAGGATACATCTCCTGGTTTTGATAACATATCTTAATCAATGATTAATTATTTATCTATTAATGGCAAACGGTATTTGGTTGATCTTTTCAACGCTTTTCTTGAGTCTGGTTTTGTTCCTTCTCAGTGGCGGGATATACGAGTTTTACCTATACCTAAACAGGGTCGTAATTCCTCTTCTATCTCCTCTCTTCATCCTATATCTTTAATTTCTTGCCTTTGTAAAATTTTCCACACGATTTTAAATAGACGCATAGAGTGGTATGTCGAAAAAACAAAAATATTTTCAACCGACTTCAAAAAAGAAGGAGGTTCTCAATTCGACTGTATTTTTTTAATTTATTTTTTTGTATATTTGTTACGCGATTACTCCGGCAACTGTTGTCCGATTTTCAAAATTCTTTATTTGTTCGAAAGAGTATACTCCTGAAGAGGTACCATATAAATTTTATCGAAAATGATTCAGCGCTTTTAAAAAAAATCAACAAAAACAAAATATACTACAAACTAGAACATCATCTAAATAAATGAATGACATTTCTGTTTGTAGTTATTTGCTAATAGGCATTGTAGTCCGCAAAAAACTAGATATCTACTTTGTGCGAACTGTTGTTGGGATTGAAGTCGGTGACTCATACGTTTTTAACGTGGAAAATTATCAAATTTCACTTTTGGGATTAGAAAGTCAAAATCCTGTCTAGACAATCTTAGTTTGTTAGTGACAGATATACAATTTGGCTACGCCTACACATTAAAGTTGACTCTATTGTTATTACCCGAAATACAGGCCTAGGATTAGTGCAAGGAGATCCGTTATCTCCCCTTCTATTTAATTTGGCCTCGATACAAATTTGTAAAAATATAAGGAATGTAAAAACGATACAATACGCAGATGATTTTGTTCTTTATGCTACTGGTAATTCTTATAATATTCATCTTTTAACTTCTCAGCTACAACGAGCTTTGAATTCACTTACGGAGATTACACGCAACCTAGGTTTAGAATTATCGCCAAATAAGAGTAAAGTCTGTATATTTAAAAAAATAAATTATTTAAAAAATAAAAAACCCGACTGCAAAAACATCAACAGATACTTAAGTAACGCACTAAAAAGAACGAAACAAGATTGAGATAACAAACTACTAAAACTAAAACCCAATAAACTCTACTATGGTTTAACAGACTGAATTATGAGTTGAAAGCCTAAGTTACCTAAATAATTTACATTATGTTTGGCACCAGGCGGGACCCATTATTTTTCTTTCGGTTTATAATTAGCGAATGGGTCCCGCCTGCTACCAAACATAATGTAAATTATTTAGGTAACTTAGGCTTTCAACTCATAATTCAGTCTGTTAAACCATAGTAGAGTTTATTGGGTTTTAGTTTTAGTAGTTTGTTATCTCAATCTTGTTTCGTTCTTTTTAGTGCGTTACTTAAGTATCTGTTGATGTTTTTGCAGTCGGGTTTTTTATTTTTTAAATAATTTATTTTATTTTAGACTTTTTAGTGTTCCGGCACACTTTTCTGAACGAAAACGTGTACCTACTTTTATGACCTATGTAAATCGGACAAGATGTAGAATTATTGATAGTGATAGTGTATCAAACAAAACAAAAACCGGCCAAGACCGTGTCGGGCTACGCGCATTATAGGGTTCCGTAGCAGCATGGTTCAAATATGAGCATATTGAGTTCACAGTAAACCGCTAATACCTAACGTCTAATAAAAACGAGCCTTACATGAACCACTTCGTATAGTTTAAGAACCACCTCGCGTGGATACAAACGTTTGTATAAAAATCGTTAACATTACGTATTAATTTAAAAGTGTTATACTATCGTTATGGTTAAGTATAGTCGTCGTCAAAATCTCCAAATACCTATTAAGAAATATTTGAATGACAGAAGGAATGATTTGAATGCGCGAGCGAAGCGAGCGCGAATTTTTTTTTTAGGAGGTTTCTTTTTAGAGCTTCACATTACTTAGTTCCAGCGACGTCAACTGAAGCTCGAGCACGATATTTCTGCGCGCATGCGCCGCGGTCCTATGTCAAAATGTCAACATTGACAAAGGCAAAGGGCGACCAAGCCTTTGCGCAGGACCCTCACGCGATCAAGGTGAAATTGTACCGTCGTCAGACGAGTGGCGTGCCGCGCGAGTTTTCTGTTGTAATTGTTGGATTGTTCTTGTTGTAATGTAAAGAAGGCATTTTTTAAAATAAATACTTTTGTTTGTTTTTTTAATTTTTTAATTTCACGAACACTTGGCTTTCGCCCCGCCTTACTTTTAACGTGGAACCTTGTATTGGCGAGTAAAAAAATACATAACCCTTTCACGTGTAGGTATGGGAGACGCCCGAAAAAAAAACTTTTTCCAAGTTTTTATTTTACGCATCTGTGGGTAATAATCTTTATATCCCATCAATGTTTGGCACTAAGTCGACTATTACTCGTTAACTTGAAGGGCCAGTTTATCTGTGATAGTTTTCCTTTTAATTTCGTCGCATATTCTACCACCGTGAATTTATCAAAATTTTAACAACAACAGTTTAGCTAGTAGAGGGGGGGGGGACACTTGTGTTTGACAAAAATTTTCACTTTAAAAATTAATGTTTTGAAAAAGGAGTGCTGAATCGAAAAACGTTATTAGTAAGCCCCTACTATCTTTAATAAAAAACCGACCAAGAGCGTGTCGGGCCACGCGCATTGTAGGGTTCCGTGGCAGCATGGTTCAAATATGCAGCTGGCTTCTTAATTCTAAGAGCATATTGTCATAGTCGATGTTAAAATCACCAAAATACTATAGTATCAAAAAAAATGTATTAAAAAGTTTGTAGTTTCAGAAATAACTGTAGTTTGGCCTAATTGTAACAGAATGAAAGTATGGAATGCGCGAGCGAAGCGAGCGCGAATTTTTTTTTTTTGCTATAATATGATTGTTAGGAATAATATAATAATATCGAGCTGCTGCTAAAGCAGGTCGCGTGGTGATTGTGTATAATTTTGATGTCATTTTCGTAATTAGCACCCCCAAAAACCTATTAAACGACTTCTGACATGTCAATATGTTACAGTTTCGCTTTTGGCTCGCCTCACTGTTAGCGTGCCAAATTTCAGCTTTCTAGTACCAAGGATCTAATATTAGTAAATATATTCTTATTAATCCCAACTAAGTTTGGCACTCGGTCGACTATTATTCGCAAACATGAAGAGCCATCTTATGTGTAATAGTTTTTCTTTTAATTTCGCTGTATATAGTACTACTGTGAATTTTTTCACATTTTTAAAATTAACCGTTTAGCTGTTAGAAGGGGGGGGGGGACCCCTGTGTTTGACAAAAATTTTCACTTTAAAAATTTATGTTTTGCAAACGGAGTGCTGAATCGAAAAATGTTCTTAGTAAACCCCTTCTGTCTTTTAAAAAGCTGTTCTATGACACCCTATTTGATGATATTGGCGAGAAAAAAAAATCATAGCCCTTTCACGTCTATGGGAGACAGCCGAATTTTTTTTTCTAAGATTTTACCCTACAGTTCTGACGGTGTAGTTTATTGGCGAGAAAAAAAAAACTCCGTCGCCCTTTCATGTGTATGGGAGACACCCGAAAAACAATTTTTCCCAACATTTTATGTTAGATCTGTCGGCGCAATTGATATGTATAACCATGCCAAATTTCAGCTCTGTTGTACCAAGGATCTAATATTAATAAATGTATTATTCTTATTAATCCCAACAATGTTTGGCACTTGGTCGACCATTATTCGTTAACTTGAAGGGTCAACTTATCTGTGATAGTTTTTACTTTTAATCGTCGTATATTCTACCATCGTGAATTTTTCCACATTTTTAGAAACAACAGTTTGGCTGGTAGAGAGGGGGGACTCGAGTTTGACAAAAATTTTCACTTTAAAAATTAATGTTTCGCAAACGGAGTGCTGAATTGAAAAACGTTATTAGTAGTAGTGTATTATTGGGCATTCTAGACCACCTCCGCTCTCACAGCCGTACAGCTCACTCCGTTCGCTTCCCGGCTTCGCTCCGGTGGTCTAGTATACCCAATAATACACGGAAGTTCGTTGTCTAATTTAAACCAATGAGGTGTATCATCGTTATATATTTAAACTAGTGTAATTTAAAAAAATCTCATTTTCAAAAGACAAACGCTTCAGTACGTTAGTTATGAAATTTGTAAAACAAAGACAATTACTAACACTTGGTGAGGTGTACTCACCTAGTTCATACTATAAGGAAATGCGTCATGGAACACTTTTACCTAATACAATACGTTGTATTATTTGCGGTCCCTCTAATTGCGGAAAAACGAATTTGATGGTAGGGCTTTTGTTGCATGAAAACGGTCTTAGATTTAATAATTTATATATTTACTCTAAATCTCTCTTTCAACCAAAATATGTTTACTTAGAAAAAGTTATAAATTTGGTGCCAGAAGTTTCTTTTTTTAAATTTCACGAAAATGAGAAAGTGTTGTGTTCTAGTGAAGCTAAACCCAATTCAATTATTGTATTTGATGATGTATCATGTGAAAATCAAAACAATATTCGCGATTACTTTGCGATGGGAAGACATAAGAATATTGATTGTTTTTATTTAAATCAGACATATACCAAAATTCCGAAACAACTAATAAGAGATAATGCAAACTTGCTTATTTTGTTTAAACAAGACGATATAAACTTAAAGCATGTATATGATGAACATGTTTGTTCTGATATGACGTGGTTTCAATTTCGTAATATGTGCGCAACAGTGTGGAAGGACCAACACAGCTACATAGTAATTAATAAGGATTGTGAAAAAAACAAAGGTTGCTACAGGAGAAAATTTGATACATTTATTATTTTTGAGTCATGAAACATATAATAACCAGTATCACATCTTACCTATCATCATTAACATAATCGTAACAAAAGAGGTAAGACCGGAAACGAATTGGTAATGGAACAAAAATTAAAAAAACAGTTAATTAAATCAGCTGAAAATGTGAAAAAGAAGGTTGAACTGATGAAAAGTGTAAAAAATAATAGCAACCAAGTTTTAGAAAATTTATTTAAGCCTATCACAGAGCCATTAAATCAAATGTGTAAAAATAACACTCAAAAAAGTGTTAACTTTAAAAAAGACTACTTTGACAAAAGCACTGAGTATTTTAAAGAGGAAAATAATGAAACTGGGAGTGAACCTGAACATTCTGAAGATAGCAGTAAAAACATCAATCTTACTACGAAGTCATTTGTACCTACTGTTGTGAGCTCTCCACCGAGTTCTGATACATCAACTGCTTCTTTTAAATCTATAAGTCCGAAGAGAGAATCACGGTCATGGTCGCTTTCATCAGATGTCATAAAGGATGTACCTTTTGGTCTTCGTTCAGATCGTGGAAAGCTTATGATGGGTAATATAAGAGTATTCGATGGAGAGAATATTATTAGTATAGGTGGTAAAGTTTATAAGAAAACTCCAGGTCTGATGGATTTATTAACAAAAACTAAACCAAATATAAAAGTTCTAACACAAAATGATATATTAAATTATAAGCAGATTTTAGTTGAAACAAACGCTCATAGACGTGATTATGATAGCAAAAAACCTATAAAGAGTAATAAAGGCACAAAATACCTTCATATAATAAAACCTCTATTCAAGTTAACAAGAAGTGACATCAGTACCAGTAACGAGAGTTTGGCTGAAGGAAAAGGATTGCATGTTCTTAAAAAAGTGAAGAAAAATAGCGATTTTATTTACTGGGATGATCCTAATGAATTAGTAGAAAGATTACAATTGCTTATAGCCTCCAAAGACGCTGGCAACACAGGGTTAGACAATGAAATACTATCCATTATAGAAGAGCTACGAGAGGCAAATATAATTAAGCTTTGATGATAATAAATTCATTTGACCTCGAATTTTACTAACAGCTACATCTGATTAAAAAATGAATATTGACAAATTCGGTCATCACGTACATAAACGTTTACGTCTACCGAATCATCTCGATGTATCATCAGATATACTAATAAAATCTGAGTTAGGAGTATATGATTTAAAACAAAATAGACTGCAAGGTTTGATTTCTCCAGTATCTGAAAATGATGCAGTAAATAAAGGATATGTGGATTCAATGTTAAAATACTATTGTACAAAGAAAGAAGTGCAATCGATAATTGAAACTGCTGTAGAGACACATCTTAAACTATTTAAAGCAAAGCTTCATGAAGCTTTAACACAAAGCTATTATTCAAAGCTAGAGATCGATCGTATGCTTCTCAAATTATCACCAGTTAAAAAAAAAGAGTAAATTGTCTGTGGTTAACGAACTTCATAAACCTGCAAGGAAAAATTTTCTTCGACGTCGTACTGTTATAAAAGGAATCGATGATTTGTGGCAAGCTGATTTGATCGATATGCTAAAGTATGCTAGAGAAAATAAAGGATACAAATACATACTCGTTGTGGTCGATACACTGTCTAAATATGTGTGGTCGAAACCATTAAAAACTAAAGGGAAAGAAGAAATAGTTAAAGCAATGGAATCGATTTTAAACGAATCTAATCGATATCCTCGTAACTTACAGACGGACATGGGGAAAGAATTCTACAATTCATTGTTTAAAAATTTAATGAAAAAATACACTATTAACCATTACTCGACTTATTCTACAAAAAAAGCAGCAATAGTAGAAAGATTGATTAGAACTTTAAAGTCAAAGCTTTACAAACATTTTAGCTTTCAAGGTAAATATTCGTGGTTAGGAAACCATCTGAAATCCATAGTTGATGAGTATAATAACAGTGTGCATCGCATAACCAAGCACAAGCCAAGTGATGTTAACTCTCAAAATGAATACATTGTTAAAGGAAATATTCATGAATCATACTTTAGAAACAATACGCATCGAAATAAATATAAGATTGGGGATCAAGTACGTATTAGCAAGTATAAAAGTCAATTTTCTAAAGGATATACCCCTAACTGGTCTACAGAAATATTTAAAATTATAAAGGTCAACAACACAAACCCTGTTACTTATTTTATTCAAGATAAGAGTGAAAATAAAATACTTGGAGCATTTTATGAACATGAATTACAAAAAACTAAATGTCCTGATATATACCTTATTGAAAAAGTTATCAAACGAAAAAATAATAAACTTTTTGTTAAATGGTTAGGCCTTAGCGAGAAACAAAATAGTTGGATTTCTGTAGACAAACTAATTTAATATAAATCAGATCATTATCAATGCAATATTCATTGATATGATATCAATGAAGGGAGCAGGACTTCTTAATAATATTTTAAATAATTTACCTGTAGAGCTACATTTACCCGGATATCAATATTGTGGTCCCGGTACAAAACTTCGCAAACGTTTGCTGCGAGGCGATAGAGGTATTAATCAGCTAGATACTGCTTGTATGCATCACGACATTGCATACTTAAACAAAGACATAAAAGCGCGCCATAAGGCAGATTTAGACTTAATAAACATGGCTAAAAAAAGGCTTCGGTCCAAAGATGCTAGTAAAAGAGAAAAAATAGATTCCTGGTTGGTAAAAAATATCATGAAAGCCAAACTGAAAGTTGGGGCTGGCGTTCATACATTTCGTGGTGTAGTGAACAAAATACGTTCACAGTTAAAAATGCTGAAAAATAAAGATAGCACTCACGCAATAAAGATTGCGTACGCAGCTGCTAAAAAATTCTTCAAGAATAAAAAAGGATTGCGCATACCTCGAATAATTACTATTCCAAAAACTGGTGGAATATTGCCTCTCATTCCTATATTTGCTGGGCTGTCAGCATTAGGCTCGTTAGCTGGAGGAGCAGCTGGAATTGCTAAAGCTGTTAACGACTATAAAGTAGCTAAAAAAAACCTTCAAGAGTCAGAACGACACAACAAGATTATGGAATCAATAGCCATTGGTAAAGGACTGTATATTAAACCTTACAAAAAAGGATGTGGATTGTTTGTTAATTCAAAAAACTGAAAAAAAGGCTACCCAGGCGAGCACTTACTAATATTGACATTTTGAAACATTCTCAAAATATTCCTTTTTTTAGAGGTGTCTTTATGAGAGACACTTTACCAAAAAAACCAAATAAAATGGAATGCGGCGTCATTAATCTGGATAGCGTCAATAATTCAGGCACTCATTGGGTAGCGTATGTAAAAATTTATAACTATTGTGAATATTTTGATAGTTTCGGAAATCTGAAACCTCCCCTAGAATTTTTAAAATACATGAATAATTTACCAGTTAATTATAACTACAATCAATATCAACATTTTAATACATCTAACTGTGGACATCTATGTTTAAAGTTTTTGAATGAATTTTGGGATTGTAAAAGAAATAAATGAATTTAAAATAATGTTCCAGTTGAATGTTTTTATTTCAACGATGGCTTTCACACTGTCTATAACAGATAACAAATCTATTCTCACTACTAATTATTCACCTCCTCTAGAACTAGATGGTGAATACGAATGTGCACTGTTATATTTCTCCACCTTTTACTCAATACCGAATGTTGATGCAAAAAACAACAAGTTTTACTACGGTGATAAGGAAGTTCTCGAAATACCAGAAGGCTCCTACGAACTTCATGACATCAGCGATTTTTTGCGATCGCATGTTAAAGGTTGCACTTTAAGATTGTCTTCAAATAATAATACTTTAAAGGCAAATTTGCTGTGTACCAAAGATGTTCACTTTGAAAAAGAAAACTCATGTGGTAATTTATTTGGTTTTGGGAAAGAGATCTTGAAGGCAAATATATTACACGAATCTCGTTATCCTGTCAGCATTCTACCAACAACCATTGTGCGAATAGAATGTGACATAATAAGCGGCTCTTTTGTAAATGGTAAACCTCAACATATAATATACGAATTTGCACCAAACGTACCTCCAGGCTATAGAATCATACAAACACCAAAAAATTTGATCTATTTTCCTGTGAACCAAAATTCAATTTCTGAAATTAATATAAGACTATTAGACTCCAATAATAACTTGATTAATTTGCGTGGTGAAGAAGTGCAGTTATATTTACATCTTACAAAAAAATGATAGATTTTAATAATGAAGGTAAAGTTAATAAAACAACGAACAAAATACAAAACCATGCTAGTGTGAAAACGGCTCCTCTTAAAAGAAGACATCCCAGAAGAAAAATTAAGCTAAATAATAGTAATAAGAAGTTTTTGAAAATTATTGGTTTATTAAAATGAATATTTTGAACGTGTTGGAATCTCCAGTAGTAGACAACAGTATTGAAAGTTTAGAATTACATTCATATAAGCCATACGTTACAAGTTTCAACAAAAATGATGAAATTCGAATACCTATTAATCAGCAAGATCTTTACGTCCTTCCTTCAGCAAGTTCATTGTATTTGGAAGGAATGGTGAAAGTTTATAACAGTGAGACAAAGCAAAAAGTTGAACGTATAAATTTTGTCAACAATCCTATTTTATTTCTTTTTCAAGAAATCAGATATGAACTTAATGGAGTGGAAATAGATAAAGTTAAAAATGTTGGTGTAACAACTACTATGAAATCATACTTATCGTTGTCAGAAAATGAATCAAAACTTGCTAAAGTTTGGGGGTGGTCCTTATCAGGCACCGCAAATGTAAATGGAGGAATGTTTTCAGTATCGATACCAATGAATAAAATCTTAGGCTTTGCAGAAGATTACAAGAAAATAATTATGAACTGCAAACATGAATTGGTTTTGTTAAGAAGCAATTCAAATTTGAATGCTTTGAAACTTGACGAAAAAGAAGTATTAGACGATATAATTATAAATAAAATAGTTTGGCGCATTCCGCATGTGAAAGTGTCGGATCGCGAGCGATTAAGTTTACTAAAAAGTTTGGAAAGAGATCGAGCGATAACATTAGCTTTTAGAAATTGGGATCTTTACGAGTATCCATTACTCCCAAAAACTCGAAAGCATACATGGTCCATAAAGACAACTTCACAAATAGAAAAACCCCGGTACGTTATCATAGGACTGCAAACTAATCGGAAACAAAATACGAAAAGTTCTATGTCTGAATTCGATCACTGTAATTTGATTGATGTAAAAGTATTTTTAAATTCCACCTACTTCCCATACGAAAGTTTAAACATAAGTTTTTCCGATAACAAGTTTTCTTTATTATATGAGCAATATGCGAAATTTCAACAGTCATATTACGGACGCCGTGCAGAACCACTGCTGAGTTTGAAAGAATTTAAAGAAATAGCGCCATTGTTCGTTATCGACTGTTGTAGACAGCAAGAAACCTTAAAGGGTTCTATTGATGTAAGACTAGAAATTGAAGCCGATCAAGACATACCTGATCAAACTTCAGCGTATTGTCTCATATTAAACGATTGTATTTTTGAATATAGACCTTTAAGCAATATTGTAAGAAAAGTGTCATAATGAAAAACAACACTATTTTTGTCGATCTTCAAGGATTTAAAAATTCTAAAAATGTTTTTATTATAAAAGAATTCGCTTTATCGACAAGCGAATGGACACAAGTTTTCTTAGTGAAACCACCTTATGCATATACAACCCAAACTTCAGAAGAAAAAAGGCAAACGAAATGGATTGAAAAAAACCGTGGAATTTTTTGGAGCGAAGGGTTTATTGATTATCGCGAGTTTCAGCGAATCATTCCCATGTATTTAAAAGACCAAAACATTATTATCAAAGGTTGTGAAAAACTAAAATGGGTTAAGAATTTGTGTGACAATTGTAACTTAATAGAAATCGGAGATAAAGGTTGTCCAAACCTGAGGACTTTGCAAGAAAGGTATAAAGACTGTAATCTAAGCTGTGTTTATCATAAAAATCAATGCGCTCTTAAAAATGTTTGTTGCTTACGAAAATGGTATTATGACAACCATATGTATCAATTTAAGATTTTTGAAAATAAAATTGTACCTTAAAATTAAATCTCTGTTTATTTATTAAGTAACCCATTTTACCTGTTTATTAACAATACCAATATTAATACCACTTAACAATACCAACAAACCAACCACAATACCAATTTATAAATATTTAAGAAACTCTATAAACATGTTTATTTAGAAAAAGGCAATTACTAGAAATCATAATTTATTCATATTAGTAATAACATAAATTATCATTATAACAAATTAAACTAGACACTTAAAATCTAATTTTTTTTGAAGCTGTTGCAGAGTGAAGCACAGGTTTCAACAACGTTGATTCTGTCTGTAACAATAATTATCGAGGTTAACAAACATGAATTATCTAAAGTTATGTGGAAAATGTAGAATATAAACTTACTTACCTAAATATATCCACATTCAGTGCTTTTTCGTTCCTTTCTGCTACTTCTGCGCCAATCTGGTACATCAGCTGTGATGTCTTGTACAAAATATTATCATTTTCATCGTAAATTACATATTGAGACTTCAGTTTACTTTGCAATCGCACGGCGGTCTTATTATCTTGAGCTTTAATAAGTTCTATCCGAAGAATGTATTTAGGAATTTGATGATCCATTGTAGCCACGTAACTTGTTTGTGGTTGACTTAATTTTTCGTCAGACATTTTGTTATAGGAGCACACACAATTAACGAACTGAACACACCAAAATCAAGTTATGAAATGATATTTTTATTTTCAATCAAATAAAACCGCCGCACCGTATGCAAAAGACAATTGACACCCTGCTTCCCGCACCACCCGCTGCGCGTCAGGTCCCTCCGCTATCGCCTGTGACACATACGACACGTGTTCAACAAGTTCGAACCTGCATTTATGCAAAGTAATCACATACGGTACCTTACATTGAATATTGGAAATTCTTTGATGGTCATGTTACACCGCAATATGTGTAACTAATAAGTTAGCATAAGGTTTGTTGCAAAACCGTTTTTATTACAACTTAACAGAGTGCATCTGTGAGCTGGTTTCTGAATCTTGCTTCTAAAGAGATAAATGAAAGTCAAAATAATTCTATATTATTTCATTTATTATTTAAGTAGATACTAAATTTACAAATACAAACTATTCTTGGCTATGAAATAAAACATAAGGTAAAAAATAATCAAATCCAATAGTAACTAACTCATTCTCGGTTAAAGTACTACAATGATCAATTAACGTGGACTTTATATTATCAATCGTTCTTAATCGATGGTATCTAACAATTTCCTTAAAGTTTTCAATACTTTTAGGTATTTCATTGCTTAACTTGAATAAATGATTAAGATATAATATTATACAGTTATCAAAAGTTAAAATTGTTTTATTTATACTATTAATAAGCTTTGAATCGCAAAATTTTACGAAATAAAGAAAGTTATATACATTTTTTGTGCAACGATTTAGTATCTGTTTATACACATATAGTAATTCATCGAATGCAATCGAAATATTAGTTCCATAGTCACTTTCTGTTATTAATATTTTTGGTTGAAATTCTATTTCTGCCCATAATCCTAATATTATTTGTACACTCTTACGTTCGTATACCCTTTTCTCAATACATATGTCAGATAAATAACCTTTGTTAGTATTCATATTCCTAATATTGAAATGTGTCCCCAAGCCTTAGTAGACACTTTGCTCTTCAAAATCAAACGCTTGTCATCATTGGATGATAGAGCAACCTTGTCAACACTGCGAGTAAACACTTCGTGTTTAATTGATTTAAATAAAACATTCTTTTTGCGCACTATTTTGTCTTCATATAAGGTATTTTTGTAATCAGAAATTGTTAAGTCTCGCGTTACACATGTCTTTACTCCTTTAGCTCTCTTAATAACACTGTTACAAGTTTTGACACAATACAACTTTGAGCGAAGGCCTACAAACTCTGTTATTTTTTGACCACCCATTTCATCTTTAAATAGTCCAGGAATTTTTTTATTATGCAATGGTAAACTGAATTCATTGTCAAGACTATAGTTGCTTGTATCAAAATATTGCAGAAAATTTAGTTTAAGATCTTTATAGAAGTTCCGCGTTTCTATATAATAAATAAAACTATCTGTGTCTGTGTAACACATCTTGATACACTCTTTGTAATAAGGTTTGAACACGGAGTAGTGAAAGTCATACATATGTGATTTTGACAATTCTAATACTGTAAATCCTATGTACAGAGGTTTATCCAAAACGATTCTTTCCGGTTTCAATTGAATAGCAACCAAGTTTTCACTAAAAATTTTAGAACTGTGAAAGTTAGGTAGAGCGAGTAGTTTATCTGCAGTATTTCTCTTTTTTGTTTTGTTCTCATCATCGTGCCACTTATTTATTAAATGAACGTTAATTCTCTTTTCGTTATTTTCTAAAGTTTTTCCGAATATACTATTATTAAGCAATTTAAAAAAATCTTGCTCGAAAGTAGACTGTGCTTGTTGTCTTAAGCTCGTGTTTAAATCGATGTATTGTTTTAAATAAGAACTCTGCCTAAACGTTATGATACGATGAATTTTTTTAAGAATCAATCCGTGCTTCAAACAAGTTTTCAGGTGAACGTAGTGGATTACGTAATAATATTTATCGTACAAATTGGGAACGAGTTTATCGTTTTTACCTCCGGGAGGTATACATTTCTCAGGACAAAACGGCAAATCGTTATGAGCATGATGCAATTCTTTAGGATAAATAAGATCTACTTCAAGAATGAAACCATAATCTGCATCGTTCGGCACTGCGTTGATATTAAACTCAGATATTTCAGACTGATCTAAGAATCTGAAACCAGAAAAAGGCAGTGATTGACACATGCTGTAACCATATAAATTGTTGCAATCTATATAAATTAGAAATGAATCTGAAATGGATGAATCATATTCAGGAATGAATCTATTGTTAGCTTTAGCGTGTCTATGAGAACACATGCACACACCTCCCCTAATTCCTGCCTGTATCATTCTCACAATAGCAAGATCATCGATAAGTGAGAGCTCGACTCCCGTTTTATAAAGCATTGCATCAAAAGACAAACTTGGCGCTGTTAAATAAAAAGCAGGATCTAAATCATAGTGCTTCTTACATGTTTTCCTAAACTTTTCAAAAATATCTGTTAATAACATAACGTCGGTTTTCAGATATAGATCTGTGTATTGACCTAAGTTTTGGATAGAAAATACACGCCATACTAACTGTGCGTGAGTATAGTCCTCAATTGTAATATTTTCATTATTAAGAGAACTATAAAATTGTTCAAAACTTGGCAGTTTCTGCTCGTTGTAACGTTCCCAACTATTCATGTATTCGTATGGATAAACCCCCTTCCGAGTAAGAAGTTCGAATTGAAGTTGATTTGGAAAACTATCTCGAGTGTAATTAAAGTCCTCAGCTTTCATAGTCTTTGCCAGTTTTTCTAAACTAGTGCCCAAAAATTTAAAAGAATCCACAAATCTTAATTGCATAAATTCTTGATCTGCAACGGGTATAAATTTTGTAAAAGATATGTAGTTTTCTTTAGTTTTCGGTATAATTGTGATATCTCCCTGAGCTTCTCCCAATTTTTTAATGAACAGATGGCAGTCGTAGCCTGCAAGGTTATGAAAAAATATTGGGGTAAATTTAACACTTTTGTATTGCAAGTTACAATAACTGTGGGCTGCACCGCGATATTTTCCTGAAATATGGCAATGATCCCTGACTTTATCACCATATAAAAAATTTTGGCAAATATGACATAAAGTTGCATTTTTAAAATTCGCAGCATCAACTTCTGTAAAAACCATAGGAGTTTTTAGTGACAAAATGTCGTAAATTATTTGTGCGTCGCTGTATAGCGCTTCGATGAATTTATCAACACAATCAACGCCGCGGTATGACACGTAGCGATTATACTTAGGGTCAGCAATACATACAACTTGATACGCGAATGCCACAGGCACATGTCTTTGTACAGTTGATGTGTTCTCAGTGTCAAGGTCACTTTGATATGTCTCTAACATGGTCTCAAAGTCAGCGTAAATTACTATGGGAACATATTGTTTCCGTTCAAAATTTTTAAATTTAATCACTGAACCTTTTTCTGGTAAAACTGTAACAATGCCTCCACAAATATGTTCACTAAGCTCATTTTCGTTATTGAAAAATAAAAGGCAAGAATCGCAAAAAAACAGTTTGCCATGGTGAGCGGTAATTTGATTCCTAACAAGTCGTGACAAGTCTTTGATGAGACAATAATGTGCTTTGCCATCTTTTTCCAAAAAAAGCAAATGGATAGTCTTTTTGTTACCATGTTTTTCAGATTTATACAAAGGGCCTATCACGGTTTTTTCGTTTCGAAGTCCATATATTAAAAAACATAGTTCCGGATTATTTTTTTCAAAAACCTTAATGTCTGTGAAAGTCATAGGAAATGAAATACCACTGGTGTCGAGTACGTCTTTAAAGTGTGGGTATGATGTGACCCTGTCAGGGTGGGACGAGACGGGATATAGGGCTGCCACAACACTCCACAAAAAACAGCACTCGTCCTTGTTACGGATGTTAACACATGCCTTTTTACTTTTTATGGCTTTCGGTAGATCTATGAAAGTTGAACCGCGAAGAGGAACATATTTGTTAATATTGATTTCCAAATGTGAAGTGTTTACAAAAGTCCACCCGCTGTCTCGCTCCTCGAATTCCTCTATTTTAGTTTTCAAAGTACTTATAATTGAGGCAAGTAATGATTTGAAATCAAAATTTAAGTATAAAGCTATATTTCGAGTGGCAAAAGATTTCATTTCCTGAGTATCATTTTTAAACATCAAGAACATGCAAAATAATTCAAAATTTACTTTTATACAAGTATGCACACGAATAACTTCAGTTATTAACGACTCTAACTTATCGCTGATCGAATTCAAAAAAGATTCGACGGTGAATTCGTCTGTTTCCGCAGCAGCTATTCTATACGACACGATGCGAGATTGGAACGCTGACGCTATCTTTTCAACGCCAGGGCTAACAAGTATACTTTGATCATTTTTTTTATGAGTTTGACTGCGCAAGTGACCTGTCCACGATTTGCTATCAACTGTTTTACTACACGCAGTACAGAATGGCATTTTGAGAGCAATCGGTAGAATTAATATCAGAAAGTGAAACTATGGAAGTATAAAAATAAGGAAACCGATGTAAGTAGGAATGTTATAATGTATCTACCTAAAATAATATGGAAGTAAAATAGCAATAATAGACATTGAATTAATTAAGTAGTTTTGTTTTTGTATGTGAAAAAAACTGGTTCACTTTTCTCAAAGAGTTTGTAGGCACGGGCTAAAAACTGCTGCAGGTTCTCCCATTCCTCCGTGTCCGCACCACACTCCAGGCGCACGCTGGTGAGGGCTTTTTTGTAGCGCTCGTCGTTAGGAAGCCCGTCAATGTCCCCGTTCTTGTAGACTTTTACCTCCACCATATATTCTCCTGAGGAGGCCACGGCGCGGCGCACGTGCCCCGACGACACTCGGCTTATAAAAGTGGACGGGGGGCGTGGGGTTACTTTTGACGAGCTGCAGGCCCGCTCTTCGCATGAAATGATGGTAAAAATGTCCTTCTTGGTCTTCTTTACCGACCTGCAAACAAAAATTAATGCATTTATTTTTTGAATAAAAACCATAGGTTAACTAATTTAAAGATGATTAAGTATCTATCGAATTTATGAGACGTATCTACATTAATTGTTAAGCCCCTATTTCTCGTACAGTAATTATAGAAACTAAAAAACAACCAATTGCGAGTCTACCTTTATCTATAATAATAAAAACGGCAAAAAAAATCATATCTATTTATATGGGAGCCCCTTAAATATTTATTTTATTCTACTTTTAGTAATTGTTGTTATAGCGCTAATAGAAATACATCATCTGTGAAAACAACTGCCTAACTATCACGGTTCATGAGGTACACCATGGTGGCAAACGGACAGACAGACGGACGGATGGACGGATAGCGGAGTCTTAGTAATAGGTCCCGTTTTTAGCCTTTGGGTACGGAACCCTAAAAACGTAGCCAATAACTTGCTGAATGTTTAAATATCGAGAGAACGATTAAAGAACATTGCTGCATTCAACTACACCTTAAGTGGCAATTACATTTTAAAGAAGCAATGTATGTATGTATTTAATTGGTCGTTGAAATCAACCCATCGAAATCAATGAAAATTACATAATAGAGCCCTTTGTTTAGATCAAAACTAAATAACTTCATGTAAAAATGTTCAATACTCACTGTTCAGCAGGATCCACCTTCCTCTTGTTGGAGCTTCGACGCTTCTTGGTCTCCGAATACTCTGAAGCCGTGAAGTCGTTGTTGTATTCAATATCAGATTCACCCCTGTAAACAAAATAAAAAATGACAGTAAGTTAAAAATTAATCGTGTGCTAAACTGCGTTAATATAACTCATTAAACAAATAGAAAAAATACTTGTAAATTAAATGTGTAAAAATTTAAATACTTACTAACATTTTTGAAATGATTTAAGTCTTGACACTTAATGCACTTCAGGAACTTGTAGCACTGGAGGAACTTGTAGCACTGGAAAAACTTGTAGCACTGTAGAAACTTGTAGCACTGGTTATCACTGAGCACTTGTTTTTTATTTAAAAAACTCGAAAATAATGAAAATTTTGACGAAAAAATGGGTTTATAAGTAAATCAATTTTACTTTGTCAGCGTTAACGTTCACATTTCAAAATACAGTAAACGATGGTTATCGTTCACGTTAATTAGAACCTAATCGTAAGGTGTTAACAATGAAAATCAATCAACATTCTTACCACCTATACTACTTTATAGTTCAATCAATATTCGCCGCCTTTGTTAATGCCGGTAAAGGCGAATGCTCATTGTTAACCGAACGCGAACATTCGCAGGGCGAATGGTAAATTTAACAAGGTAGAGAACTACATTACAAGATTTGAGAATTCATTTTGTGTTCAATTATATAACGCATTCATTGCACACTTTGAGATAGAGGGTTGGAGGAATTTGTATAAGAAATATGATGTATAAAATTAATTCAAACATGACAGCATACAATTCGGGTGATGCGAACAGTGAGCCATCACCTTTATAAAGAACCATGTTGCAGTAAAACTATAAACCAAATAAGTCATACATTTTTGTTTGAATTTTAAAATACTGATGCGTAAAACGTTAGACTTAACTGCCGATTACGTTAATACTCAATTTAGGACACTTCGAAAATATATAGTTTCATTGTTACTAAAACTTATATGATTGTTAAAAAGGTACTTCAGCGATATAAAAATATGACTGCGTGAAGTTACTTTAAAAAAATATTAACGAAACGTTATTCGTTTATTTATTATGCATTTTATAAATTATATTAACACAGTAATATAGGTAACTCAGGAAAATATTGTTTTTAATTAACTATAACATAAAGTAAACAAAAGTATCAGGTAGTCAACTATCCGTAATGCTGATTTCACAAATTGATATAGCACAGGAGTTACCATGTTATTTTATTCGTTTTACTTTCTAGCATCGTAAAGTTAAAATAACACTTTCAATGTAAGTTTTACTTATCGTAATGATAATGAGCAGTAACAGTTTGGTGAGTAATTAATGAAAATAGAAATAATTTAAGGGAAAAAATCAACATGAATGAGATTAAACCTATGACTTTGGGTTAGCTATCCAATGGTCTAAACTAAACCAATTATCCTTGTGGTCAAGCCGTGAATTTTCTTATTCCTTAACGCACAATTTGTAGCGCGGTAGAGTATCAGAAGATTTATTTCTGGAGTCGTGAGTACAAATGTCTTTTACGGTGAATATCGTCTTTTACGGTGAATATTTTTCTTTTAGAATATTTCTCAACGCGGGAAGCGTTTTAAAAATATTTAATTATAGGTACTTATTTTACTGAAATAATGTAAATTTTACTGAAATGTGTGTTATTTTACTCAAAAAATGTCTCACCATTACATATTATGTTCCAATAACCCTCATCATTTGTGTCAAACATGGCAGTCCACGTCGCGCGATTGTTTACGTCGCTTGCGATAGTAATCTCGTACACCAGGTGTACATTTGACGTGTGAAGGCTGTGGTTTTCTAGAACTACTGATGATCTGCCTACCCCTTAGGGATGACAGGCGTGAGCCTGTAAATTTAACTTACAAAAATGATAGCAGGCTCTTACACTAACTTGATCGTGGGAAAAAAATGACGTCAAGCTCATTCACTACCAGGCTACGAAGGCGTTGGACGCAGTTTGGTGCATTTATAGTTCTTTATTTTTTAATGTAGATTTAAGAGTGATTTACTTAACAAAAATGTTAAAGTGATTTTAATCTGGAAAATTTGGTAAGTACCTACATGCATTTTTTAACGATTTTAATTGTATTTTTTAGTTCAAAATTGTGTAAACTCATTTAAATATTTTAATTTCAACATGGTAAAAAATTTAAAATTAATCACTAACTTTTTAAGTTCAAAAATTGTGTAAAATCATTGCAATATTTAAATTAAAGTATAACAACAATTGCGATTTGTTTGCTATTTTTTGTTCAAAATTTTGCAAGCTAAATTGAATATATTTAAATTACAGCATGATAATAATAATGAAATTAATCGCTCACTTTCAGTTAAAAAATTGTGAAAATTCATTTAAACATTTTAATTGTGATTTTAATTGCTATTTTTCATCAAAATTGCATAAACTCATTAAAATATTTTAATTACAACATGGTAATAATTGGAACATTAATCGCTAACTTTTTCAGTTCAAAAAAATTGTGTAAATTCATTTAAACATGTTAATCGTGATTTTAATTGCTATTTTTTCAATAAAATTGCATAAATTCATTTAAATATTTTATTTACAACATGGTAATAATTGGAACATTTAACGCTAACTTTTTCAGTTCTAGAATTGTAAAAAACCATTTAAAATAAAACTTTCATAAAAACTGTTATTTTAATTGGAATTTATTTCAGTTCAAAAATTGCGTAAGCTCATTTTAATATTTAAATTACAGCATGTTATAGTAACGAACGTAATAGCTCACTTTTTACAGTTTAAAAATCGTGTAAAATTAATACAAATCGCAACATAATAATAATAATTACATATTTATGGTAAACTCGAAATTCTATGAAGGTATAATATTTTTATTATTATCTGTTTCAATTTATTTTATATCATATTATAAAGTTTAGCAAGATTTTTTGGTATACAGTCGTTGTATCACAAATGTACCTATAAAAACATTCGTATTTTAATGAATTCAACGTAAAACTATAGAATTTCGTTCTGTAGAAGCATATTCTAGCAATATAATTATTTATATTTAACATTAGTTTATTTGTTTTAGGCTGTACTTCTTTTTCAAGACATTCAATGGTGTTGGTAAATCCAGTTAAATTGCAATTCACAGGTAAACCATTTAGTTATTTAAAATTGAGATTTTGTATTATTCATTGCATTTATTTTAGTTTTCTTTTATTTTCAGATTCGTCATATACTGCTGCCAAGAAATCGTGTTTCATCTAACTTAATTCCAGCTTTGTTTGTGTATTTAATTTAATTTTATAAAAATAAGAATAATCTTCCATGACTGTTGTAAGAAAGCAACAGTTCATTCCTTGTGTAAAACTTTATTTCCTATAACACCCCCAATCCCATCTGGTAACCAGGTAAAGGTAATGGTAATGGTAATGGTAATTATGTGTTGGTATGGTAATATTGAGTAAGTATTTAGAGATAAGAGCACATTAGTTACTTAAATAGCGATTTTAGTTCTTGTAGACTCATTCTAATTTAATATAAATATGTAGGCAGGAATTAGGAATGCAACCGGTGGGTTGGATCTTACCACGGGCTCCCAGCGAGTTACCACGGGGCTCGCAGCCGGTATGCTTTAGGGTCGGTGGGTTGGATCTTACCATGGGCTCCCAGCGAGTTACTTACCATGGGGCTCGCAGCCGACGAGTTAGGAATGCGGTCGATGGGAGGTTCTTACCACGGGCTCCCAGCAGGATACTTACCACGGTTCCTGCAATCGATCGTATTAGGGTCGGCGGGTTGGATCTTACCATGGGCTCCCAGCGAGTTACTTACCATGGGGCTCGCAGCCGACAAGTTAGGAATGCGGTCGATGGGAGGTTCTTACCACGGGCTCCCAGCAGGATACTTACCACGGTTCCTGCAATCGAACGTATTAGAGTCGGTGGGTTGGATCTTACCATGGGCTCCCAGCGAGTTACTTACCATGGGGCTCGCAGCCGAAAAGTTAGGAATGCGGTCGATGGGAGGTTCTTACCACGGGCTCCCAGCAGGATACTTACCACGGTTCCTGCAATCGATCGTATTAGGGTCGGCGGGTTGGATCTTACCATGGGCTCCCAGCGAGTTACTTACCATGGGGCTCGCAGCCGACGAGTTAGGAATGCGGTCGATGGGAGGTTCTTACCACGGGCTCCCAGCAGGATACTTACCACGGTTCCTGCAATCGAACGTATTAGGGTCGGTGGGTTGGATCTTACCATGGGCTCCCAGCGAGTTACTTACCATGGGGCTCGCAGCCGACAAGTTAGGAATGCGGTCGATGGGAGGTTCTTACCACGGGCTCCCAGCAGGATACTTACCACGGTTCCAGCAATCGAACGTATTAGGGTCGGTGGGTTGGATCTTACCATGGGCTCCCAGCGAGTTACTTACCATGGGGCTCGCAGCCGACGAGTTAGGAATGCGGTCGATTGTTAGACAACGAACTCCCGTGTATTATTGGGTATACTAGATCACCGGAGCGAAGCCGGGAAGCGAACGGAGTGAGCTGTACGGCTGTGAGAGCGGAGGTGGTCTAGAATGCCCAATAATACACTACTATTAGTAAACCCCTTCTATCTTTTAAAAAGCTATCCTATGACTCCCCACTCGATGATATTGGCGAGAAAAAATAAATTAAGGACTTATAATTTGGTGCCAAAACTCCGCCATATTGTTTTTTTTTTTAAATCACCTCCCTAAGAACATTCGGGTGTTTGAGACGAATCAAACGATACCTTAATTGTCGAAATCCATTCAGCCGTTTGGAAGATACGAGGTAATAAAGAAATTTACAAACATACATACATACAAGATACGCGCGAAAAACATAACCCTTCCTTGGCAGTCGGGTAAAAAAGACCTCTAAGAGAATCTTTGGAACTAAAAATTAATGAAACCCCTTTGAAAATCGTTCAGAATATTAAATATTTAGGTTTTGGCTTGATCGTGGGTTGAGATGGGCTAAGCATATAAATGAAATTCGAGAAAAGGTTCAAAATATTTGAAAATTCTGTACCTTTGATCGGTTTTTTCCATGCGATTTCTACAAATGTCAACGTTTTTACCTTGAATCATTCCTCTATCGATAGAATATAAGGAATTTACAATAATAGGCTTCAAACATTTTTTAAATCAAGTCAAACACAAATTTTTCATACATTTTTTTTTTCTACCGCTACCTTTGACTAGCTGTGGTGAAAAAAAAAATACTAAGCGTGTGATGCCGGTACTTTCAAAAACTTGCCTGCTTCATAAGGATTCGAAAATGGTATAATAGTTGATACTTTTGTTATTTTTTGTAATGTCATTACAATTGAAATTGAAATTAGTGCATTTTCATAAATGGTCGTATTAGCTTTTCTTCTAAGAAAATATAAACTTATGTCGATAACCGATCTCTTTTGTTAATGTAAAACATTATTTTTATTGAAATAAATCCCTTTTAATATTTTCTAATTTTGCTTTTTAAGTTGACCATTTAAACTTAATCACGCGTTTTCGATTTTGTTCTCCTATTTTCCTATTACTAATATTTAAAGCTGTGCTCCTTAGACTTGTTATTGCTAAGTGATTTGGATTCTGTTGACTGTGTGAATTGTAAAATGCCCAGTTCATACAGACCAGTTGAATATGCTAACATGCATTTCATTTACGGGGAATGCAGAGGCAATGCCAGTGCTGATGCCCAATTGTACCGAGAGAGGTAAGTTACCTGTTTACTAGAATTAGCATTTATCTTTTAAATTTGACTTTTATACACTAACATCTCCTTACTGCACTTCAATTTATCAAGTGATCTCTCTCTATTTCTCTTTAAACGTTGGTAATAGGAAAAGAGAACAAAATCGAAAACGCGTGATTAAGTTTAAATGGTCAACTTACAAAGCAAAATTAGAAAATATTAAAAGGGATTTATTTCGACAACGTGCCAAAACACAGTCATTTGTTTTTCTTCAGAATACAATACGTCAAAAATATTATTTTACATTAACAAAAGAGATCGGTTATCGACATAAGTTTATATTTTTTTAGAAGAAAAACTAATATGACCATTTATGAAAATGCATTAATTTCAATTTAAATGGTAAAAACATTACAAAAAATAACAAAAGTATCAATTATTATACAATTTTCGAATCCTTATGAAGCAGGCAAGTTTTTGAAATTACTGGCATAACACGCGTAGTAATTTTTTTGTCACCACAGCTGGTCAAAGGTAGCGGTAGAAAAAAATATATGAAAAATTTGTGTTTGATTTGATTTTTAAATTTTTTGAAGCCTATTATTGGAAATTCCTTATATTCTATCGATAGAGGAATGATTCAAGGTAAAAACAAAAAAAGCATACGCAGAAAAAGTTGACATTTGTAGAAATCGCATGGAAAAAAACGATCAAAGGTAGAGAATTTTCTGAATTACTAAAATTTCAAAAAATTTCGAAATCGGTGATACTTTTAATAGGTCATTTTTTATATTTGGTAGACCATGACATTACCCATCTGCAGTTCAAGGATTATCCATGACTTCCTAGACACCTGTACATATATTAAGTGCTCAGTTTTTAAGGTACTTTATAAGATAAGGAATAATGCTGTATTGCTTCTATTCGCTTCGTAAATAAGCCATTATTTCTCGTAAAAAGTAAAGGATATAAAATTGATATTATGGGTTATCCCTAAGAGATAGTTATATACCAGCGCGGACTTTTTTGCAGACCTTTTTCAGATGTACAATACTTTAGAACATTATTTTGATCTATCTTGTAGGGTTCAGCCAGCGTTTGCAATATAAGCGCAAAAAAGTGATTATTTACGACATCACATTAGAAACCTCTAAAATTATTAGTGTTTCACTACTTTAATTCATTTCTAACTGGAAGCTCATTCATGATGGTAGTCCGAGTTCAGGGTTTCAGTTTATGCTATCCTATACATTCATATTTACAATACAATACAATACAATATACTTTATTTGCACACAAAGACATACAATACAATTAACAGAACATAAAACATAGTGTACAACAAGGCGGCCTTATTGCTATTTACACCCTTTATACATTCATATTTGTAGGAAAACTGAGTTTTTCTTTATAAAAAGTTTATGTTTTTCTCAGGAAAGCGAAATACAATAGTAACAACATTTTGTGAGATGGTTACAACATAAAAATATTTTACAATGCAGTTGCTCGGAAATGGCAACGTAACATGGCCACAGAGAGTTTGTTTACGTACTCCATAAAACACATGTCATGTTATGTAATTTTGAAATGAAAAGAAGATCTTGAAAAAAAAAGAAAATTTGAAAAAATAAGCAAATACAATAACCTATTTTGCATGTACCATTATTCAACTTCAGTGGCTACTCTGTGATCCAGTAAAATTATTATTTTTATCAAATGATGCATAAAAAGTAAGCAAAAAGTGAACTGGCAAAAATGTAGGCAAAAACACTGGCAAAAATGTAGGATGCACTAAAGAGTAGCTGATTTGATAATTCAGTGACCCTTTTGACAAGTGAGGGTATGCTGGCTGTATAGAATGAGAGCAAAGAGTTTTTTATGCCTGACAAAATAATTATATCCGACGACAATCTTGATTTTTCAGTGAAGAAAAAATTAAAGTAAATTATTTATTTTACTTTTTCAATCAAACAAATCTGATTTTTAACAAATAATTAAACTATTTAATAATTTCTGTAGGCGCAATCGGCATTTTATTTACTTAGCCTTTGCCTCTTAATGTGGAAAAATATTTTGCTCGGCATTGTTTTGCCCGCCATTTAAAATTATTTGTTCAACAAAATCATTTTTGTATCATAAAAATGTTAATTCCTTAATGTTTTGTGTTTAATCGTAAAATATTAGTGCATATTGTTCAATTATAACACGTTTTCAGTGAATATTAATTGGAAATACTATCTTTTAAAAACTTTGGATGTACCCATACGATGACATTTTTGTCATTTTTTTATTTAGATTTGTTTACTCAGTTACAGCATAGTAAAACGTTGAACAGTATACATGCCTTAGGTAATGTGTAACTGGAGCCCTATAAAACAGTCGCTTCGCTCGTGTTTCAAATAGGCTCACGTTACACATTACCTACGAGACTAGTATCGTTAATAACTATAAAGGCACACTTAATAGACCCTGCGCAGTTTTCAGTGAATCATTTCCTATCGGGCAAAATACCTAATCTTGTAACCAGCGTTAAAACATGGTCCTCCAGCCAGGAACAGATTTTCAACACCAATTTTCTCTCGAGCGATACCTAACGATATGATTTGAAAAATACTTCAGAGGCTACCGCTGCTTTACCCACCCACCAAACCGTAGTTGACGATCACGGAGCTTCATGATGCATAAGTTATCGCCCGAGAGAACACTGGTCATGAAAACCTGTTCTTGGCTCATGGACCATTATCTTTTAACGATGGTAGAGATATAAACATTAAAATAAGCGACACATAAAACAATTATGTTTGAACTTTGTTTTCAGAACCAAAGTAAAACTTTATAAATTTTTCAAATCTACATAACAATTTTAATAAAAATAAAAACATTAAATTAGCTGTTTAATCAACGAAAACCTAAACTAAATAGTGCTTGAAGAGAAAAAGCGGCATTTTCATGTATGGTTGTGTCTAGGGAATCCAATCCCGCATCAAAATCATGATCCCGCACGCCTGCGGGATTGAGGTCGTCAATCCCGTGGATCCCGCGGGATTTGCGGGATTAGGATTTTTTAATATTTTATTTGTTTTAAGCCCATTTATTAGTCTTAAAAAATGTTTCCATACTTCACTTGAACTTTTAAACTCTTTATAAACTAAACTCACGCTTGTTTTTAATAATGTCCAAAGTCATTTTTCACTCGTTTAACTTAGTTTGAAAACTAAAAAAAAAATTGTACCTTTGTATCGTACCTTTCCCATAACAATTAAGACACAAATGACACAATAACTTTCTCCAACAATAATTAATCGACGGAATATGCGTGTTTTTTTTAATAATATTTTATTATTATTTTTATTGGGTTGACTGCAAGAAATAGCCTTGTGAGATAATTCCGCCTTTGTGCTGTTTTTTTATGTTGTGACTTGTATAACTTAATAAAAAAATAACTTACAAAGCTAAATAATCGTTAAAAAATATCTACTACGAAAAGTAATTAGAAGTGTTTTTTTTTCGAAAGTTAAAAGTAGCTTACTGAAACGGGTACTTGAAACGGCCACCATTTTGGCGCGATTAGCGTTGTCACACTTTTCGTAGTAGATATTTTTTTACGATTATTTAGCTATGTAAGTTATACTATTTTGTGGATTTTAATATATTTTAACTAAAGTTTCAACTAATTCATCATGGAAGAACATTCTCCAACCAATATACAAGTATTAATTTATTTAAGCAATTTTGTTGTCATGATTCACACAACACAAAATAGGAATTCAAACTATATTTAGCTATAAAATAAAGACTGAAAACAACATTATTTTCTTAAAAAACTCCATAGAAAAATCACGTATTCCATAGGAAAAGTCTTAAAATACTTATTAATGGGGCTTTACTGTCTAATAAATAATCAGAGCATCGCCTGAGCCCATTTTACAAACTTTTAGTTCTTAATAAAAAAAAAACATCCAACGCGGGATCCCGCACGACTAATCCCGCATTTTCGATCCCGCAAAAAAGGTTCGGTATCCCGCATTTGCGGGATCTCGCGTTTGCGGGATTGCATTCCCTAGTTGTGTCAATGTAAAATACAACACACAAACGAAGTTGCGAGTATCAGCTAGTTATACAATAAAATAATAAACGAAATGTAGCCAAAAAACTTTATTGAATAAAAACAATATTTCGATATCAAAAAAGACTGGAAAACGTTTCAAACAAAATAATTTATTGGCATAAAAAAAAGTAGACCCATGTAATAAATAATAATAAATATACATTTATTTACATAGTTCTATTTTCTATAAGTAAAATTTTAGATTTGAAATAAATAAATAAAGGTTTACAAAAAATTAAAACTCTAAAAGAATGACCCAGCGCGAAAATATTGTATCTATACAATATGTCTAAACATTGACATATTGACCACCGGACTGGTATTGATTGTTTCCTTGCTTAACTGGGCCTATAACATTTTCAGCATTTTGGTAAGATCCTTGCGACTGATAACCATTAAGATAAACTGGTCCTGATGGGCCATAATAATAATAGTAAGGGTAGCCATTGTTTTTATAAACACCTTGGTAGCCGATTTGAGTTTGTTGATTATTCTGGTCTACTGGTCCAATGACGTTTTTGGCGTTTTGAGACGACCATTGATTTTGCTGACCGTAAATGTCGACTGGTGAGTATGTAGGGTAGTACGGTGGGTAGTATGGAAGAGGACCTGTAAAAAAAACGAATATTTAAGCCATATGTAATTGACATTGACTATGGATTGTACTCTGGAATCAGTGTGAAAGAAAAAACTCATAATTTGCCAGCTGTCAAATTTCTCAGGTATACTGTGGAAGCCAGTAATTGAGACGTGATGGTTTTACTGCTGGCTGACAACCTGTCACCACTACACTCATATTTCACGTAAGAACTCCCAGATTCGATCAGGGATTTTAGGCATAAAATGTATGAATGTGTGTGAAATGTGTCAAAAATCAAAAGCGAACCCACTCTTTAGTATATGTATTTTATAATTTAACTAGCATCCCGCTCGGGACTTCGTTCCCGTGGGACTTCGGGAAAAGTCCAAATCTTTACAAGGTACAAATCTTTCCTCTTTATAGGTACAAATCTTTCCTCTTTATAATATTAGTGTAGATGAAAAAACTGTGGTTTTCAAGTGGTTCTAAAACACACACATACATACGTTCACGCCTGTAATCCCTAACGGGATAGGCAGAGTCAAATGCGGGTACTAGAATCACAATTATGCTCTACCTACCCTAACAGGCTTATCGGCGTGAGTATTTGATGGAAGTTACTTACTTGACGGACCGATTGGCGCGCCTTCTGTAAATAAAATATATAAATTTAGATAAAAAGTTATAATATTAAATAAAGTAATTTGTCTAACAGGCCTGTTGGCTTCGGCCTGACGCCTTCAAACGTCCGTGAAACATTGTGGACAATATCAACACATGTAAAGACATTAATGTTGTAATTCATTGATATATAGAAGATGATTCAAAAAACCCAAAAAAAAGAAATTCATAATCAGTTGCACGGTTTGACATCTTTCAAAATGAAAGTTTTATATAATTAATATGACATACTTGTCATATTTGTAATAAAGCTGCGCAATAAGCTAAATTTTAATTTATTTTTCCGGCAGCCAATTAAAAAAAAAGAAGGTTACTGGAACTTCCACTAGATGGCACTGACCTGTGAGCAAACATGTTTTGTTTTGTAGGATACGTTCGTGTATCGCTTTGATTACTTCTAATTTCTAATAACCTTTAGCACGATAAATAATCTTTGTAACCAAAGTGTTAAGCTAAAATCGCTTTTTTTGTATTTTGAATTATTCTATATAAATGTAGCTAAAACACAACTGCACATTGCGAACGCACCCCTAGCGAACTCATGATCTGGGGGCCTACCACCTAAGCGAAGTTGACGTTGGGTGAACGAATGGAATGTTGTCGATTGCTTCTTTATAAGGAGACCTTGACTAATGATATGAACCAAACACAGCAATGTACATCATTCCATTCGTTCAATCAGCATCAACTTCGCTTAGGTGGTAGCCCCCCTGTCAAGCCAATGTTTCGTTCTATGCAAATATCAAGTATGTTATCAAAATTTGTATATGCATTTAAATTTTTAAATAATTTACATTATTAAGAAATTGAGTGAGATGTAAAAGGATTAGGTCATGATATGTTTGGTAAACAAAGTTCTGATTTATATAATCATTCCTGACTTAGATTTCAGTAAAATTGTCTGTTTATTCACGCGACAGCGCCATCTATTGAACCTTTTGTGAACTAAAATTCTTAGCTGTCAGAAAATCCCTCATTATGTTTTTTTTTTGGGTTTTTTTGAAACACCTTATATTACGCACTGTGTAAAGGACAGCTTAGCAAAAACTGAAACCCTGAATTCAGACCATCATTCTAAATGATTTTCCAGTGGAATTTTCTTCTGCAAATGTTTGAATTTTTTTTTAGTTTTTAAATATTTTCTGCTTTAAAATTAAATAATTTATTCAAATACAATCCATTTTGTATTAAAAAATAACAATAACAGCGTAAAACACGAAAACCAGCAATGTACATCTTATTCCGATAGCGGCGCGGCGCGGGTGGAGCACGCGTGGGGCGCGGTTATACGCGGTATGTTGCATAGCGCCAAAGTTGGTGAATAACGAAAACATGACATTCCACCATTTAAGTATTTGCTAAGCTGTCCTTTACACCCTGTATACATGTATGTATATTATAAGCTCATATATGATTTCACCATGGGGCACGGTATTATATTAAATGAGTAAGCAACAGCTAAAGATGTTATAAACCCAATAAACGAAACAACTTTCCCGGAGGAACATAGACCGAAAAATGCAAAAAAAAATCTCTCAGTACAACTTGTGCAATCAGCTGAAAGTCCTGGAAAGTCGAATTTTTTTGCAGAGTTTGTCTAAATAAGAAAAAAATATTGTGAAGAAACGGGCTTTACAAAGTTATTATTTCGGTTAATATGAATGGTTTTCTATAGAAATAAGCAAGTTTTTCAACAGCATTGTTTATTTTAAATCGTTGGTTTGAAACGGATTAAAGTGCAGAAGTTGTTGTAATTTAAACATGTGGGTAGTATACTTACGCGGTGCTGCTTGAGCAGCCAACGCCACAGACTGAAAAGAAAAAAATATATATTTACCACTGATATTAGGTCCATGGCGCCAAACACTGAAAGGCCAAAAAACAATAAAAAAAGGACAAAGATAAGGTTTTCCCTAATATCATGGGTCCAGACTTAAGGTTAAACATCTGTTTTAATTCTAATAATGGCGCCGACCGAGAATCGAACGAAGGAACCGTTTCTTGCGAGGCAAGGCTACTGGGCCAAGCAGCAGGCCGAGTACGATAGTGACAGCGCAGTAACAACACCGCGGTCCTATGTCAAAATGTCAACATTGACAACGCTAAGGGCGAGCAAGCCTTTGCGCGGGACCCTCGCGCAATCAAAGTTAAGTTTCAGCGTGAGCCGAGTGCGAGTTTGTCGTTGCAGGTTTTTTAAAAACAACACAGCTTTAGAAAATAGCTTTACCGTTTTTAAAATGACGAAATTACAGCAATTGTTTCATCGACAACAACAAAATCGTAAACATTAATTATTATTCCTTTCTACATTCGAGATTTTGCCAATGTCTGAGTATTTAAATTTAATCAATATTAAATGGCAAAGCCGCTAATATCAAATAAAGATTATGAGTTTTGGTTGTAGTACGCAACTAGCTAGTTCACCTGAAGATGACGGTTATGGAGCTCTAAGTATAATGTTATGAACCAAGACAACCTAATTGTAAACAGACTTACCAAGAAGATCAAGAAGCTTTTCATTTTTTTACTTTTCAATACACCACCAAGTCAAATCCAAGAAGTGATAACATAACCAAGTTCCTAGGCCTTTATATACTAAAGAACAGCAAACTTGTTCAAATAATGAAAAAAATAAAAGCAGAATGCAAGCAATTAAGTGCCATTTGAGATAATAAAAAATAAATTTAACAATGAAACACATTTATAAGAACAATGCAAGAGTAAACCATGACTGTGTGAATTGTTTGATTAAGAATATTTGGGAAAATATTTTTTACAAATCATGAGTTGGATAACATTTAATTTTTCACCTTGATCAGAAACCAAGTCATCACCTGCCAAATTTCAGAGGCCGGAGAATTTTTTACCGAGAGTTTAAAGCAATTTTCAAGTTTAGGTTAGGTTAGGTTATATTTCAAACTTCTCCTATGAAAGTTTGTTGGATTATTGTACATCTGTAATCGGTATTATTTAAACTTCATCACATGCTAAACAGTGGCGGGGGAATTTTCACCGGGAGTTATAAGCAATTTTCAAGTTAAGGTTAGGTTAGTATATTTTCCAACTTCTCCAATGAAAATTTGTTAGATTATTGTACACTAGCTTTCCACCCGCGGCTCCGCCCGCGTGGACTACAGGTTATATCGTTCCCAACTGTGGGATAAAATGTAGCCTATATCCTTTCCCAGGCTGTAATCTGTCTGTGTTCCTAATTTTATCAAAATCGGTTCAGTAGTTTAGGCGTGAAAGACGGACAGACAGACAGACAGACAGAGTTACTTTCGCATTTATAATATTATAGTATGGATCTGTTATCAGTATTACCTAAGTTCACCACATGCCAAACTTCAGAGGCGGGGGAATTTTTCGGGTCCCATACGCCCCGTTGATCGGTCTAGGTGTCGGGGTGGTCAGCAAGTATATGAAAATTAAATAGTTCTCTATTTCGCCACCTGATCAGATTAAATGGCCTTCATTCAATCGACACACAGCTGAAGTAACTTAATTGGGGCCCTGGTAGCATGAGTTGTCTGGAGATGTTAAATATTTAAAAAAAAAACAAATTCTCAGGGAAAGTTTTTCAGTTTCGTGGAATGATAAACATCCTTAATTTTCGCTTACTAATTTAAAATACCCAATTTAAAATACGGTGCCCCTCGGTGGAGTCATATATGGGCTGATAATATAAAGATACTATCCTGGAGTGGAACAAACATTGTGACTTTATTAGAGAAGACTCAAGAGTTTCATGTCCTTAACACAATGCAGGTCTCGATAGAACTATAGTCTTCCTAATCTAGCTTTTAAGTTAAAATTCAGAGGCGTAGTAGACATGACTTTTGTAAACGTGATTCGGGATAAGTCTCCACTTCGAGAGTGACCAAGTAATTTCTGAGACGCATATACAGGGCTTTCGGTATCTCTCTTTCAACCTCTTGGGTGGTTAATCAGTCCATGATTCTGAACAACTTTCCCAAGTAACATAGGTAAGTTGTTTAGTTTCATGGACTGATTAACCACCCGAGAGGTTGAAAGAGAGATACCTAAAGCCCTGTTTGTTCAAACAATCATGTCTATTTAAATTGAATTACTATATTAATATAAAAGTAACATAACATAAAAGTAAAAGTAAGAACTAGTGAGATTTTTGCGGCTGCATTTGACTTGCAAGTTTTTAACGTCTGCCCAAACAAAGTGATTATCTACTGAGTAAACTTTTGAAGTTTTCAGAACTCAAACCTTCGTAGAACTGTACCAAGTCAGTGCTTTCCTTAAATGCCGTTTTAAGTGTACTTTTACTTTGCAAATCTACTATGTTCATTTGCAGATTGCTTGGTACATCATTAATATGAATTGCAAAATGGTTTTGGAATATTTCCACGTTTAGGGAGATCTTTTTGAAGTCGGTGAGTCGATTTACAAACTCGGTTTGTAGTTGTGTTAACACGTTTCTCATTGTAATATTTTACAACTCAAAATTATCTCCAGCTTCTTCCACGGCTTTCTTGCAATTACAAAAACGGTCAAGCTTTTTTTCATCAATATGCTTGATAAACAGTTTCAGTTTTATCTCAAATGACTTTGCATCTGAATACATATCGCAAATAAATTTATTTTTTCCCTGAAACGTTTGTTGAGCTGATTCAGTTCCATAGTCAAATCAGGCAAAAAACCAGGATCGATAATCCACTGTTTATTATCAAGCTCTTTCACTGGCTTTCCTTTCATCTCCATGAAATTGCCAATTTCTTACCTCAAATCAAAAAACCGTTCCAAAACGGCACCTCGACTGAGCCACCTCACTTCATAGTAGTAAACCACGTCACCATGATCAGCTTCCAGATCTTCCAAAAACTTTTGGAACTGACGGTGTGTGAGCCCATTTCTTCTTATAAAATTAACAGTGGATGTTACAGTATCCATTATTTCTTTCCAGGATAACCTTAGAGCACAATGCCTCTTGATGGACATCAATGGCACAGATCCAGAATCTTTCACTTTGTTGATGATTCTCCCAACAACACCTTTGTTTTGACCGCTCATGTTCTTGCCTCCATCGGTAGTGACACTTGTTAACTTTTCCCAGCTTTATTGCAATAAATCCAGAGTTTGTTCCAAATGGTGAAAAAAATCTTCTCCCGTAGGTAGTTGTACCTTTCAAACTGCAAATTTTTACAAGCTCTTCGTAAACAGTAAAGTTTTCGACAATGCCGCGTACAAATATGAGTAGCTGTGCTGTATCCGACACGTCCGTACTTTCATACATCGCTAAAGAGAAGCAGTCAAAAGACTGCACCTTATCCCTGAGTTGTTCACACAAATGAGCACCCAAGTCTTCGGTACGTCGGGTGCAAGTTCTGGCAGAGAGACTAAGACTTTCAAAAAAATTTTTCTGCTTAGGGCATATTTCTACTGCGATAGCTAAGACACACTCTTTTACTAATTCACTATCGGTAAACGGACGTCCAACTTTTGCTAGAATCTCTGATACTCTGTAGCTGGCACGAAAATTCGATTCGCCGTTGTCTGCCACAACCTTAAAATATGTTTCGTTGATTTTTTAATGACGATTTCAATGTGGAAATTTTCTTTTTTTGTATTTCTCCTTCAAGACAGTCAAATTTAGCTTTGTGCTCAGTGTCCTAATGTCGCTTCAGATTATATTCCTTTACTACAGAAATACTCAAAACCCTCGCCAACCCGTCTGCCAAGCGTGGTGAGTATGGCATTTACCCTCATTTTATTGAGGGAGGTCCGTGCCCCAGCAGTGGGGACGTATATGGGCTGATGAAGAAGAAGATTAAAATGAGAGAAACTAAGATTTATTTTATTGACGGGAAACATTTAAAAAAAAAAAATCTTTAAAAAAATTGATCTTTTTACGACATTTTTAAAATTCTTGTTTGTTACTGTGCCCCCGTATAAACAAAACGGTGTAACTTTTAAACTAAATGAGCTATCATGTTGACAAAAATCTCAATAAAGATCGGAAACATCGGGGTGTTCTCATACATTTAAAAACGAGGGAAAAAAACGTCCTCAACTAAAAATAAAAAAGATTTCTAACAGAAATCATTTATGCTTTTCGTCAAGTTTTACTAAAAAAGTAAAATTTCATCATCACGCATCATTAACCGAGTTTTTTTTATTATTTTACGTTATTTTACATTGTATTAGCCATCTAGTAGTAAAAATTCCAAAATTGTAACTCAATCTCAACATTACCTATCAACTGCTGAAGAAAGGCCTTGCAACACTGTTCTGCAGGTAGAGAACCTTTTTTGTGAGTTATTTTTGTAAAGGCGCGCAGGGTGGAGTGTGGGGAAGCAGGGCCAACTGAGAACAGTTATGTCAAGACACTGTCGTAATGACAGTCGCTCCAAAATTATCCGCTGATGCTGATGCTACTTGCACAAATTCATAAGCTACTTGCACTCCACCCTGCGCGCCTTTACAAAAATAACTCCCAAAAAAGGTTCTCTACCTGCAAAACAGTGGTGCAAGGATTATCTTCAGCAGTTGGTAGGTAATGTTGTGATTGAGTTACAAACGTAGAATTTTTACTATGAGATGGCTAATATGATATAGAAAAACTTAAAGCAATAAAAAAACTACGTTAATGGTGCGTTTACATTTTTTGTAAAACTTGACAAAAAACAAATCTGATTTCTGTTAGAAATCTTTTTTATTTTCAGTTGAGGCAGTTGTTTTGCACCTTTTTTAATTTTATGAGAAGACCTTGTTGTTTCCAATCGTTATTGAGTTTGTATCAACGATATAGTTCATAAAGTTTAACCGTTTTGTTTATACGGGGGGCACAGTAAAAAAACAAGAAATTTTAAAATGCCTTAAACGGTTTAAAAAATTAGATTTTTTTTGTGTTTTTCCCGTCGATAAAATGAAGGATAGTTTCCCTCATTATAATATGTGCACATTATAAAGACTCACACTGTAACCTCAATGAGGAAAACTGACTTTTTTCTATACAAAAAGTTAATGTTTTTCTCAGGAAAGCGAAATACAATAGTAACAACATTTTGTGAGATGGTTACGACTTACGACAAAATAAAAATATTTAAGGGCACACTTAATAGACCCCGGGCAGATTTTAGTGAATCATTTCCTCTCGGGCAAAATACCTAATCTTTAAAACAGCGTTAAAACATGGTCTACGAGCCAAGAACAGATTTTCAAGACCAATTTTCTCTCGAGCGATAACGATGAAAATGCTTCAGAGGCTACCGCTGCTTTACCCATCCACCGAACCGTTGCTGACGTTCACAGATCTTCATGATGCAACTCTCTGAAGCATTTTACAAGTTATCGCCTGAGAGAAAATTGGTCATGAAAACTTGTTCTTGACTCGTGGACCATTATCTTTTAACGATGGTAGAGATATAAGCATTAAAATGAGCGACACGTGAAACAATTTGTATTCAGATCCAAAGTAAAAATATATTAATTTTTCAAATCTCCCTAATATAACATAGCTAAGTTTTAATAAAAATATATAAAGACATAAAAAGAAACGAAAACCTAAACAAAATAGTGCTTGAAGAGAAAAAACGTAAATTTCATGTATGGTTGTGTCAATGTAAAATATAACACACAAACTAAGTTACGAGTATCAGCTAGTTATACGATAAAATAATAAACAAAATGTAGCCAAAAAACTTTATTGAAAAAAAAAACAATATTTCGATATCGAAAAAGATTGGAAAACGTTTCAAACATAATAATTTATTGGTACAAAAAAAAGAGGGTACCTATGTAATAAATAATAATAAATAGGTAAACATTTATTTACTATAGTAAATATAAATAATAAATAGTAAAAATACATTTTGTTATATTTTCAATAACATTTTAGATTTAAAATAAATAAATAAAAGTTTAAAAAAATCTAAAACTCTAAAAGAATGATCCAGCGCGAAAATATTGTATCTATGATGCATTTTGACTACCGCTCTGGTATTGATCGTTTCTTTGCGCAACTGGGCCTATAACATTGGCAGCATTTTGGTAAGAACCTTGCGTCTGACCAGCATTAAGATAAACTGGGCCTGATGAGCCATAATAATAGTAAGGGTAGCCATTGTTACTATAAACATCTTGGTAGCCGCTTTGAGTGTGTTGGCTGTATTGGTCAACTGGCCCAATAATATTGTAGGCGTTTTGTCCACTTTTTTGGTCTTGATTTACGTATAAATTAGTTGAACCACCTCCGTAGCCTCCGCCACTGTCCGCCATATTGGTTTTATTGACTATACTGGTCTACTGGCAAATGACTTTAGCGGCGTTTTGGCCGTTATAATTATTAGCCTTGTTGCCCGCTTAAGTACGTCGGATTGCTATCATATCCTGGGTTGTATGAATCATAGCCGCTATTTGCGTTCTGGTTACCGTATTGGTCTTGATTTGAGTTCTGGTCGACTGGGCCAATGACGTTGGCGTTTTGAGACGAGCCTTGACTTTGCTGACCGTAAATGTCGACTGATGAGTATGAAGGGTAGTATGGTGGGTTCGGACTTAGTGGATATATTGAAAGTGCAGCTGTAAAAAAAAAGAATGTTGAAGCCATATTTAATTGACTAAGACTACGGATTGTACTCTGGAATCAGTGTGAAAGAAAAACTCATATAGGTACTAGAATCACAATTTTGCTCTACCTACCCTAACAGGCTTATAGGCCTGAGTATTTGATGGAAGTTACTTACTTAATAAGTAAGCTGGGGGGAATGAGGGGCCGATTGGCGAGCCTTGTGTAAATAAAATGAAGAAATTCATATAAAAAGTTATATAGTAAATTTAGTGATTTGTTGGCCCCACACATACAAAGCTCCGTGAAACATTATGGCAAATATCGAAGCCACGTACAGACAATTATGTTATAATTAAGTGATATATATGCATGTATGTATATTAAAAGTTCATATAGGATTCCACCATGGGGCACGGTATTTTATATTGAGTAACTATAAACTAGTAAGTGAAAGTTAAAGATGTGAATAAACCCAATAAACTAAACTACTTTTCTGGAGGAGAATAAACAGAAAAATGCAAAAAAAAATCTCTCAGTACGACTTGTGAAATCATTTGATGGTCGTGAAAAGTCAAATTTTTTTGCAGAGCGGATCTAAATAAGAGAAAATATTGTGATGTACCGGGATTTACAAGTTATTATTGCAGTTAATATAAATGGTTTTTTAGAATACAATAGAATAGAATATAATATTTATTAGTGTAATACAAACAAGTTATACATTTGCGGTTGTAGTTGCTTCTTAACAAGACACATTGAATGCTGCCTTTACAGGCGTGTACACTATTGGACAATGTGACAAATTATACAGATTTTCTTATGGAAATAAGCAACTTTTCCAACAGCATTGTTTTGTTTATAATCGTAATACCGTTGGTTTGAAACGGATTAAAGTGCAGAAACTTAGTTGTAATTTAAACATGTGGGTAGGATACTTACGCGGTGCTGTTTGAGCAGCCAACGCCACAGACTGAAAAGAAAAAAAAATATATTTACCACTAATATTAGGTCCATAGCGCCAAACACTAAAAGGAAAAAAAACAATTTAAAAAAAGACTAAAGATAAGGTTTTTTTCCTAATATCATGGGTCTAGACTCCAGACTTAAGATTAAACATCTGTTTTTATACTAATAATAGCGCCGACCGAGAATCGAACGCAGAAACCGTTACTTCAGAGGCAAGGCCACTGGGACAAACAGGTTGTTAAATATTGAGTGACTTTAAATTAATTAGCGAAAATTTTGAAGCCCACTAAACCCCCTCCCCCCCAAAAATAGTTTGAAATATGAAAAAATTGCGAAATAGAGACGACATTTTTCTTGCGAAATTATTTCATATGGATTCCTTGGGGAAAGTGGTTCAGTTTCACGGGGAAAATCATCCGCTAAAGTTTTACCAAACCAATTTTAAGTCACCGCATTTAGTCATCAGGTTTTTTTTAGAAACAACACAGCTTTAGAAAATAGCTTTGCCGTTTTTAAAATGACGAAATTACAGCAATTGTTTCATCGACAAAAAAAAATCGTAAACATTAATTTCTTTCTACATTCGAGATTTTGCCAATGTCTGAGTATTTTAATTTAATCAATATTAAATTATTTTAAAAAATTAAAGCCGCTAATATCAAATAAAGAAACCCTTTACGGGATGTGGTTGTAGTACGCAACTAGCAGGTGAAGATGACGGTTATGGAGCTCTAAGTATGATGTTATGAACCAACACACCCTAATTGTGTGGCCTTTATATACTAAAGAACAGCCAACTTGTTCAAATAATCGAAAAAATAAAAGCAGAATACAAGCAATTAAGTGCCATTTGAGATAATAAAAAACAAATGTTACAATGAAACAAATTAAAAAGAACAATGCAAGAGTAAACCATGTGTGAGTTGTTTGATTAAGAAAATTTGGAAAAATATTTTTTACTAAACATAAGTTGAATAGCATTTAATTTTTCACCTTGATCAGAAACCAAGTGACTACCATACTGTCAACTTGTAACAACCATTCCCGGTTTTCCCGTGTTTCAGAGGGCACGTAAAACGTCAATTCAATTCTTTGGAAAATTGCGTCCACGCAATTGTGATTTAGCCAATTTCTGAGTATTTTAATATCTAAGATATGACAAGATTTATTAATTTAGTTTATAATTAGTTAGCTAAAATTCTGGGGTGATTTTCCCCATAAAACCGAAAAATGTATGTAGCGACATGAAATTCTCAAAAAAAACATACAAAGGCAAATCAACTGGGCCCCGATTCTGTAAATTTAGTTGGGCATTTCTCAGGCAGCACTTTTTTTTTGTCCGAGGCTGTAAATTGCATAAATACCTAAGTGATAAGTAAATTAGAAAAAATCTCATATATTAAAACAGTCCTGCTTTACCAGGAACACGTAATAAAATAACCAAAAAAAATTTTATCATTATGAAAAAATATCACAAAGCCGCAAAATCTGATTTCGGTGAGCTGTCCCATTGCTACCTTTACATTTTTGATTGCATGTAAATCTTAAATAAGATATTTCCAGGACATGTATTTAGGTTCACATGTCCAGGAATATATGAATAATGAAAATATTAAAGAAAAGTTCAGCGACAATGTATATTTTATAAAATATCTTCTTAAATCTTAGTGTCCGACTATTCATCTGATATCGGTGTTACTTTTTTAATGTAACGCACAGCCCTATTAAAGACGTGGAGGTACAACTCTATTTCACCGCGCTGATTTCGGTGAATCTGATTTCCGTGTATTTTAGAACACCGAAATCTGAATTTGAAAAAAAAATAAAAAAAAATAATGTTACTTTTTAGAACTTGCGATATGGTGATGACCAAGGAAGGAAAATTAAAAAAAAGAAACTTGCTGAACGAGCTCAGAAAGCTAGAATTAAAAATGACCCGGTTTTATACGAAATTTATAAATAAAAGGATAGGGAAAGGGAAAGGTACAAAAGGAGAGAAGTTGGAGGAAAAGTTACACCGCTAAAAGAGAAGCAAGCACACATTCAAAAAATATTGAAAGAGACAAGCAGAGTAAGCTCAAAGAAGTGTTACGAAAAGAAAAAGATGCGAGAATTACGAGGTATACATGAAACTCCGATTGATTTACTCTTGAGAACCTCTTCGAAAATCTACGTGATCCTCTGGAATCCTCACCAAATCTAACATCATGTTGCAGTTCTCTAACGGCTTCTCTAAACGTCGTTTTTGATTGAAACATATTTTGTTTTGTAAAAAAATCTGAGATGGTAATTAAAGTTTTAAGTTCCTATACCTATAGTATTTTAATTGTAGAAGTTATGAGAAATCTCTCGAAAAATGATTGTTTTTGTTTTTAAATAAATATTCTTAGTACTAAAAATACACGTATTATGATTTCGGTGCCTCTTGTTTCTGATTTCGGTGGCCTCACAATTTTAAGATGTCATAACTCCATTATCGATTGGAATGAAAGTGCGCCTTATGCAAAGAAATGTTTAGAATGTCAAAAATTAACCATTTCTTAAATAACTTTCTCAGTAGTACGGAAAAAATAAATCGGCCACCGAAATCAGTCACTTGGAGAAGTGCCCTTGTTTGTCGATGGAATGGTCGCCATTTTATCCGTTCAGGTGGCGAAATTGAGAACTATCCAAATTTCATACAGCTAATGACGGCTGCTTTGACTAGTGGCTCCACCGCTAACTGAATTTTCAGTTGTTTGGTAGTTTGTAACTTAATGTTCAGTTGGAGGGGCCGGGGTGGTTGTCAGCAAGTATATGAAAATAAAACAGTTTTCCATTTTGCCACCTGAACAAATAAAATGGCCTTCATTCAATCGACACACAACTGAAATTACAGAATCGGGACTCTGGTAGCATGAGTTGGCTGGCAAATCTGGCGATGTGAAATAAAAAAAAAATATTTTCAAGGCTCAGGGAAAGTTTTTCAGTATTGTGGAATGTTAGACATCCTTCATTTTCGCTTTCTAATTTAAAATATCAAATATCCAATATAAATTGGATTGCCCCTCGGTGGAGTCATATTATGGGCTAATACTACGTTAGTACTATTATTTATTCTGTGCTGATACTATCCTGGAGTGGAACAAACATCGTGACTTTATTGGAGAAGATTTAAGAGTTTTGTGTCCTTAATACAATCCAGGTCTCTATAGAACTATTGTCTTCCTAATCTAGCTTTTAAGTTGAAATTCAGAGGCGTAGTAGACATGAATTTGTAAACGTGATTCTGATTCGGGATATGTCTCCATTTTGAAAGTGACCAAGTAGTTTCTGAAGAGCATTCAGCACCGGTCGTCATCTTTTATTACCATATTACCAAGCGCCGTGTATTGAGCTATTTAGACCATTTTTATTCTTAGACTTAAAATCAAAATATTCAACTGTGGGTTTTACAAGTTCTAACAAGGTATTATCTAAGTTTTTTAAAGCAATCAAAATTTGAATCATTACTTGAACAGTGAATTTCTCTGAAAATACATAAACACATTAAACCCTCGCGCGATTTATGCACACCCGTGTGTGCAGGATTTGTATCGCACGGCGGGTAAACAAGCGCGCGACGGGAAGTCTGTTGCCACAAAACCTGAACTTACTGCCAGCGTATTAATACTATTTATGTGCGAGTTGTAATCAAACTAAGATGATAAAAATATTTTTGCAAACAAAACTTCTAAAATAAACCCATGACTCTTTCCACAATCTGACAAAATGCTTAAACTTTAAAAGGCACTTCCTTCACAAGGTCTTCATACAAAACGGATTTTTGGAAGAAGGGGTTCTCGCGAAAATAAGCCACCGGTTTATTTTTGAGATAAATAAGGATTTTTTAACAAAATGGAGAAGAGTATAATGTTGCCTCCACATTACAACTCGCACATAAATAGTGCCTATTAATACGCTGGCTGTAAGTTCAGGTTTTGTGGCAACAGACTTTCCGTCGCGCGCTTGTTTACGCGCGTGCGATACAAATCCTGCACACACGGGTGTGCATGAATCGCGCGAGGGTTTAAAGTGTTTACGTATTTTCAGAAAAATTCACTGTTCAAGTAATGGTTCACATTTTGATTGCTTTAAAAAACTTGGATAATACCTTGTAAAAAACTTGTAAAATCCACAAAAACAATAAAGCATATTTTAATTTTAAGTCTGACTATAAGAATAAGAATGGTCTAAATAGCTCAATACACGGCGTTAGGTAAAATTGGTAATGAAAGATGACGACCGGTGCTGAATGCTCTTCAGAAATTACTTAATCACTCTCCAAGTGGAGACTTATCCCGAATCACGTTTACAAAGTCATGTCTACTACGCCTCTGAATTTCAACTTAAAATCTAGATTAGGAAGACTATAGTTCTATCGAGACCTGGATTGTGTTAAGGATATAAAACTCTTGAGTCTTCTCCAATAAAGTCACGATGTTTGTTCCACTCCAGGATAGTATCAAATTTATATTATCAGCCCATATATGACTCCACCGAGGGGCACCGTATTTTAAATTAGTTAACGAAAATTATGGATGTCTATCATTCCACGAAACTGAAAAACTTTCCCTAAGAATTGAAAATATTTTTTTGATATTTCACATCGTGAGACAACTCAGCAACCAGGGCCCCGATTCCGTAACTTCAGTTATCCGTACAAGTGGCGAAATGGAAAACTATTTTATTTTCAAATACTTGCTGACAACCACCCCGACCCCGCCAATCGAACGTTAAGTTGCAAACTACCTAGCAACTGAAAATACAGTTGGCGGTGGTGCCACTAGTCAAAGCAGCCGGCCGTCATTAGCTGTATGAAATTTGGATAGTTCCCAATTTCGCCACCTGAACGGATAAAATGGCAACCATTCCATCGACAAACAACTGAATTTACAGAATCGGGGCCCAGTTGATTTTCCTTTGCATGTTTTTTCTGATAATTTTTTTCAGTTTTATGGGGAAAATAACCCCAGAATTACCGCTAACTAATTATAAACAAAATTAATGAATCTTGTCTTATCTTAGATATTAAAATAATCAGAAATTGGCTAAATCACAATTGCGTGTGGACTCAACTTTTCAGAGAGTTGAATTGATGTTTTAACTTGCCCTCTGAAACACGGGAAAACCGGGAACGCTTGTTACAAGTTGACAGTATGGTAGTCACTAGGTTTCTGATGAAGGTGAAAAATTAAATGTTATTCAACTTATGTTTTGTAAAAAATATTTTCCCAAATTTTCTTAATCAAACAACTCACACATGGTTTACTCTTGTATTGTTCTTTTTAATGTGTTTCATTGTTAAATTTGTTTTTTATTATTTCAAATGGCACTTAATTGCTTGCATTCTGCTTTTATTTTTTTGATTATTTGAACAAGTTTGCTGTTCTTTAGTATATAAAGGCCTAGGAAGTAGGTTATGTTATCACTTTCTTGATATAGATTTGTGTGTATTGAAAGGTAAAAATGAAAAGCTTCTTGATCTTCTTGGTGAGTTCTTTATTTTATATTTGGCGGCTTTGCTATTTAATAATTTAATATTGATTAAATTAAAACACCCAGTCGTTGGCAAAATCTCGAATGTAGAAAGAAATTAATGTTTACGATTTTTTTGTTGTCGATGAAACAATTACTGTACTTTCGTCATTTTAAAAACGGCAAGGCTATTTTCTAAAGCTGTATTGTTTTTAAAAAAACCTGATGACTAAATGTGGTGACTCAAAAATGGTTAGGTAAAACTTTACCAGGTGATTTTCCTTATAAAACTTCCCCACTTTCCCCAAAGATTGCATATGAAATAATTTCGCAAAAAATTGTCGTCCCTATTTCGCTATTTTTTCAAATTTCAACCTATTCTCTGGGGGGTTTAGTGGGATTCATAATTTTCGCTAATTAATTTAAAGTCACCCCATATTTAACAACCTGTTTGTCCCAGTGGCCTTGCCTCTGAAGTAACGGTTCCTGCGTTCGATTCTCGGTCGGCGATATTATAAGTATAAAAACAGATGTTTAATCTTAAGTCTGGGCCCATGATATTAGGAAACAAAAACTCAACTTTGGCCTTTTTTTTTTTGGCCTTTGGCTTTTTAATGTTTGGCGCCATGGACCTAATATTAGTGGTAAATATATATTTTTTTCTTTTCAGTCTGTGGCGTTGGCTGCTCAAGCAGCACCGCGTAAGTATCCTACCCACATGTTTAAATTACAACTAAGTTTGTGCACTTTGATCCGTTCGAAACCAACGGTATTACGATTAAAAACAAACAACGCTGTCAAAAAATGTTGCTTATTTCTATAGAAAACCATTTTTTAAACTGCAATGATAACTCTGTACTAAAGCCCGGTAAATCACAATGTTTTCTCTCATTGAAACCCGGCCTGCAAAAACTTTCGACTCTCCAGGACCATCAACTGATTGCACAAGCCGTACTGAGATAATTTTTTATTGCATTTATCTGTCTATTTTCCTCAAGAATTTTGTAAAATAGACAGATAAATGCAATAAAAAATTATGTGGATAAACCCAATAAGAGAGTTTATTGGGTTTATCCACATCTTTAACTTTCGCTTGCTCATTTATAGTTATTTTATAGTCATTTATAGGTATTTATATTATACCGTGCCCCATGGTCGAATCCTAAATGAACTTTTAATGTACATACATGTATATATCAATCTTATATATAAAATTGGAGGTCCTGATGATTCTTTGACTCATCAACGCCCATTCCCAACCCTTAGACCTAGAAAGCTGAAATTTGGCAAAAAGGTGTCTCTTATGTATGACGTAGGTGAGCACTAAGAAAGGATTTTTCTAAATTCTACCTCCAAGAGGGTGAAATGGGGGCTAAAAGTTTGTATGGAGAAAACAATTTTTTTGGAAATTTTGACTCGAAACTTCGTCAAGATATACCTTGAAGCAAATAAACGGACACGTGTTTCGCGATTTTTCAAAAATCATCCTGGGTGACTAAAAGAGTGACTAAATGGGTGACTAAAAGAGTTCTTAATTAAAAAAAAGCTAGTTAATTATAACCTTAATGTCTTTACGTGGGTTCGATATTCGCCAAAATGTTTTACGGAGCCTTGTATGCGTGGGGCCGAAGCTAACAGGCCTGTTAGACAAATTACTAAATTTACTATGTATAACTTTTTATATGAATTACTATATTTTATTTACAGAAGGCACGCCAATCGGTCCATCATCCTTATCAAGTAAGTATTTTCCATAAAATACTCACGCCTATAAGCCTGTTAGGGTAGGTAGAGCATAATTGTGATTCTAGTACCTACCTACCAGCATTTGACTCTGCCTATCCCGTTAGGGATTACAGGCGTGAACGTATGTATGTGTGTGTTTTAGAACCATTTGACAACCACAGTTTTTTATTTTATTTAAAAATACATATACTAAAGAGTGGGTTCGCTTTTGATTTTTGACACATTTCACGCACATTCATACATTTTACGTCTATAATCCTTGATTGATTCCGGGAGTTCTTACATGAAATATGAGTGATGTGGTGACAGGTTGTCAGCTTGCAGCAAAATCTTCGTGCCTCACTATCTGGCTCCCACAGTATACCTGGGAAAGACGGCTAGCAAATTATGAGTTTTTCTTTCACACTGATTCCAGAGTACAATCCGTAGTCATAGTCAATTACATATAGCTTAAACATTCGGTTTTTTTACAGTTGCACCTCCATACTACCAACCCTACTACCCACCATACTCACCAATCGACATTTACGGTCAGCAAAATCAATGGTCGTCTCAAAACGCCAAAAACGTCATTGGGCCAGTAGACCAGAATAGTCAACAAACTCAAAGCGGCTACCAAGGTGTCTACAGTAACAATGGCTACCCTTACTATTATTATGGCCCATCAGGCCCAATTTATCTTAATGGTAATCAGTGGCAAGGATCTAACCAAAATGCTGAAAATGTTATAGGCCCAGTTAAGCAAGGAAACAATCAATACCAGACCGGTAGTCAATATGTATCAACGTAGATGCAATATTTACGCGCTGGGTCTTTCTTTTAGAGTTTTAGATTTTATGTAAACCTTTATTTATTTATCTTAAATCTAAAATTTTATAGAAAATATAACTATGTAAATAAATGTATATTTATTATTATTTGTTACATAGGTACCCTCTCTTCTTTTTTTGTGCTAATAAATTATTTTGTTTGAAACGGTTTCGAATCTTCTTCGATATCGAAATATTGTTTTTATTCAATAAAGTTTTTTGGCTACATTTCGTTTATTATTTTATTGTATAACTTCGTTTGTGTTTTGTAGTTTACATTGACACAACCATACATGAAAATTACGTTTTTTCTCTTCAAGCACTATTTTATTGAGGTTTTCGTTGATTAAACAGCAAAGGAAAAGATATTTCTTTTAATGTTTTATTTTTCTTTAAACTTGGCCGTGTTATTTTAGGGAGATTTGAAAAAAAAAATTTTTAATTTGGATCTGAAAACAAAGCTCAAACATAATTGTTCTGTGTGTCGCTTATTTTAATGCTTATATCTCTATCATCGTTAAAAGATAATGGCCCACGAGGCATGAACAGGTTTTCATGACCAATTTTCTCTCGGGCGATAACCTGTAAAATGCTCAGACAGTTGCCTCATGAAGCCCCACGAACGTCAGTTACGTTTCAGTGGGTGGGTAAAGCAGCGGTAGTCTCTGAAGCATTTTTCAAATCGTATCGTTATCGCTCGAGAGAAAATTGGTCTTGAAAATCTGTTCCTGGCTCGTGGACCATGTTTTAACGCTGGTAAATAGATTAGGTATTTTGCCCGATAGAAAATTATTCACTAAAACCTGCCCGGGGTCTATTAAGTGTGTCTTTAAATATTTTTATGTTGTTGTATGTAAGTCGTATCAGTCGTATCCATCTCACAACATGTTTTTACTTTTTTATTTCGTTTTCCTGAGAAAAACATTTTTTTTGTAATTTTAGAAAAACTCAGTTTTCCTCAGTGAGGTTATATTATTGGCGTATAGTGTAGACATCGTGAACAAAATATGTAGTCGCGCGCCGGTGTGTCTCATAATTATCTGCAGATTCACGTCAAAGTCATACTGGTCCATCATTGGCTGGTTTAATTTATGCTCTTTACTCATTGGTGTTATTATATTCTCAGTAGCCTGTGATTAGGTGGGTATCACTCGATTTTGACATGTATCTGCAGATAATTATGAGACAGATGTGCGCGGGGAGTGTCACGCGGGAGTGGGGATGTCATAGAGTAGCGCTCGCCGCCGCCGCCGTACCAAATGTGACAGTTAAAACTTATGTTTTACTTATCTGTTATTTTTCAAGTAGTATAGCTAAAGAAAACATACATTCCTACAAATTGGTCAAACTGAGAACCTCCTTTTTGAAGTCGGTTAAAATACCAAAATCTTTTACTAGATATATCAAATACTTTTCTGAAATCGCATCAAAATCGGTTCAGCCAAACGCGAGATAATTGCTAACAAACATACATACATACATACGGGTAAAACTGAGAACCTTCTTTTTTAAGTCGGTTTAAATATCAAAATCTTTTCTTAGATGTAACAAATATTTTTCTAAAAACCGCATCAAAATCAGTTCAGCCAAACGTGAGATCGTGGACACACATACAGGTCAACTGGGAACCTCCTTTTTTTAAGTCGGTTAAAAATAATAATTGTTAAGTATACATGATGCATTACCTAATTGAAATTTGTGACTGCAATATATCTATGTAATTAACTGTTATAAACATGCGCGTCCGTAGTTTCATGAATAGAGAGGAGTAGGTAGATATAGTAGTCCCCTCAGCATATATTTCATTGATTGTGATCTATGAAATATAGCTGGACGGTGTGGCGCACAGGTAAAAATGACAGGTTTCTAAAATACGATTTAGTGTCCGTTTTACAAACAATACAATAATCTTACTGGTGAACTCTTTGACTTTTATTCGATTTTCTAGAGTTGTACAGTATTTCAATACACACGAAGGCATGTTTGTTATTACATATAATTGGGATTACAATATTTACGCGTCGAGCCGCGACAAGCGTCCAGGAGACGTATTTTTGAAACAATTGACAAGATTTGTATCCGATTTTCATGCGCAGTATAAACGCGTGCTACAAATTAGCGATTCGCGGTATCCACTCTATACGCTAGTTATACAAGGTGTTTCAAAAAAAACCAAAAAAAAATAAATTCCGAAATTTAATTTTAAAAGTGAAATAGTCGCAACTCTAGTAATCAGTTGCACGGTTTGACATCTACAAAATCAAAGTTTCATATAATTGATATGTCATACTTGTCATATTTGTAATAGAGCTGTGCAATAAGCTAAATTTTAATTAATTTTGAATTTTTTTTTTGGGTTTTTTTGAAACACCTTGTATAATCTCAATGGTTTTCCTACAAATATGTATAAAGGGTGTAAGGGATACCTAGGTTAGAAAAAACTGAAACTCTGAACTCCACCATTATGAATGAGCTTCCAGGGCCCTGTTTCATAAATCTGACAATCCGACAAGTCGACATATGTCTAAAATTGACAATTTGTCAATTTTTCTGTTTTATAAAACTGACAGGCGACATATTTGTCGTGGCGGAAAATTTACAAATATGTCGGATTGTCGCGACCTTAGAGTATACATGAGCAAGCTATAGAGCGCGTTTTACTTCATATGAACCGTAAGCACAGATATGAACAGAAGCGTCCGTCCGTGTCAAAACAATATGCTGTACTAGTGTCGATACGCATTACGATAGTTTCTTTTGTCATAGCGTAATTTTATATATGTTAACTTAACTTATTTTATTTTATATGGACATTGAATATTTTCATTCAAATAATCTGATGTGCATTAATCTTTTATTGTATGCCCCTCCAGTAATCATTTAGTTAATTTGTTGCGTGCAGTGACGGAAAAATATGTGGATATCAGAATAAAATATCTAATACGCAAATGTAATAGGTATTAAGAAAACAAAACGACAAGTATTAAAAAAATGATGCTTTTTCAGGGATAATAGGAGGTGTCGTTCTCTTTCTTTACCACTAGAAATATGAAATAAAAAAGTAAAATTAAAATAAAATAGTTTTTTATTTGTACCTAAAAATTTATTCAAAGGTGATTTTTCAAAATGGGTCTGGTCTGACCTTTCGTAAGGTCTAATCTATCTCTGTGCCAAAATTCATCAAAATCCGTTCAGTACCTAGTTTAGGCACAGACCTATATCGAGATAGACGAAAAGAGCGCTTCAAACTGTATGAGAACCTAGCGTGTCGAATTTTTCGTACCTAAGATGACGTGATGACGTCACGAGCGAGTTTTAGTGATGGGAAATCAAGACCGCACGGAATCGATTCGATAAAATTTTAATTTAAAATCGATTTTTTTTTAATCGAACAATTTAAAATCAATTATCATTCCTCTGTCACTAGACAGAGGAACAATAATCAATTTTTTTCAATAATATGTGAGAGGGGCAATACTTACACACGGCTATCTGACCGTGAACTAGGCAGAGCCTACAGGTACCTGAATAACTGATATACATATTTTAAATACAGTACAAATAAATAAATCTTGCTGTGTTTGTTTGGAAACCAGTTTACATTTCCTGTTGCTTCAATCCATTTTTCCTTAGTGTTCGGATCCTTTGGAAAGCTGAAAAAGGATTCTACTGATAACACATTTAAAATTAATATATTTAAGGCAATACAACCTTTCACCTCTTAAACTTTGGATGCAAAGAAAAACTTTGTTTATTGATCACATCAAACAACCTTATTCCACTGTTTCAAAAATCGATTCTCATTCCGCTGTTTGTTTTGTTAGAATCGAGTAAAAAAATCGAAACATACAACACTATTCTCTTAAACTGACAGAGGAATGAGGAAATGCTTCCACCGTGACGTTCAGTGGATGCAAAGTATCGATAGCTCTGATTTTCATTGCGTGTTTACAAGGCATACCATTAACATCAGGTCATTTAAAACCCGCAATGAAAGTTTACGCGTAGCTATACGTTCACTATGTAATTATCATGGTACAAGTGATACTGATCCACCATTGATCTAATTTAATTCGTTCAAATATTAATCAGGGGTTATTTATGTTGAAAAGTACTGACCCGTGAAAGGAAATATCACCATTTTCTCGCCCAACTGTTTTTGACGAGCTCTTTCAAGAAAGCACAGCACAATTAACCATTTTCGTTTCTAAGTGAGACAAAACCTTACACATTTTACACGCAAGGTAAGTAAACTTTCACCGTCTATCACAATATAGGTCTGTGAGTTCAGGCGTAGAAGCGTAAGTGCTAAGCGCGGCCTACCGGCCGGCACAGCCGCAACATGTCCCTGCATTTTAAATCTGTAATATCTTAGAAAATTTCATGCTGAATGGTTATTATGGGTTATCCCTAAGAGATAGACATATACCATCGCGGACTTTTTTGTAGACCTTTTTAAGGTAAGTATACAATATTGTAGCACGTTACTTTGATCTGTCTCGTAGGGTTTAGCCAGGGTTTGCAATCAATATAAGCGCAAAAAAGTGTTTATTTACGACATCATATTAGAAACCTTTAAAATTATCAGTGTATCTCTACTATAATTCATAACTGGAAGCTCATTCATAATGGTAGGCCGAGTTCAGGGTTTCAGTTTATGCTAACATATCCCTTACACCCTTCATACATATTTGTTGGAAAACTGAGGTTTTCTATACAAAAAGTTTATGTTTTTCTCAGGAAAGCGAAATACAATAGTAAACCATTTTGTGAGATGGTTACAACATAAAAATATTTTAAAATGCAGTTGCTCGGAAATGGCAAGGTAACATCGTTGAGGTTACATACTTTAGTAATATAACCTCAATGCGTAACCTGGCAACAGAGTGTTCGTTTACGTACCCAATAAAATACTACGTCATGTTACGTGATTTTAAAAGAAAAAGAAAATTTTGAAAAGAAAAATACAATTTGAAATAATAAGCAAATAAATAATAAGCAATGAAGTTGAATTTTGGTAAATGAAAATAAGTAACCCATTTTTCATATACCAAAATTCAACTTCAGTGGCTACTCTGTGATTCAGTAAAGTTATTTTTTTATCAAATGATGCATCAAAAGTAAACAAAACGTGAATAAAATACTGACAAAAATGTATGATGCACTAAAAAGTAGCTGATTTGATAATCAGTGACCCTTGTGACAAGTGAGAGTATTACTTTTTTCATAAAGCTTCATACTGGCTGTCTAGAATGACGGCAAAGAGTTTTTTATGCCTGACAAAATAATTATTTCTGACGAAAATCTTGATTTTCAGTGAAATACAGTATAAAAGTAAATTATTTATTTTACTTTTTCAATTAAACAAATCTGAATTTTAACAAGTAGTTGAACTATTTAATAATTTATGTAGGCGCAATCGGCATTTTATTTACTTAGCCTTTGCCTCATAATTGGACGCATTTATGCAAACCAGATCCAACCCACACTGACATAGTTTCGAAAAAAAAGGGTTTTTGTGTTTCAGCTCCGCAAAATGTCGGGCGTCATTTTTTTAGGTATACAAATGCACAACATTGTAGTGTATGGACGGTAGTATAAGTCTAAATCTATTTTGTAGGTAATTACATGGCAAATTAGAGGTTTTTCGTGAAAAATGTCACTTGGTTCTGGTTTGCATAATACAAATATGTGATTCCTTGATGTTTGGTTCCTTAGTGCAGTGAATACATGTTTGTAAAAGTAGTCATATTTTTGAAATTGTTACTTTAAAATAAATAATATCGCTTCAAAATCAAAACTTTAATGAAAGTTGCTTAGTAACAAATCAGTCTGAAGAAATATTTTGGTGACAAAACGTACGAGGCATAAAAATATTACAGAATATATTTAAAAAAATTGAAACTTAAAACAATAAAAAAAATTGTGGTACCCACAATAATCAAACCAACTCTACGTTCCCATCGTCTTCTAGCTCAAAATCCGGCGTCCCTTAAAACCCGTTCACGTCATCAATATGGTGTCATCTGGTGTAAGATGTCTACAAAATTCTTGAGCATCGCTTGGTATAAGATGCAAAAGGCTTCTAAGATCTTGGAGCTTTGCTGTGGGTATTGGTTTTCCGTTAGGCCTAAGCGGCTCCATCAGGTCTTTGTTTAAGGCCAGCTCAGTGCCACGCCACGACCTTTTTTTAGATTGATTTCTATAGGAGCTGAATCCAAGTCTGATCTCATGAAAATGGAGCTTGGGTTTTCCTTTTTTAAAAGGATCTCCTTAGCTTTAAGCCATAAGACCTTGGAGCCGTTTACCGATTTCTTTCGGTTGGTAATTCGGTTTTACAGTTTTTTGGACGACAAGAAGTCTTCGTTGTGCATCCTGTGTACAATCATGGGTTTAGTTTTTTTTACATTATCTCATAATTTTAGTGTAATCATCGACTGTATACATTCTTTGTTGCAGTTTCAATACACATTCTATTTTACTGAAATCAGTGTCATTGGGTAAGAAGCTGTGTCCTGATTCAAGAAATCTCATCGTAATTTTTTGCAACGATGGGTGGCAGCTTAGCACCGACTATTCTCTATTCTGGCCACCACAACAATCGCTCCATAGGATCAGGTTAGTGGCACTGGCTAAACCAGACGAATCCACGGAGACGATTACTTTTGATTTATAAAAAACTCTGCCTTTGCCGCGTATACCCACCAACTTTGTCTTTTATAAAAGTCAATTGTGGGTATATAATTAAGGAATTCACACCGGATCTGACGATGTAGCACATTGTAACGTATGGGTCGAAGGCGAGGCCGGGCAGGGAGCCCAAGAAGTAGGGTCTTGCCTTGTAAAGCACATCTTTGAAAGGCTAAAACCCAGTGCCACTAACCTGATCCTATGGAGCGATTGTTGTGGTGGTCAGAATAGAAATATTAAGCTTACTCTGATGCTGAAGGCGGTGCTAAGCTGCTACCCATCGTTGAAAAAAATTACGATGAGATTTCTTGAATCAGGACATAGCTTCTTAACCAATGACACTGATTTCAGTAAAATAGAATGTGCATTGAAACTGCTACATAGAATGTATACAGTCGATGATTACACTAACATTATGAGAAAATGTAAAAACCCTAAACTCATGATTGTACACAGGATGCACAACGAAGACTTCTTGTCGTCCAAAAAAACTGTAAAACCAAATTACCAACCGAAAGAAATCGGTAAACGGCTCCAAGGTCTCATGGCTTAAAGCTAAGGAGATCCTTTTAAAAAAGGAAAACCCAAGCTCCATTTTCATGAGATCAGACTTGGATTCAGCTCCTATAGAAATCAATCTAAAAAAAGGTCGTGGCAGGGAGCTAGCCTTAAACAAAGACCTAATGGAACCGCTTTGGCCTAACGGAAAACCAATACCCACACCAAACCTCCAAGATCTTAGAAGCCTTTTGCATCTTATACCAAGCGATGCTCAAGAATTTTATAGATATCTTACACCAGATGACACCATTATTGATGACGTGAACGGGTTTTAAGGGACGCCGGATTTTGAGCTAGAAGACGATGGGAACGTAGAGTAGGTTTTGATTATTGTGGGTACCACAAAAATTTGTAAAATATATTCTGTAATATTTTTATGCCTCGTACGTTTTGGTACCAAAATATTTCTTCAGACTGATTTCTTATTAAGCAACATTCATTAAAGTTTTGATTTGAAGCGATATTATTTATTTTAAAGTAATAATTTCAAAAATATGACTACTTTTACAAACATGCATTCACTGCACTAAGGAACCAAACATCGAGGAATCACGTATTTGTATTATGCAGACAAGAACCAAGTGACATTTTTCACGAAAAACATCTAGTTTGCCATGTAATTACCTACAAAATAGATTTAGACGTATACTACAGTCCATACACTACAATTTTGTGCATTTAAATACTTAAAAAATTGACGCCCGCCATTTTGCGGAGCTGAAATAAAAAAAAACTTTTTTTCGAAACTACCTATATCAGTGTGGGTTGGATCCACAGAGTACTTTTTTATTCTGATTTGCATAGTTGTCAGTGTTGCCCATATTAAAAAAAATAATCTAAATAGTAAGACTTAATATTATTAAAATATTTTACTTATTGTAATGCGTGAGGAAAACAAAATAAACAGACATATTTGTTATAAATTAAACAAGTACACCGAACCAAGTCACATGGATCTTTCCTTTAATAAAACGATCAGTTAATTATTTTTATGCAAACAAGATCCAAGCTGCTTGGTACCATACATTTAGCAAAATTTTGGAACCAAGTGGCTTGGATCTTTATTTCAATTTGTTTATGTTTACTTCTTGATTTGGTAACTTTGTACATAGGCTTTTTTTGACCAAGAGGTGATCAGATGATTATGATTTTTATACACATGAAAATAGAACTAATTTTAAGATGTTCTGTGTACTTAACTCAATTTGTCAATTTTTGTGGGTTGGATCTGGTTTGCATAAATACGTCCAATTGTGGAATAAAATATTGCTCGCCATTGTTTAGCCCGCTATTTAAAATTATTTGTTCAACAAAATCATTTTTGTGTTATAAAAAATGTTAATTATTTAATGTTTTGTGTTTAATCGTAAAATATTAATGCACATTGTTCAATATTAATACACGTTTTCAGTGAATGTTAATTGGAAATATTTTCTTTTAAGAAATTTGGATGTACCTATACGATGTAATTTTGACATTTTATTATTTAGATTCGTTTCCTCGGTTACCGCATTGTAAAACGTTGAAAAGTATACGTGCCTTAAATAATGTGTAACTGGAACCCTATAAAACACTCGCTTCGCTCGTGTTTCAAATGGGCTCACGTTACACATTACCTACGAGCCAAGTATCATTAATAACTATAATGGCACATTTAATATAGAACCCGGGCAGGTTTTAGTAAATCATTTTCCCTTCGGGCAAAATACCTAATCGTTTAACCAGCGTTAAAACATGGTCCACTAGTCAGGAACAGATTTTCAAGAACAATTTTCTCTCGAGCGATAACGATATGATTTGAAAAATGCTTCAGAGGCTACCGCTGCTTTACCCACCACCGAACCGTAGCTGACGTTCACGGAGCTTCATGATGCAACTCTCTGAAGCATTTTACAAGTTATCGCCCGAGAGAAAATTGGTCTTAAACCTGTTCTTGGCTCGTGGACCATTATCTTTTAACGATGGTAGAGTTATAAGCATTAAAATAAGCGACACATAGAACAATTATGTTTGAGCTTTGTTTTCAGATCCAAATTAAAAATATTTTTTTTTCAAATCTCCCTAAATAACACGGCCAAGTTTAAAGAAAAATAAAACATTAAAAGAAATATCTAAATGAAATAGTGTGATACTGTTTAATCAACGAAAACCTAAATGAAATAGTGCTTGAAGAGAAAAAAACGGCAATTTCATAAATGGTTATGTCAATGTAAAATACAACAGACAAACGAAGTTGCGAGTATCAGCTAGTTATATAATAAAATAATAAACGAAATGTAGCCAAAAAACTTTATTGAATAAAAAAAATATTTCGATATCGGAAAAGAACGTTTTAAACAAAATAATTTATTGGAACAAAAAAGAAGAGGGTACACCTATGTAATAAATATACATTTATCTACATAGTTATATTTTCTATACAATTTTTAGATTCAAAATAAATAAATAAAGGTTTACAAGAAATATAAAACTCTAAAAGAATGACCCAGCGCGAAAATATTGCATCTATACAATATGTCTAAACGTTGACATATTGATCACCGGACTGGTATTGATCGCTTCCTTGCTTAACTGGGCCTATAACATTTTGAGCATTTTGGTTAGATCCTTGCCACTGATTACCATTAAGATAAATTGGGCCTGATGGGCCATAATAATAGTAAGGGTAGCCATTGTTACTGTAGACACCTTGGTAGCCGATTTGAGTTTGATGACTATTCTGGTCTACTGGCCCAATGATGTTGTTGGCGTTTTGAGACGAGCCTTGATATTGCTGACCATTAATGTAGACTGGTGAGTTTGTAGGGTAGTATGGTGGGTAGTAAGGTGGGTAGTATGGAGGTGCAACTGTAAAAAAAAAACGAATGTTTAAGCCATATGTAATTGACTATGACTACGGATTGTACTCTGGAATCAGTGTGAAAGAAAAACTCATAATTTGCCAGCTATCTTTCCCAGGTATACTGTGGAAGCCAGTTAGTGAGGCACGAGGATTTTGCTGCAGGCTGACAACCTGTCACCACTACAATCATATCCCAGAATCAATCAAGGATTATAGACGTAAAATGTATGAAAATGTGTGAAATGTGTTCTAAAACACACACATACATACGTTCACGCCTGTAATCCCTAACGGGATAGGCAGAGTCAAATGCTGGTACTTGAATCACAATTAATGCTTTACCTATCCTAATAGGGTTATTGTCGTGAGTATTTGATGGAAGTTACTTACTTGATAAGTAAGCTGGGGAGGTTGACGGATCGATTTGCGCGCCTTCTGTAAATCAAATATAATACCTAATTCATATAAAAGTTATACATAGTTTTAGTAATTTGTCTAACAGGCCTATTAGCTTAAGCCCCACGCAAACAAAGCTCCGTGAAACATTATGGCGAATATCGAACCCACGTAAAGACATTAATGGTACTAGCTTATTCCCGCGGCTTCGCTCGCGCAAAGAACTCTTTTAGTCATCCATTTCATTCTTGACCTCTTAGTGTTAGAGAATGATTTTAAAAAAATCGCAAAACACGTGTCCGTTTATTTGTTTAAGGTATAAGTATCTTTACGAAGTTTCGAGTCAAAATGTCCAAAAAAATTGTATACATTCAATCTTTGAACCCTCATTTCACCCCCTCAGGGATTGAATTTAGAAAACTCCTTTCTTAGTGCTTACCTACGTCATAAAAGACACCTTTTTGCCAAATTCCAGCTTTCTAGGTCTAAAGGTTTGGGCTGGGCGTTGATGAGTCACTGAATCAGGACCTCCAATTTTATATATAAGATTGATATATACATGTATGTACATTAAAAGCGCATTTAAGATTCGACCATGGGGCACGGTATTTATATTGAGTAACTATAAATGAGTAAGCGAAAGTTAAAGATGTGAATAAACCCAATAAACTAAACTACTTTTCTGGAGGAAAATAGACAGAAAAATGTAAAAAAAAATTATATCAGTACAACTTGTGCAATCAGTTAATGGTCCTGGAAAGTAGAAATTTTTCGCAGAGCGGGTCTAAATGAGAGAAAACATTGTGATGCACCGGGCCATACAAGGTTATTATTGCTATTAGTATTAATGGTTTTCTATGGAAATAAGTAACATTTTTTAACAGCATCGTTGTTCTTAATCGTAATACCGTTGGTTTGAAATGGATTAAAGCGCACAAACTTAGTTGTAATTTAAACATGTGGGTAGGATACTTACGCGGTGCTGCTTGAGCAGCCAACGCCACAGACTGGAAAGAAGAAAAAAATATTAACCACTATAATAGGTCCATGGCGCCAAACACTAAAAGGCCAAAAAACAAAAAAGGCCAAAGATGAGGTTTTTTTCCTAATATCATGGGTCCAGACTTAAGATTAAACATCTGTTAATACTAATAATGTCGCCGACCGAGAATCGAACGCAGGAACCGTTACTTCAGAGGCAAGGCCACTGAGCCAAACAGGTTGTTAAATATTGAGTGACTCTAAATTAATTAGCGAAAATTTTTAACCCACTAAACCCCCCCGGAGAACAGGTTGCAATATGAAAAAATAGCGAAATAGGGACGCCATTTTTTTTTGCGAAATTTTTTCATATGGATTCCTTGGGGGAAGTGGTTCAGTTTCATGGGGAAAATCACCCGCTAAAGTTTTACCAAACCATTTTTAAGTCACCACATTTAGTCATCAGGTTTTTTAAAAACAATACAGCTTTAGAAAATAGCTTTGCCGTTTTTAAAATGATGAAATTACAGCAATTGTTTCATCGACAACAAAAAATCGTAAACATTAATTCCTTTCTACATTCGAGATTTTGCCAACGTCCGAGTATTTTAATTATTATAAATTATTAAATGGCAAAGCCGCCAATCCATACTAATATTATAAATGCGAAAGTAACTCTGTCTGTCTATCTGTCTGTCTGTCTGTATGTCCGTCTTTCACGCCTAAACTACTGAACCGATTTTGATGAAATTTGGCCCACTGATAGATTAGAGCCTGGGAGCCTGGCTACATTTTATCCCACAGTTGGGCACGATATAACCTGTAGTCCACGCGGGCCTAGCCGCGGGCGGAAAGCTAGTATAAAATAAAGAAACCCTTTACGGGTTGTGGGTGTAGTACGCAACTAGCAGGTGACCCACTAGCAGGTGAAGATGAAGGTTATGGAGCACTAAGTATAATGTTATGAACCAACACACCCTAATTGTAAACAGACTTACCAAGAAGATCAAGAAGCTTTTCATTTTTTTACTTTTCAATACACCACCAAGTCAAAACCAAGAAGTGATAACATAACCTACTTCCTAGGCCTTTATATACTAAAGAACAGCAAACTTGTTCAAATAATGAAAAAAATAAAAGCAGAATGCAAGCAATTAAGTGCCATTTGAAATAATAAAAACAAATTTAACAATGAAACAAATTAAAAATAACAATGCAAGAGTTAACCATGTGTGAGTTGTTTGATTAAGAAAATTTGGAAAAATATTTTTTACAAAACGTAAGTTGCATAACATTAATTAATTTTTAACCTTAATCAGAAACCAAGTGACTACCATACTGTCAACTTGTAACAAGCGTTCCCGGTTTTCCCGTGTTTCAGAGGGCACGTTACAACATCAATTCAATTCTCTGAAAAGTTGAGTCCACGCAATCGTGATTTAGCCAATTTCTCAGTATTTTAATATCTAAGATAAGACAAGATTTATTAATTTAGTTTATAATTAGTTAGCGGTAATTCTGGGGTTATTTTCCCCATAAAACTGAAAAAGATTATCAGAAAAAACATGCAAAAGCAAACCAACTGGGCCCCGATTCTGTAAATTCAGTTGTTTGTCGATGGAATGGTTGCCATTTTATCCGTTCAGGTGGCGAAATTGAGAACTATCCAAATTTCATACAGCTAATGACGGCTGTATTTCAGTTGCTAGGTAGTTTGCAACTTAACGTTCGATTGGCGGGGTCGGGGTGGTTGTCAGCAAGTATATGAAAATAAAATAGTTTTCCATTTCGCCACTTGTACGGATAACTGAAGTTACGGAATCGGGGCCCTGGTTGCTGAGTTGTCTGACGATGTGAAATATCAAAAAAATATTTTCAATTCTCAGGGAAAGTTTTTCAGTTTTTTGAAATGATAGACATCCTTAATTTTCGTTAACTAATTTAAAATACCCAATATAAAATACGGTGCCCCTCGGTGGAGTCATATATGGGCTGATAATATAAATTTGATACTATCCTGGAGTGGAACAAACATCGTGACTTTATTGGAGAAGACTCAAGAGTTTTATATCCTTAACACAATCCAGGTCTCGATAGAACTATTGTTGTCTTCCTAATCTAGCTTTTAAGTTGAAATTCAGAGGCGTAGTAGACATGACTTTGTAAACTTGTAACAAGCGTTCCGGGTTTTCCTGTGTTTCAGAGGGCACGTTAAAACATCAATTCTATTCTCTGAAAAGTTGCGTCCACGCAATTGTGATTTAGCTAAGGTAAAACAATATTTCCGCTAACTAATTTTCCGCTAACTAAGTATAAACTAAATTAGGTTTGTAGGTCTTAGTGGTTTCAAGTTAGCCTCAGCAAGTCGTCGTCTTACCGTCCATGCGTTCGGGTTATTTCCTCCGAGCCGTCGAAACTGATTTGTAAGTTCATTTCCTGAGAGAAAGCGATTACGAAGCATGGTGTTCAGCAAATATCGATCTTCTCGTGATGTGGTACACCTGGTTCTGCCTGTTCCTGGTCTGCGTAGGTTAGAGCCAGTTTCCTCATAACGTCTGAGAACTCTTTGTACTGTTGACAGCGACACACCGACAGTCCTGGCTGTATCGCGCTGACTCCGGCCAGTTTCCAGCAGTGTGAGAATTCTGATGCATTCTTCAGGTGAAACAGTTATGATTACAGCTTGAATAATAAATATTGAACACTAACAACATGGTATATATACCCACTTAAATGATAGATTAGAAACAAAAGCAAAAGTAAATGCAGAAATTTTGAAAGTTCTATCTTCGAAAGTCTCCCTTTTTCAAATTTGTTTTTTTTTGACATAATTTTACAATAAGTATAAAGTTTAATACTTTCATTTAAGGAGTATTAAATGGTTTATTAAACACAATTTATTTAATTAGGCCAGCATTTTTAGTTTCCGAGATTTTTTGAATTTTTTAAGTGACCCGGATTCTTTGCTCTCCAGTGTACTTTACGGTGGTTCATAGAGGGATAAGGGCAGGAAGATGATCATGATTTTCAACATTTTGAGGGTTTGAACCCCCCAAAACCCCCCCCTGGCTACGCCCATGGGGGCGCGTCCTCGTAATTAGCCTAGGGCGGTCAGTACTCTTGATCAGTCGCTGCTCGTGACAGATGTCAACGAAACCAACGCGACGAAGTAACTTTGAACGAGCGTTACTTTTACAATTTTATTTATTACTAGCTTCCCGCGCGGGACTTCGTTCCCGTGGGAATTCGGGAAAATCATGTACCCTATGTCCATGCCGGATAATATAGGATTCTAAAGGTGAAAGAATTTTTCAAATCGGTCCAGTTGTTTCGGAGCCTATTCGATGCAAACAAACAAACAAACAAACAAACAATCAAATCTTTCCTCTTTATAATATGTATAGATATAGATCACCTTATTTTTTCTTATTTACCCGCCAGTTTTATCACAATTGAAATGCAATACGTAATTGATATAATAAAATAGATATTCACACCTAAAACATACTTCGCAAGTTCTAAAATACATAGATATAATTTTATGAAAATATAACTATTACACGGAAAGATTCCGAAGGAGCAACTTTGCAACTTACGGACTCTAGAGGATGAACAAGAAATCGAAAACAAAATTAAACTTTTATTTCTTATCACAAGTTCAAAGCAGTACGAAAAAACTTAATTATAACTTTAGCTAGAATTGGCAGATCATTTTTATCATGCGCATCGATAAAAACCAGGTAAATAATGCTGTAAATTCTGTAATATGATTACAACTCAACATGAGACTTAAAAATCACATTTCTTAGTAAAAACATTCGATATAAAGAGAAGTATACTGATAGTCAGGCATAAAATTAGTATCTCCAACTATACACAGCCACAAAAACGGACCAAGAGCTTTGGGAGTCGTTATGACATCTCCTATTGTAATCACAGCTTTATCAAGTCTCTGGCGTTTCCTCCACTCCTTATAAAGCTCGTCGTATAATATAATCTATATCACAGTGTACCCAACACTTCCCAGCTTCGCGGCACAATACACCCGTATTTCAAACCCATTTCAATGTATATTAATATAGTACTTGGACACGACTATTGTGTATAATGCGTTTTACTGCTGCAATGTTACGCGAGCCATGCATTTCTTTTATTGAAGAGGGCTAACAACCTGGGCCTCGATTCTGTAACTCCAGTGGGATGTCGATAGGGTTTCAGTTGAGTTTCGATAGGGTGAAAGTTGTGTCTCAGAAGTGTGTCAGTGGAGTGTAAGCTGAATGAACACCTTAATGACTTCCAAATGGAAAACTTATCGTTCAAAATCCATTGTCTATGTCCACCGATCGTTTCTCAATGATTTCTCAATGAAACACTGACTTGGTATAAGTTGTTTTTTTTTTTTTTTTTTTTTTTTTTGAATGACTATGCTGTTGGCCGCTGATGGCCTTGACAGCTTCACCGAGCAAGTGGTGAGCGCAGATGGCTCTCAACCCAAAATTTTAAGTAACAGGCCTAAGGGTGCCCCCTGTGGGGCTCGAACCTCGGCTTAGGGCGTTACTGCGAGGGAACCGTCGGACATACGTTTGTGGAGAGAAGCGGCCGGGTACGTACCGGTACCGCGAATCGGGGCGGAGGTGAGGAGGTATACGCGACGAAGGTCCTCGCCGGCGAGGACGGTATCTCGGTCTGTTTGGTGTACGGGACTCTGTATGATAGGTCATTGCCATATAAGTATTATTCCATTTCATAAACATAGAAATAAGTTGAAGTCATGTTAATGCACCACTGACATAAAGATGTCTATGACATGCACAGTTATTTTTTCTATGTCTATGACTACTTTACAACAAGTCTTTCGAAACTTCACTGACTTCTATACATGTATATACTTTGTATAGTAATACAGGTCATTGAGGACTTTTGGTTTAGAAAGTGGTATTCAACTTATTTCTATGTCTATGATGTGTCTATGATGTATAAAACTCTGAAATGTTAATGGATACGAGAAAAGAGGACATTTTAAAATCTCTAAGGAACACCATTGATGAAAAATTGCTTGCTTGCTTGGTCTTTAGATCAATTCTTGTTTTTGTATATTAAATGAAATTAAACTTAGGTTAGGTTAGGTTCTCACGGGCTGAAAAGAAGCACGATTGGTGTTCTTGAGGAAATAGGGCAGGTCTGCAGATTCTCTTTCTGCATACCGACCCATTTGCCTGCTGGACGAGGCCGGAAAACTATTCGAAAGAATTATTTCCTCTGGTCCAGCACGCACTTGTGGAGCGTCGGCCTCGACCTGTCCAATGACCAGTTCGGTTTCCGACAGTCACGCTCGACGTTGACGCGATTGCGGCAAGTCTTCATATCAACAACGCCTTTAACTCGTTACCCTGGAGGACGATAAGGGAGGTACTGGTTTACCATCAGGTACCTTCCTACCTGTAGCGCCTGGTTGAAAGTTACTTGCAGGACAAGTGCATAAAGTTTAATGGTCGAGATGGAGTTCTTCATCAGAGGAAGATGACGTGTGGGGTACCGTAGCATAAACGTGCTACTGTGGAACTTCGAATATTTTAAAATTACATGATTTATTTCTTCAGTTATCGTATTTTCCGCGGACTACAATGCCTATTAGCAAATTACCACGAACCAAAACGTCACTAATTATTTTGATGCCGTTTTGGTTTGTAAGTAATTTTAGTTTTTGTAAAAAAAAAATTAACTACTACTAGTAATTTTCGAAAAGGAGTCTATTTTTTCAAAGAACAAACATTAAATAAAAACTAGTCAAGTGCAAGTCGGACTCGCGCACGAAGGGTTCCGTACTATTACTTATAAAACCGGCCAAGTGCGAGTCGGACTCTATAAACACCATTATCGCTATAAAAGCGGCAAAAAAAAATCACGTTTGTTGTATGGGAGCCCCCTTAAATATTTAATTTATTCTAGTTTTTAGTAATTGATGTTATAGCAGCAACCGAAATACATCATCTGTAAAAACTTCAACAGTCTAACTATCACGGTTCATGAGATACAGCCTCAGACAGACTTTCTATAAAATGAGCAAAAAAATCACGTTTTTTGTATGGGAGCCCCCTTAAATATTTATTTTATTCTGGTTTTTAGTATTTACTAAAAACAACAAATTTTGTTGTTATAGGGCCAATGAAAAAACATCATCTGCGAAAATTTCAACTGACTAACTATCACGGTTCACGAGATACAGCCTGGTGACAGACGAACGGACGGACGGGCGGACGGACAGCGGAGGCTTAGTAATAGGGTCCCGTTTTTTCCCTTTGGGTACGGAACCCTAAAAAACTTAGTCGTATTGAGAACCTCCTCCTTTTTTTAAAGTCGGTTGAAAAGTGGTACTTATGGGATGGTAAAAGCCGAAACATCTCTGACTCTATTTTGGAATTTTATGTTTTAGAAAATTTTATTTCCTAGAGTTACTACAGATGTCTAAGTAAGAACGAAGTTACAAGTACTTGCTGAACAGTAAGATTGCATTAAGGTTGTATAATGTTACTAGCAATTGACGGCCGGTTTGGTCGAGTGGTAGTGGCACTGCCTCTTGATCGACGGGTCCTGGGTTCGAATCCCAGTTGGGGCAAATATTTGTGTTAAAAGCAGATGTTTATTGTCGGGTCGTGGGTGTTTGTGTCTGTCTTTATAAGGGGTTCCGAGGGACCCACGACACAAGAGAAAACCTTAATGTGGGCCTTTGAGTGTATGGCGTTTTATTTATTTATAACTAGCTTTACGCCCGGGACTTCGTTCCCGTGGGAATTTCAGAAAATTATGTAGCCTATGTGTTAATCCAGGGTATCAGCTACCTCCATACCAAATTTGATCAAAATCGTTCTAGCCGTTCTCGAGTTATAAGTGTTGTAACAAACACGACTTTCTTTTATATTATAGAATTTATGGAACCAAGATTATGAAATCAGGTATTGTCTAGAATCCCCAGGGATTGTTTGTATAAAAGCTCTGGAATAGTCAAATAGAGTATGGAATGAGATTATATAGTATACACTACACATACACAGTGTTTTAGGTATCGTATACAGTCCCGGAACAGCAACCAGCAATGAATGCAGGTTTCCATTGATTGTAAATATAAGGACAGATAACATTCAGAATACCTAACTACTGGGTGAAAGGAACAGAAAAACCAATAATCCTTATGCTTTCTATGTTTGGAATTTATTAGATTAGGAATCATTATTAAATTACTACTGCAAAACTATGCTCAATCGTACTTTTTGTATTCATTTCATGAAAAAAAATATTTCATTTTCATGAAAAAAATCAACTTTTTGAATAGCCTCTCCTTGCCTGTTGTGCAGATTCAATTCTTGTCCCTATTTACAAGTTTAAACCCTCGACTCACACCTGGAATAAAAGTTGCAATTTATAAAAGTAATTCATATAAATAATTTACAGCATGCTGAGCTATTTCCAATATGTAAGTCAGCTGGGTCAGATGGTCACTGGTCAGCTAAGACTCTCGTCGTAGTTAGGTATGAAACAGATAAACGCTAAGTGGTAATCACTTCTTCAAGAATTCAAATATAAGAAATGCGATGCACCTATTTTCTTGCTGTGTTTTCCAAAAAACATAATATTATGTTTTTCTCAAGCGTCACACAGGTTATGAGGGCAAAGAGATAAGCGTGAACCACGAGTAATTCGTGATTTTGTAAAGATAAAGACAAAAAAATTAAAAGAGCAATTTTTGTGATAAAAACTAAAAAGACTGACCTGCAGCAGCTGATACCCATAATCCGTTCAAAAGTACAATATTTGAAGCCTGTTTCCAAGCTTTTACTTATTTCTGACCTGGTTTTTAAAAGCTTTCGGTACATTTTATGTTAGATTTAAAACAATAATAAAGAAATTGAAATTCTGACAATTTAAATACTATCCAATTGAAAAACATATAAAAAGAAGCAAGTCTCGCAACATGCTCGCACTGCGTTTCTCTACTTGAAAAGGTTGTGGGATATAATTTTTTTAAGTTAAAACTTCTTTAGCGGCGTTTTGTTCTTTCAAGTATGGGTAAAAATGTTATGGCTCCTCTACATGATGGGCCATCGCGATGGCCCACTATGATTGGCCAGCGTGTGGAGGGCATAGTGGCGTCTAATGGTTTATGGCGCGTGCGATGGTCTTGGGATGGCGTCGGTGTCGGTTTTTCGGACACACATCAAAGGTATCAAAACATCACGACTGAAAGTCGCCATCGTGTAGATGCGTTTCAACCTTGGCATGGCCATCTCGCTGGCCCAGCGCTGGCCCATCATGTAGAGGCGCCATAACGCACACGTGAATGACACGTAACCCTGATCAAAAATTCGTAAGGCGGAGAATAAATATAGGAAATTAAAACTACAAAAGTCAAGATTTCATCCGGTGTCAGCATAGAAAAAATTAAATTAAATATTAATGCACTAGGTACGTTAATGTTCAAGTTTTCACTTCTGCCGGCACTCCCGGAGTGCAACTCGTTGTTTTTTTTTATTAAGAATGGGTTCGCTCTTGACTTCAATCTAGCTCAGGGCAAAGATATGGTCGAGGATGTAGCGAACTCACTCAGAAGAAGCCTATTCACTCGTACTTTAAAGATATTCGGATTGTATGAGTTCAAAAATACAGACGCCGGCAGAGAATCCCACTCCTTGGCAGTGCGCAATACAAAAGATAATCCCTTAGGAAAACTATAAAATCTTCTAAGTATATATTTCTTAAATTTTTCTGCTGTAACATTAAATTACTTATTTAAATACACTTCTATTTTTCCAATTAGAAATAAGAATAGCAGCTCAACGAAAATCAGATGAAGTAAGATTTATCATGTTTTGCATTAATATTTATTTTAAGACTCAATGAAATGGCTCAGAGTGTAACAAGGAACTTTTTTTTTACATAAGTTTTTTTGAGTTATAAAATAAGTTATATTTTCTAAAACAGTTAGCCCCAATACAACACAATACAATACTTTTTATTGTACACCAAAAAATATAAGTATATCAAAGACTCCATTTATCAGCCGTTTTGATTTATTTCTTCCAGGCAACAAACTGAACCATTACGGATATTTTTAAAAGCTAATCAGTGATACTTTAGGGCAGGTTTAATAAATGAAGTTCGATACTGGACAGTCGAGTTCAACACGGTGTGTGATAGTTTTTTGACAGGTAGGTACTTACGAACACTTATAACCCATATAAAATTTATTGAAGTGGTTAACGTTACATTCGCACTTCGAAAATGTCCTGAATGGGCTCCGAGAAAAAATGGGGCCTTTTTTGTTTGTTTTTGCTCTACTTGGGAAGGACGCACTACCGAGCCCCCAGATGATAATTACATCATGGCAAGTCACTGACAGTGATTACTTCTGAGTGGCATTGACGTTTCGAAAATTTTTACGTATTGTCTCTGAATAACGTGACTCTGGCTGGAACTCGCCACCATTTTCTCAAACTATTGAGAGACGATTGAGATTGCAACGATAATCATTTGGACGGCACTGTGAGACCACTGATCTCATAATGCCGTCAGAGTGTCGATAGGGTTTCAGTGTAATGACAATGACTGATTTTTACAGAATCGCTAGCCTGGTGCGTAGTAGTTTTTTTTTTCAGAATCTCATCTTTCAGTTACTCAACATTGACGTTGTCCATACCTCGCTTTGTTTATCTTAAACTTCATCGGGAACTGTATTGAATTTAAATCATGCACAAACACGGATCAATGAGTCATCAGAAGATGATTTTTGGTGATTTAATCTACTAGCTTTCAAAATATTGAACAAAAATACTGATCAAATAAGTTTAAATAACTAGTTGTCGTTAACATATCACTTGTTACAATAATCAGACACTAAATATTGACTTGGTGCAATTGCGTACAATTGAGAAGTTCGTGCCAAATTATTCCTCGAAAATAATAACTTGCTAATTTAATTGTCATATTGTCAACACCACAATAATATGTTGATTGCATCAAGACTACAGCTTAGGTGTTTAGTGGTCTGATGAATTAAATATTACTAGCAACCAGCAGCCACTACGTGACTGCCGAGAATAAAAATAAAAAAAATTAATTTTAGAAATTTATTAACATTATAAAATATTAAAAATATTATACAAACCGCAAGTGGTCCATATGAAAATAGCAAGATCACTTAAAGTAAACCCGTAATTTTTACTCAATTTATGAACTAAAATTTAATAAAATCTAGTGAAAATTGGGCAGTCTTCATCACTTGATCAGCTCAAATGCCAATCGATTCCTGTCGTGCTAATAGTGTAGTTATTAAAATACCTAAAACTCATGAAAAGTTTATTAATACTATATAAAATTTAAATAATTTTTATCTATAAATTTACTCGCTTAATTTATTATTTACTCGTTTCATTTATTATTTTAATGATAACCTTTATTATTTATCACTAAAACGGATTGACATCTGAAATAAAATGAATTAAGAAAAAACAAATGACTTGTATCGCAAAATTTAAATTTAATTAGAATTACGCAGAAAACTCGACGTAATTAACAAACTATTATTCAAGACCCTGAAAAGGCACAACTTCAGGTCAAGATCTTTCCAACGATACCATATTTTACCATAAAAACCCGTTTTATCATATAGATACGGTGGCCACTAAATTTCGTTTACTCTCTTAATAATAAACATTATAATTTAAAAAATATTAAAGTTTAGTTTTTTGTATCAACTCTGGATTACTTTTGTGGCTACGCCAAGAAAACATCTGCAGTTTGAAAAAAATTCTTCTATTTGAGTGTCAATAGATCTATACATTTTACGAGTCTCCGATGGTTTGGCGACAGTTAATATAAACATGTTCCACGAATAGCTGAAGTTTTTCAAAAAAAGTGATCGGCTATTTTGGGACCAGATTGGTGTCAATTGCAAGTTACATTAAATGTAAATATAGCTGACTAGCTTTCCGCCCGCGGCTCCGCCCGCGTGGACTACAGGTTATATCGTGCCCAACTGTGGGATAAAATGTAGCCTATGTCCTTTCCCAGGCTCTAATCTATCTCTGTACCAAAATTCATCAAAATCGGTTCAGCGGTTTAGGCGTGAAAAGGTAACAGACAGACAGACAGAGTTACTTTCGCATTTATAATATTAGTAGGGATATCTATTAATGCAGTCATATCGTCGCTCCCATCACAAACTGCCTCAACTAACATAAAGGTCGTAACTGAACTAAGATCACTTCCATACATGATTTTAAATGCTTTATAATGTCACGAAGTATCACATCTCTAAGTATTACCGTTCTTGAGATATACGATATTTAGAAATGTCGCATCTACAGAAACATATTTTTTTATTTTCACTATATGAAGTAAGTATCATACGACTATTAGTAATGATAAAAAATATTTTTATTTTCTTTTTCCAGAGACGTATGTAACATAAGTCATTTAGTGTTATAATATTATTTCAGTTTATGACTATTTATAAGCAGTTATATGACTATTTATAGTAATTTACTTTGCAAAAACAGTTGTTATTTGCTAAGTGATAAGGATTTCTCGTGATTTCTCGATGGCTTCGCCCCAGCAGTGCGTGACATACACTAGAAGATCCCCAGTTGACCGTCCCCGGCGAAACCCATATTGACGGTCACTGAGCAAGTCGTTGTGTTCCAGGTATGTCAGCAGCTTGCTGTTTAATACTTACCCTTTCCATAACTTTGCAAAGTATGGAGGTGATGGCGATAGGTCGACAGTTACAGGGGTCGGCACGGCTACTCTTTTTGGGTACTGGTTGCACGTTAGCAAGCTTCCAGGACTTAGGTACGGTTTTAGTCTTAAGGGAGAGATGGTACAGGCGTGTCAGTACAGGAGACAACTCAGGACCACAGTACCTCAGGACTTTAGCAGGTATCCCATCAGGACCGCTCGCTTTATTCACGTCCAGACTCTGAAGAGCTCTGCGAACCTCTTTGTTGTGTATGGTGACTTCCGGCATTAAGAAGTCAGAGTGAGGTATTGATGGTGGTTGATGAAAGCCAGTGTCCAGACGAGAATTGTTTGCAAAAAGAGATGCAAAGAGATCTGCTTTCTCTTTCGCAGAGTGAGCTAGCGATCCATCAGGTTTCTGCATAGGAAGCAGCATTGGACGGCAGAAATTGGTTTCGACAGACTTTGATAGGGACCAGAACTGCTTACTACCAGGAGGGTAAAATGCTAATCTGGTCCCTATTCTGCTAATGTGTTCGAAACGAGCCTTGCGGATTACCCGTTTGCAAGACTTGGCTGCAGAGTTGAATGCCCTCTTCTTCGAGCGAACCCTCCTAGCCCGGATTCCGCGATCGCGGGCTTGGACCCATGCCTGGTATGCTGCTTCTTTACGAGCCTCAGCTCGTGCGCATTCTACATTAAACCAAGGCTGGGCTTTGTGACCGAGTGGAATGTCGGAGAATGGAATAAAGTATTCCATTCCCTGCCGTATCACATCCGCAATCGCATCAGCCGAAATAGAGGGGTCATCCGAAGAGAAACACATTTGCCTCCAAGGATAAGATGCAAAGAAGTGCCTCATCTCATCCCAATCTGCTGACTCGTATCGCCAAACTCTCCTAGTGCCTTTCAGACTCATGTCTGGAGGAGAGCAGATCGATATGGATTTCACCAGACAGTGGTTAGATGTTCCTAGTGGGGCTGAAACCGCCACTGAGTATCTGTCTGGATCAGTTGTCAGCAGAAGATCGAGGCAATTGGGCGTATGACCATCAACGTCCGGTACCCGCGTCGCCTTGTTCACCAGCTGAGTGAGATCCAGCGTAAGTGCAAATCTGCGCGCCTCTCTCCCAGCATGGTCAGTTTTCTGAAACGGGAACAACCAATCACAGTGGTGGGCATTAAAGTCCCCCAGAAAAACGAGTTCAGACGTTGGGTACCGTCGTTGGGCTGTATCTGCCGTCTCAAGCAAGTGGTCGAAAAGTTTTGATGTCTCCTGGTCTCCGCTATGTGAACGGTAGACACAGGCATAAACTGTTTTGTCAATTCCTGTATCAACCAAGAGCCAGAGAGTTGAGAACCCGGACTTCTCAAAGCAACGGAGACGCCTACAGCAAACGTCATCACGGACGTACACACAGACCCCAGCGTTCCTCCTGAAGTTATGTACAAGGGAGTACCCCTGGGTAGTTGAGGTACGCCACGTCCGACGGTGTTGCTATCTGCGTCTCCGTGAGAAAGAATAGGTGCGGCTTATTGGTCTCAAGGTGGTGGTGGACCTGTTCGAGATTTGAGTGCAAACCTCGGATGTTAGTGAGGTGCACTTTTCGTGGGAGAAAGTGCAGCCGTTTTTTAACCATTCTTTTCTTTTTTGTGCTTTTCATTTTTTGATTTTGAGTGTTTGTGAGGAAGTAATTGGAAGTCGAGGTACTGCTCATACAGCCACAAAAGACAAGATTGATGAAAAACAACTGGCCTGTGGGAAACTCATTTGGAGCGCGCGGGGACGCCCTAACCCCCCGATATCGCCACCGGGTCCTCCCTTCCAGTCGCCAACTGGCACGGTGGAGCATAGCGAGATTTTTCGCAAAGTGTGTTTGGCAGCCTTTTGCACGTGGCTAGCGCACTACTTGGGCCCCCTACTACCTGCGGTCGGCCTACGGCGAGAGACCGTGCTTAGGATCCCGCTACCCTCCAAGATGAGCTGCCCGGGACAGTGTCTTTCATCAGTCAAGACCGGCTTTAAGAACACAACTGACTTCGTCCTTACTTTCTCAAAGGCACCGGCACTTCCACGCACCAGCGGAACACAGGCAAGACAGGCTTGTCTGCTTGGCGCTGGACTCCGGCGGAAGGGTGGTCGCGAGCCAGGCGGCCCGTTGCAACTGCTATAGGCCTACCACACCGCTTCGGGGATCTTCGGCCGCCACCTTGAATGAAGTCCAAGGTGACGTTGCCCGGGTTGACCGCTAGGAGGTAGATCCCACCAACCCAAAAAAGATAATGTTGAGACTGTTACATAGTACTCAGTAGTTTTTAATTAATAAAAGGTAAGCTGTCCCCGTAGACTTAAGATTTTTCGCTTATCTATGGATGTCACTATCAGAAAATAATGAATCATTAGATAAGAAGTTAAGGTTTATTTTATAAATAATTGTTTTTGTTTGTAAGAAGAAAGAAGTTTTGTTTCTGATTTTTATAGTTGTTACAAGAAGTTTTTGTAATTGTGATTTTAGGGATAGGGATTACCAATAAAAGTTATTAGGTACCTATACTGAGTTATTATTGAACTACCTTCAAATTATAATTAAACTAAATTCAATATTTCTATTTCTCTAAAAAAGCTAAAGGAACTTAAATTGGTACTTGTTTCAAGTAAATTACTGAAATGGAAATGCTGAATAGGTTATAAGTATCATACTTTTAATTTCGTTTAATAAATTTTGGTCTTTATGTTCTAGTTATCACAAAAAAAAGCTGTTAATTTATTGAAAAAGATCGACTTAACTACAAATTTTAACCTTGCTAAGAAAAACAAAGTTATCACGAAGTGTCACATCTGTTTCGAAAATAAAAATCAATAAGAAATCAAACTATTTAATGATAGCAGTTAATATATTAAAAAACTAGATATTTTCCTTTACATAAATATATTTTTAGTTTCCTGATAGCACGCGCTAATCAATAGTTACGGAGTGCAGTTTGAAACCCAAAACCGAAAAAGGGTTGCCCTGAACAATTTACTGTTTGCTAGTTGAGTCAGTTTGTGATGGGAGCGACGATATAGTAACTTGAAAATTTGAAAATCCTAACTTTGGTCATAATATCATCATTAGTTCGCCTGACAATAAATTGACAGTTTTATCAATTTGTATCTCAAATTAACAATAGAATACGTCGATTGATTGACGTCAGTCTTTTGCGACGTTGGGATAGGTTAGTGATATAATAAGTTAAATATTGCATAAGATACGACCTTACTAAGCGAGTTTACAAAAGGAAATCGATTTTATATAAACAGCTAATGCAAATTTAAATATTTTTACATAATAAATTCCATCTTTGACCTTAACAATATTCATAAATAAAATACGATTTGAATAGTGAGTATCAAAAATAATAGTCGAAATAAGACCGGATGCACTTAAAGATTTTTCATCAGATACATTAATAATACATCCTAGAGAAGAAAGATAAAGTGTCCATTAACGAAGTCATAAGCTTACATTACTATCAATTTGTCAAATCCTGCTACATTACCGCAGTAGTAATACAATTTGGTCACATATTACAGAAAAACATTCAATAAATTGCCACCACAATTTTTTCGAACATTATCACTAACAACCTATCAACACGCGACAGGTCGTCACCCACTGTGTGTCGCCCTAGCGAAGGGCGCTTCGTGTTTCTAAGGCGAGTTGATGAAGGTCAGTTAATGGTTCTATACACGATTCTTGATCCCCCGACAAAATGTACAATATTGTGCAACCTTTTTATTTCTTTTCAATTAATTAGATGTCTATTAAAGGATTTTTTAATCAAAATTCCGTTACTGCGGATTTAACATGGATTTGTGGGGAGTCAATTTAACACATTTTTAATAAAAATCCGTCTCGTAGAAAATAATTATAACAAATTCGAAGGATAACTTGTCGGAGATTTATTGTCATAGGGATATTCTTTCGGGGGATCAAGACGCCTGATACCCAGTTGATAACATATGAAAAGAAATCGGGAAATGCTTCCAGTCACTTAAAATTCAAAAGAAGAGTCACTATCTATCGGGTCATCACAAACGGCTCCGTTGGTCCTTAAAATGTTCATCATTCGTTGATCACAAGAAAGGCAGGCCAGGTGATAAGGAGTCTGATATGCGAAGTTGATAGCGTCCTTATTGACTCTGCTTTCTTGGCATAACCATTCAGCCAGCTGGTAGTTTTTCTTGATTGCAGAGATATGGAGCACTGTGTCGCCGGTCTTAGCTTCTGCAGCATTCAGGTCTGCGCCCAAATTCAAAAGGATCTCAATTTTCATAAGTGAGTTTTTCTGGTCATACCTTGCCACTATATGGGTGCACATTCTTCCTTGATGGTCGTACTCACGTAGCAGGTTTCCATCACTGCCAATAAAAGGCGCGAACTCCATCAGTTCAAACACATTCCCCGAGCGGCAAATAGAAAAAAAATAATTTTTGCTATCCTTATAAGTCATTTCTGACGTATCACTAGTAGAGTTGCAACTTTGTGCCATTGTGAGCTCGTAATACATTCGAGGCGTCGTTGCGTCGATAGAAGCAGACAGTAACTGAGTAACCAACAACTCCGATATCAAGGTACGAAATTGATTAATAAAATCGAGTGTCCAATTCAAAAACAGCAGATACTCAATTTTTATAAATGTATAATGTAAATAAACATACATGAATCACGTAGTTGCAATGTAGATGAACTTGAGGTTGAAAATACAAATTCCAAATATTCTGTGCATAACTTTGGCTCACCCATTTGAATAATTTTTGCTGATAACGACCGAGTCATTATTGAAATTTTTGCAAAACGTCGCGTTAAACAAGAAATATTTACAATTGTAATCTTTATTGGATAGCATCGCAACAGTAGATTATATTATCTATGTCTTGATTTTTACAATATACCATAGGAAATTTTATAATTTAATAATAAGGGAATAGGTGGGTCGTCAGCCTATCAGTGATCTATGACTGTAGAATATGTTTTCTTAAAGTAGACAGACTTAAAAACTAGATTCGAAAGTTTTTAAATGCTTATTTCAACTAATATCTTGTTTGTTGCAGGTATAATCCAAAATTGTGATATTTAGTGCCATTTTTGTGATCTTCATTTACAACATACGACGCAACATTGACTACGATTCGCTTTGAGTGGGCAATCGACAAGACTTTTAAGTTAGTTTTCATGTGTTCCTACAATATGAGTGATATTTTGTTCAAAATTTTCTGGTATTATTGTTATTGTGTTTGTGTTGACAGTGAGTAAACGTACACACGAAAAAAAAAATGTGGCTATAATCACTATGCGTATCGTAATAATCAGGATTCACTCAAAAAATGGTGGCGAGTGGTGGCGCTGTAAGCGGTGAATCGCGATTATCACGATACAGATCGTAATTATCGCTGTAGCTTCTAGCGTCTACCGCTATACGTTTTATTATAGCCCTGAAAAAACAAAATGATTAGAAATGATTGAACTCCTATAATAAGCAGTATTTAAAATGATTTGAAATTTAATCATTTCAAATCATTTTTAGGCTCTTTAAATCATTTTGTTTAATCAGGGAGTACAGAAACGATAGTTGACAATTGCTGTAAATGAGATCTTAGTAGGCCTTATTCACCGGATCGTGATTATCACAATTTTTTTTTTCTGTGTACAAAGTGCTTTGTTCGTGATTTCTTTATTTTGTAATTAGTGACAACTCGAAACTACGTACTGTTATCTATGTAAGGTAATGTTATGTAAATAAATTTCTAGAAACAATAGAGATCGCATTCTATTTACCTGAATTATCATAATTTATATAAGTGGTACAAGCATCTGATCCACTTCAAAAATAGCATAGTAACCAATTTTCGCCGTGGAAAATTGGTGATTATCGTAATCATAAAATTAGTTTTGCTCATGAAAATAAACGATTGACCATCCAAATATTCTTCTAAGGATATTAATATATTGATATAAACATTACACTTCACCTTTTACGACATTGCTCATAAACTATATTTATTGTCTTATAAATTTTGTATTAGGATAGAATTCATTACAAGACTTGAGATTCGAGAAAAACAGATTTTATTATTTACTATGCATTCTTCGTCAAAACTAGTTATGATAACGAGTATAGTTGCCAAGTCATCGGAATTACAATATGATTCGATTTCTTACTTTAGAATGCAAATCATATTCATTTCAAGGCGACATCTGTTAAATGAAGTAATAAAACAATCATAAACCGTCAAGTGTCCGCTTCGTTACTAATCAGCCAATTCCGAGGATTATGACGGTCAAGTTCATGATGAGAAATCAGAGGATGTCTCTATCATAAACAATTTAGCATAGAAATAGACTCCAAGGCGTTTACGCATCGCCGAGTTCAATGAATTTTTTACAGTGTATCATTTGCATCTCATTATTACTCGTGTTGGCTCTTAACTGATTAGGAGTCATATTAAGTAGTAGCGTAAGAGCATGTAATCGTTGTACATTTTTCGCATTTGATAGAAAATGTGTCCTGATTAATACATTATCATTTTGCCTTAGCAACTTGCCGGAAGCTTTAAATAATGGTCATAAAGATGCTCAGCAAATAAAAGAATTTAGTTCACACCGTAAAATAATCTTGATATACCGGTGCAATGAACATACTTGAAATACTCAAACGATATTACAACATATTTACGAATGATAAAAGTAAAATCGTTACAAGGAGTCGTAAGACTTCTTGCATTCAATCAGTTATTTTGTTTGATTCGTTGTACAATTGCTCATAAACTGCAAGATTTATGATCTATAAAACCATTAGTTTCGGTGATGCGATGCACGTTTATGTGGCATCCGAATCTAATTTAGCTAATACACGCATTTCTGTTGAATAAAAATGACTTCATTTCAAAGGTTCAAACGGTTATCAGTCGCTCTTGAAGGTTATGTCAATATAGACGATATGAGACATTAAACGAATGTTAATTAGCTGGTATCGGATGCCTCCCACGTTGACGTCAATGCTTAGATACCAACACATGTTATTCGGTCAGAACAATATTTTTAGGCTTCAACATTGAGATAATTGCTCGCTAAATGTGTCACGACCTTTGAGGATTAGCCTCGTTTTTTTTAGACTTTGCTAATTTTTTTTGCAAAATTTGGAGTGCAAAAATTTAAGTTTTGTCATGAGAAGTAATCCTAGTTACGCACAAAGTCATATCGGACGAATCGAAAATGCGTAAGGCAGAGGGAGAGTGAAAACTTCATTTTTACTGATTCTGGTAATAATGATGATGAAAGAGTCGTTGAAATTATGGATGAAAGTTGATTTTTCTGAGAGATAAAACTTTTTAATGTAATACAAAATAATTGTAATAGTTCTGATGTGTTACTTCGCTATGGTATTGTTATATGGGGAAACAGCACCGACAGAAATAGAGCATTTATTGCCCAAAAGAAATGCATCAGAGCAATTTGCAGCATTCCGATGGATGAATCATGTAGACCCCTGTTTAAAAAGCTTTGTTTGTTACCGCTTCCATCGCTCTACATTTTCGAAACATGTATTTTTGTAAAAAAACATGCTGATCTCTTTACTAAGATTACTGATGTAAATCCTCGAGCACGTAGAAACCTGGACAGACTTGTTTATGATAATGCTCCAAAATCTACGAAATATTTAAATAGCTGCTTATCATTGTGTATCAAAATATATAATAATATACCCAGCGAATTGAAATTACTAAATAATAGATTATTCAAATTGAAATTATTTAAATGGATTAGTGCACAAAACTTTTATGACATCAAAGAACTGTTTGACAAAAATTTAGAGTTGCGTAGGTTTTAAATATTTTATGACATCTTATAATTTCAATTTTTATTTCATTCATGACATTTAATTAATTTGACATTATTTTTAGAAATGTGTAATCTTTATTTTCGTCTCAATTTTAATATCTTGATTTATATAATGACATTCGCATGCTGATTTTAAATAGCAAAACATGACTGTACTTTTTTTTTATGACATCTATTTATACCGTGTTTTAAGCGAATAAATGATTTGATTGATTGATTGATTGGTTAAATTTTTAATGTAATATAATTGTCATGTTTGTGTATGATAGCGCAATAAATAAATATTGTATTTTACCACATAAATGATAGTATTTTTATACTGATTATTAAAGCAATTCGTGCGAAACTATTCCCTAATCATTCCAAAATATCAACGTTAGGTAATGTTCAAGTTTTCACTTCTGCCGGCACTCCCGGAGTACCCGTGTTTTTTTGTACGTTTTTCATGTAATCTTGACTTGTTATAAGTGGCATCCTGAATGTCCTATGAAATAAAGATTTTTTTAAAGATTTTAGTCGTCCGCCAACACGCAAAATATGCACGCTGTCCAGGAAAAGGTTCAGGGATTTTATATTGGACTTTATAGGCAAACCATTGTCCAAGGAGCTTATCTCTTGGAAAAAATTTTTCTTGTTCATAACGTATGATCATTTTTAATGCATGATCTAGCTCTTTAGGCAATAAATTTCCCTTTTCCCTGTGCTCTTTTCTGGATTTTCAATTATTTACAAATCTATAGACAACCTTTTTAATTTTATTAATATCAGAAAAATTATTAAAAAATGACTACTCTTCTGTTTTTGAAACAGCAAGAGTAGTCCTTACCTCAGGTATTTCCTTTGGCATTTGAAATCCACTATTTTAAGATAAAAAAAATCATTTTTAAGAAGAAATGAGGGGCCCGACCACCAAAGCTTGATTTTGTAAAAGGCGCGGCTCTACGCCCCTGGATAGACAATCAGCAGGATTCTGTGTAGTGTTGACATAATGCCAAGAGAAACCCCCGGTCAGATCTGAAATACATTTCTCCCTGTTAGCTACATATACACTTATATACATATACTACGACTTTGACTTTTAACAGTAATTTGACGACTTATAACAATGTACACGAGATGTCTTTGTGAGAGAACTGAGTTTATTTACGAAAAAAATAAATATTGAATGTGTTTACATAATAAGAGACGAAAAAAATAAATACATTATAGAAGAGCTAGCTAATTATATAAATAAGGAAATAAATTGGACCGGTCCACGTCTCTGTATATTAAATGGAGTAAAAAGAATAAATGACCATGATACGAAATGTGTGATTTTGAATGATTACCACATGTTACCGCCCAGCGGACATGCAGGTATCAAACGAATGATAAAAAATATATGTAAACAATAAGTACTTTTGGCCCGGCCTGGACTCAGACTTCGGGGCTTTAGATATATTAGGGAACAAGTGGTAATAAAGGATGTAGGTAATTCGGCATTCGATAAGATATTTTTAGATATAGTTGGGCCCATAGTTAAGGATAGCTGTAATCATACTATTTTAACGCTCGGCGTATCCGCTTACAGCAAAAGTAGTGAAACGGTAGCGCGAACTTTTGTTGTGAATTTCATCTTACGGTACGGAATTCCTAGAAAAATTGTTACCGATCACGGTACAGAATTTTTATCATAAGTAAGGACAGAGGTTTGTAAAATACTAAAACAACCCATTTAACATCAACAGGATACCATCATCAAACAATAGGTTCACTTGAAAATACACATAAACATTTAGCATCTTATTTGAGAATTCAGACTATTAATAAACCGGAATATTGGTGTTCATGGTTACCATGTGGTTACCCTACTGGTGTTTTGCTAACAATACAACAGTTCATACGCAAACAAATTTCACTCCGTATGAATTGGTGTTTGGCAAGCAATATAATCTGCCTCAAACCTTATTGCCAACTTTAACTTGACCCATTTTATAACCACTATGATTAATCCAAAGAACTGAAATATAGAATACTAGCTTCCCGCGCGGGACTTCGTTCCCGTGGGAATTCGGGAAAATTATGTAGCCTATGTTACTCAGGGATAATGTAGCATCTTAATGGTGAAAGAATTTTTGAAATCGGTTGAGGAGTTTCGGAGCCGATTCGTTACATACAATAAATAATAGTTTAAAAAAACTAAAAAAACACGCTTTTATTGCTAACCGAACTAAAAAGTAGAAATTAATTTTTAATTACAATCAGGATAATTCAATTCAGAGTAAAAAGCGTGGGGTGCATTTTACAATATTTTCATAACTCTCTCATCATATATTGTTGTCAATAGAATAATTTTAACTTTCAATACATCAAGCACCCCACGCTTTTTACTCTGAATTGAATTATCCTGATTGTAATTAAAAATTATTTTCTACGGTTAGCAATAAAAGCGTGTTTTTTTAAACTATTATTTATTTTATCGGGTTATTGCATTGTCATCGGTCCTTAACACGTGTGCAAAGTTTCAAGTTAATCAGACGTCTAGAAACCAGTGAAAATTAGGCTCAAAGATTCCGTTACATACATACATACAACCCGAGCTAATAAAAGCGTGTTAAAAATACAAATCTTTCCTCTTTTTACTATGTATAGAAGATAGTTAGATTAGTATTAGTATAGACAAAAGTCTCAAATGGAAGCAAAAGAAAATCTGATAGCTAATAAGATAGATAGGAAAAACATATATGATAGAGTAACAAGAACAGTAGATTATAAGATAGGAGATTTAGTATTGTTAATAATATTCCACGTTATAAAAACGTATGTATGTATGTATGTAAACACTTTATTGCACATAATAAAAATTACAAAACAAAAGAGATGGATACAAAGAAAACTATGTACAAAGGCGAGCTTATCCCTTAGAGAGATTTCTTCCAGCTAACCCTCGAGAGAAACGAAAGGAGACTAATCGCAGGATCGGCGTACTTGCGCAATAAGGAATTTTAACTAATAATATCTACTTTAACGCTACACTAATTATATTGATAATACATATATATATATAAAATATATAAAATATATAAATAAATATAATATATACAATATACTATATAAATATGACTACGTACCTAATGCATATATGATTCTATATATTATTATTACTGCTCAATTGTTGTGCCCAGTGTTTTCTTAATGCTAACTTAAAGGAGTGAATGGAAGGAGCTTTCCTAATTTCTTCCGGCAAAATATTCCATAAACGTGCCGCCTGTACAGTGAAAGATCGAGTATATGTGTGAGTACTGTGCTGCGGAATTGCCAAAGATAAATTGGTGCCCGAGCGAAGTCGATCTCCCAACGATCTGCGAAAGTCAAACCTCTCACGGAGATAAGACGGGGCAGTGGGCTTAAACATGACATTGTAGAGAGTAGCCAAAATATGTGAGTCGCGGCGATACCTCATGGGCAGCCACTGTAACCTTTCCCTGAACTCCGAGATATGGTCAAACTTACGCAGACCGAAAATGTACCTAATACATTGATTCTGCAAGCGCTCCAATTTGGTCAAAAGTTCCTCTGTGACATCCAGGTAGGCGACGTCAGCGTAGTCGAGGAGCGGTAGCAGAAGCGAATTTGCAAGCATAATCTTCGTGCTCATCGGCAGAAAGTTCTGTAACCGCCTAAGAGAGTGAAGAGAGGAATATAATTTACGACTGACGTCACCAACATGGGCTGACCAAGAAAGTGTCTGGTCAACTATGACTCCCACATTTTTTATCTTCGGGGAATACGGAATCACCGAACCGTCGAATACTATATCCGGCAGTACCATGTTATTGGACTTGGATATGTAGTATGGACTCCCGATGATGATGGCCTGCGATTTAGACGCATTCAGACAAAGTCCGAACTCCTTAGCCCAACTCGCAATGTTATTCAGATCCGCGTTGATCTGCTGGACAGCCTCAGCAATGTTAGACGGATCCGCCGCAGCATAAATCTGAAGATCGTCAGCGTAGAGGTGGAAGGAGCTCCGCAGAGACGAGGTGATACTGTTTATGAAGATGGAAAATAATATTGGAGATAGTACCCCGCCCTGCGGTACACCAGCACTGATGTCACACCAATCAGATCGCTTATCGTCAATCTGTAAACGTATGAGTCACCGACTTCAATCCCAACAACAGTTCGCACAAAGTAGATAAATAGTATTTTTTACAGATTACAATGCCTACTAACAGATAACCACAAATAAAAATTTCATTCATTTCTTTAGATTTCTTTAGATGATTTTCTGGTTTGTAGTATTTTTTTGTTTGTGTTGATTTTTTAAAAGCGCTAAATCATTTTCATTAAAATTGATATGGGACCACCTCTGGAGTACCTATATACTCTTTCGAACAAATAAAGAATTTTGAAAATCGGTCCATAATTGGCGGAGCAATCGGTGAACATACGTAAAAACATACAGTCGAAACATACTCCTCCTTTTTGGAAGTCGGTAAAAAAATGAAAATAGAAGTAAGTTAGACCCATTGTATCTAGGACCATTTAAAATAATAGGTATTGAAAACCCAAATATTGAAATTTTTCACAACTTTTTTTACAAAAATTTGTAATCAACAAAGGAAAATACATGAAAGTTCATAATACTGATTATATAATACATTACATATTATGTAATAATAATACAGATTATATAATACATTGAATAATTTTTGTTTATGTAATAAATACAATAGATGTTGTAATAGATGTATGTACATACATACATACATACGCTCTCGCCTATAATCCCTAACGGGGTAGGCAGAGCATCAGTGGTTCTAGAACCACTAAATGCCACGTTTGACACAAATTGTGACGATTATCAGATGGGACAAGTTGTATAATGGTGACAGGTGGTCAGCCTTTAAATGTAGTGGTAAGATAATTAAGTATAAATTTGAACTTATGTACAGAGGCCAGCGTATCAGGTTACTTCATTTTCGTTGCAAAACCGCTCTTATCGCAACAGTAAAAAGTGCACGCGTGTGGTAACCTGATATGTCGCACTCCGTACTTAAGTATATCTTCTTATATATAAAAATGAATCACTAAATCTGTTGGTAAGCGCAAAACTCGAGAACGGCTGGACCGATTTGGATGATTCTTTTTTTGTGGTGTTCCTTATTGTCAGGAGAAGGTTCTTATGAAAGAAAAAACTAAAAAAGTGCCACGGGAACGAAGTCCCGGGCGGAAAGCTAGTTGAAAATAAAAATAATAAATATAGTTTTTACGTATATTTTGTAATATCAGGTAACAGATGTAGTGGTAAGCTTTGTTATAATGATTAGATATACTAATTAGCAATAAACGTGTCTTGACATGAGACAGTTGTTTCAATCAACTGAATTTACAGAATCGGGACCCAGTTTATTTGCCTTTGTAGGTATGTTTTTTTTAGAATTTTTTTCAGTTTTATGGGAAAAATCACTCAAGAATTTCCGCTAACTAATTATAAACTAAATTGAAAAATCTTGTCTTATCTTAGATATTAAAATACTCAGAAATTGGCTAAACCACAATTGCGTGGACGTAATTTTTCAAAGAATAGAATTGATGTTTTACGTGCCCTCTGAAACACGGGAAAACCGAGAACGCTTGTTACAAGTTGACAGTATGGTAGTCACTTGGTTTCTGGTCAAGGTGAAAAATTAAATGTTATTCAACTCATGTTTTGTAAAAAATATTTTCCAAATTTTCTTAATCAAACAACTCACACATGGTTTGAGTTGTTTGGCAATGTTCTTCTTAATTTGTTTCATTGTTAAATTTGTTTTTTATTATCTCAAATGGCACTTAATTGCTTGCAATCTGCTTTTAATTTTTTGATTATTTGAACAAGTTTGCTGTTCTTTAGTATATAAAGGCTTAGGAAGTAGGTTATGTTATCACTTCTTGGTTTTGACTTGGTGGTGTATTGAAAAGTAAAAAAATGAAAAGCTTCTTGATCTTCTTGGTAAGTCTGTTTACAATTAGGGTGTGTTGGTTCATAACATTATACTTAGAGCTCCATAACCGTCATCTTCACCTGCTAGTGGGTCACCTGTTGTTGCGTAGTACAGCCACAACCCGTAATTAAAGGGTTTTTTTTATTTGATATTGGCGGTTTTGCCATTTAATAATTTAATATTGATTGAATTAAAATACTCGAATGTAGAAAGGAATTAATGTTTACGATTTTTTGTTTTCGATGAAAGAATTATTGTTCTTTCGTCATTTTAAAAACGGCAAAGCTATTTTCTGAAGCTGTGCTGTATTTAAAACAACCTGATGACTAAATGTGGTGACTTAAAAATGGTTTGGTAAAACTTTAGCGGGTGATTTTCCCCATGAAACTGAACCACTTTCCCCAAGGAATCCATATGAAATAATTTCGCAAAAAAATGTCGTCCCTATTTCGCTATTCTTGCCCCGCCGGACTAACCGCCACACCGCTCTGCCACACTGGTGTGACGGTTAGGAAAAAAATTACTTACACACTGGTGATGGGGCAGTGTAACAGACAAGAAACAAGTTTCCGAATCTTCACACTGGTGTGTACTATAGGAAACCAATCTACTTATTTTACCCGCCGGACTAACCGCCACACCGCTTTCTAACACTGTTGTATTTTAAAACTCATATCTAAAACTCCCTTGATAAAAAATACATTAATTAATATGACATTGAGTGAAATGTCAGGTTTACAGTCTTTGGTTGGTATTTGCACCCAATCCAAAATAATTAAATTCAAACAGTGTTAAAATGAGGAAATCGTATTTCCTGTCCTTCACACCAGTGTGAATGATAGTAAATTTTTTTCCTTACCGTCACACCAGTGTGGCAGAGTGGTATAGCGGTTAGTGCGGCGCGATGATTTTTTCATATTTCAACCTGTTCTTTGGGGGGGTTAGTGGGCTACAAAACTTTCGCTTATTAATTTAAAGTCTCTCAATGTTTAACAACCTGTTTGACCCAGTGGCCTTGCCTCTGAAGTAACGGTTCCTGCGTTCGATTCTCGGTCGGCGACATTATGTATAAAAACAGATATTTAATCTTGATATTAGGAAAAAAACCTTATTGTCGGCCTTTTTTTTAAATTGTTTTTTGGCCTTTTAGTGTTTGGCACCATGGACCTAATATTAGTGGTAAATAAATATTTTTGTCTTTTCAGTCTGTGGCGTTGGCTGCTCAAGCAGCACCGCGTAAGTATCCTACACACATGTTTAAATTACAACTAAGTTTGTGCACTTTAATCCGTTTCAAACCAACAACGGTATTACGTTTAAAAACAAACAATGCTGTTAAAAAATGTTGCTTATTTCCATAGAAAACCATTTATATTAACTGCAATAATAACCCTGACACTTTGGACTTTGGACCGGCCCTACATTGTATGGCGCGCAGTATAAATTAGAGCTCAGCTTAAACTGGTAGTGTAAAGCGTGACCTGCTCTTGACTGTACATCACAATTTAAACCCGGTCTGCAAAAAATGTCGACTTTCCAGGACCATCAACTGATTGCACAAGTCGTACTAACAGAATTTTTCTTTGCATTTTCCGTCTACTTTCCTCCAGAAAAGTAGTTAAGTTTATTGGGTTTATTCACATTTTTAACTTTCGCTTACTCATTAATAATTACTCAATATAAATACCGTGCCCCATGGTCGAATCCTAAATGAGCTTTTAATGTATACAGGGTGTTAAGTAATTCGATACATTCCCTTCTAGGGGTTAAAGTAGAACGTTAGTTTGACCGAGAAGGGCCAATTCCTTGGCCAGCAATGTGTCTTAATTTGACTCTTTGCGACTTATACCTTTGGGGTCACGTGGAGCAGCTTGTTACTAAACTAACAGCACAAATAATAATGTTGAAATGCACAGGAAGAAGATATTAACCGCAGCGCAACAAATAAAAGAAACTTACTCTAAAACCCAGTAGCGAAGAGATTACGTGCATGCATGAGGAACTTCAGCTCGAATTATAAGCTGGATTTTTAATTTTATGTTTGTTAATAAGTAGTATGTAGTTTTAGCCCATTTTCATTTCTCTCCAATTAGAAAAGTCAACATGTACAAAAATCCACTGCTGTTCTGAAAGTTCCTTTTCAAGTTATAACTCTTTTATTATTAATTTTGTTTGTTAAATTTTATACCACTTTCGAAAGCTAGTGAAATAAGGCATATTTAAGTAATCTGCATGACACATTCCATGCATTTTTTTTTGCACAAATTAATGACAAAGTGGCACTACAAAGATTTTTCCTTTAAATCTCTCGCGATTCCTTGGAACTGTCCACAACATGAAAGTTATTGGTATTACTTCAGCTTATTATAATCTTGAGGAACCGTTGAGATGTCAGCTTTCAGATTATGCATAAAAAAAAGATTACAATAGGAAATTCTTTAAGTTACACAGCTTTTTTGTCTAAAATCGGTATTTAGCAAAAGAAACACAAAAACGTGATTATCTCAAAAACTAATAAGTATCGGCTAGGGAAGGAATTAAAAAAATGTCGCAAATGAGCTTTACTTTAACCCCTTGAAGGGAATGTATCGAATTTCCGGTCACTCTGCATATCAATCTTATAATTGTATAAAATTTGAGGTCCTGATTCACTGACCCATCAACGCCCAGCCCAAACCCTTAGACCTAGAAAGCTGAAATTTGACAAAAGGTGTCTCTTATGACGTAGGTAAGCACTAAGAAAGGATTTTTCTAAATATTTTCTCCGTACAAACTCTGAGAAATGGGGGCTCAGAGTTTGTATGGAGAAAATATTTTTTTTGGACATTTTGACTCGAAACTTCGTCATACCTTGAAGCAAATAAACGGACACGTGTTTCGCGATTTTTCAAAAATCATCCTCTAAGAGGTCAAGAATGAAATGGGTGACTAAAAGAGTTCTCAATTTAAAGAAGCTAGTTAATTATAACATTCATGTCTTTACGTGGGTTCGATATTCGCCATAATGTTTCACGGAGCCTTGTATGCGTGGGGCCGAAGTTAACAGGCCTGTTAGACAAATTACTAAAGCTACTATGTATAACTTTTTATATGAATTACTATATTTTATTTACAGAAGGCGCGCCAATCGGTCCGTCAGCCCCCCTATCAAGTAAGTAACTTCCATCAAATACTCACGCACATAAGCCTGATAGGGTAGGTAGAGCATAATTGTGATTCTACCTACCAGCATTTGACTCTGCCTATCCCGTTAGGGATTACAGGCGTGAACGTATGTATGTGTGTGTTTTAGAACCACTTGACAACCATAGTTTTTTATTTTATTTTAAAATACAGATACTAAAGAGTGGGTTCGTTTTTGATTTTTGACACATTTCACACACATTCATACATTTTACGTCTATAATTCTTGATCGATTCTCGGAGTTCTTACGTGGAATATGAGTGTAGTGGTGACAGGTTGTCAGCCTGCAGCAAAATCCTCATGCCTCACTTACTGGCTTCCACAGTATACCTGGGAAAGACAGCTGACAAATTATGAGTTTTTCCTTCACACTGATTCCAGAGTACAATCCGTAGTCATAGTCAATTACATTTGGCTTAAACATTCGTTTTTTTACAGTTCTTCCATACTACCCACCATACTACCCTACATACTCACCAGTCGACATTTACGGTCAGCAAAATCAATGGTCGTCTCAAAACGCCAAAAACGTCATTGGGCCAGTAGACCAGAATAGTCAACAAACTCAAAGCGGCTACCAAGGTGTCTACAGTAACAATGGCTACCCTTACTATTATTATGGCCCATCAGGCCCAGTTTATCTTAATGGTAATCAGTGGCAAGGATCTAACCAAAACGCTGAGAATGTTATAGGCCCAGTTAAGCAAGGAAACAATCAATACCAGACCGGTAGTCAAATTGTAACATAGATGCAATATTTTCGCGCTGGGTCATTCTTTTAGAGTTTTAGATTTTTTGTAAACCTTTATTTATTTATTTAAAATCTAAAATTGTATAAAAAAACTATGTAAATAAATGTATATTTATTATTATTTGTTACATAGGTACCCTCTCTTCTTTTTTTGTGCTAATAAATTATTTTGTTTGAAACGTTTTCGAATCTTTTGCGATATCGAAATATTGTTTTTATTCAATAAAGTTTTTTGGCTACATTTCGTTTATTATTTTATTGTATAACTAGCTGATACTCGCAACTTCGTTTGTGCGCACCTCGGCGCCCGCGCGCACCTCGTCGCAACACGTCCACATGCTGTGTCTGGTTACCGCTGGCGCCAGCACCACTCAGCTGGTGACGACTTTCTTGCGATGCCTCATGTGCCTGTCACATTTTCGTCGCTTTATCTAGGTCGAGATCTTCACTACGCAGTAGGCGATCCCTGACTGCTCCACTTATGATCACGCATACGATGCGATCTTCGCATCTTCAATTCGTCTTGTAGCTAACCAAAATTTACAGTTTTTACACAAGAGACGTAATGCCGTCACGTATTGTTGTACCGATTCTTCCTGTTCTTGGTTGCGCGTAAAAAACTTGTATCTCGCTAGCATAAGGTTCACTTTCGTTCCGAAATAACAATCGAACTTATATAAAATCACATCCACTTTATCGCGGTCTGTTTCCTTTTCGAAAGAAAACGTTTGATACACATCAAGCTCGTCCGGCCCTATCAGATTCACTAGTAGACTAGCTTTAACACTTTCGTTTTCTTTTTGCATCCCGGATGCTTTGATAAACAACTCAAATTGTTGTCTCCACCGCTTCCATGCCTCGGCACGGTTAACAGGACCTCCGTCCATGTTCAATTCAGCGGGCGGTCGTGCATGCTCCATTGTTCACCCTTTTTTTCTGATTTCGTTGAAAATATGCTAAAACTGCACTTTGTATGACACTATAGCACTTAAATTTTCACTATTCGGACTATTTTAGACTGTTTTACGCCATGAAACAATTAATTTCCGCTGCCACCGTGTGGTGAACGCAGTGAAACACACGAGTCTCGGATGACAACTGATTTAATATAAAATTAATATCGTAATACCCACGTAGGTGGGTAGGTATCTATACACAACACCACTATTTAGTCAAGCAAACCGTCATAAAAAAAAAATTCCACGAAAGTTACAATGAGAACACTTTCGATGAGAACAACCCAGTTCCTGAGACACAGCTGTTCAAAGTTATTGAGGTAAGTAAACAATATGTATGTTATGGACCAAGTGATAAATTGGGCATTATTCATAATGAACGGGCATTATGAAAAATGCCCAATATGAGAGGGAAATTTGATTATAATTATTCAAATAATCAAATTGACCGGGCATTATACATAATGCCCATCACCTTTTGGGCAGAATAATACAAACATATTTAATTGCTATTTTCTAACCGACTTCAAAAAAGGAGGATGTTTCTCAATTCGACCGTATATTTTTTTTATGTACTTATGTCCGCGGATAACTTCGTCGTTTATGAACCGATTTTGATTATACTTTTTTTGTTGGAAAGGGAGTATCCCAAGGGTGGTTCCATGGTAAGGAAACCAGAATCTGATGGTGGAATCCTAAAGAAATTGAGGGAAACTCTCGAAAAAATTGTCTTTTTGGGATTAAAGTCGGTGACTCTTACGTTTTTGACGTGGAAAATTATTTATTATTATAGTCATTTAACTTCAAATAAACTAAATGTTAAACAATTTAAATAATCAGACTCATTATTTGGATTAAATAGCAAGGTAAAAAACGAGGCCGAAGGCCGAGCTCCGCATAGGGCGAAGCCCTGAGCGTCCCCCTCCCCCAATCCAAGAAGGCTGCCATACGAGTTAAGATTCTAACGGTGAGGCGAGGTCGCAGACCGAGCCCAACTTCACGTAGTGCGAAGCCCGGAGCGTCAACCCCCTCAATACAAGATGGCGGCCATACAAGTTTAGATTCTGTAGGTCAGGCGAGGCCGTAGGCCGAGGCAAGCTTCGTTTAAGGTGAGGCCGAAATCCAAAGCTCTGCGTAGGGCGAAGCCCGAAGCGTCACCAAGCGTCTTACCCGCAGACTGCCTTCCGAAAATTTCATATCCGCTAAATTTGATTTTAGTTGGGGGAATCGTGACGAGAAGGGCAAAGCCTGGAGCGTCGCGATTCCCCGCACAAAAAATCCAAGAAGGCGGATATTACATTTTCGGACATGCCGACATGGGTATCGTTTAATAGAGTGCCGGGGATGCTGATTCCGAAAATGTCGTTCATTTTGATATCCAAGTGGCGGACGTTTACATTTTTGATAAAACTGATATGGGTGTCGTTTAGTAGGTTTTTGGGGGTGCTAATTCCGTAAACGACATCCATTTTGAAATACAAGATGGCAGACATGCATTTTTTGTAAAGATCTGTCATGGATGTCGTAAATCTAAGATGGCGGTCGTGAAAAAAAACGAAAATTTTTATAAATTGCAACGAGGGCACTTCCCTCCCCGCACTTCCCTCCCCGCACCGCATCAAACTTAGCTTTATTATCAAATTGCCCATTTGTCACGTAGCAATATAATAATGACCAGGCAATATGATAAATAATGAAGTTTAGATAGTAATTAATCAATTTGCCCGATGGAGTTAGAATTAATAATGCCCGCATTAATCACTTGGTCCATATCATGTATACTAGAAGAGTTAGCAAAATCAAGTACGAAAAATCAACTATTAATGAAATAAGGATTGCAATTTATCAAAATATACATTTTTCTAATTAAAACATATGATTCTCAGATACAATTATGGAACAATAAGAACAAATAACAATTCAGAAGTTGGCAAATATTAAATCATATATTGGTATGATAAATGTAATGAAACGCCTCATTGTATTTTATGTACAGCACAGTTGCCATATAATATAGGCTGAGAAGCCTAAAATTAAGTCATACTGAAACTTTCTGGATTCTGATAAAGGAGACTAGAAAAATTTTTATGATAAATTTATTGTTTTTCAAAGTAAGTATATTCCCTCACTATTTACACATTTTTTCATTCGTTGGAACCGTTGTGTGAAGCAGTTGGTCCGATCTTCGGTAGGGTAGGGACCTTTTCAACGGCTTCTAGCCGCTTCTGGGCTTGAGAATCGTAAACCTTAAGTATAACTTTATTCTTGGGAATAAAATATTTTCAAGCGACACTGTTACATTGACCAGTTTTTCCGAAGAAAGACGCAATCACTATTATACATTAAACAACTTTTTGAATAGCCGTAACTCATAAACTATTTGGCCTACCAACCTTAATTAATTTAAGCATTACTTTTAACTTTGCTACCTAACTTCTTTTACTTGTATTATTATATGTCCGTTAAAATAAGTACAGCCGCGATTTAGAAGTTTTGCGACTCTCTCTCTCACGTGTGTCTCGGTAGACAGTCGGTGACGTACTCGATGTGAATAAGTTTTATCTTAAGTAAGTAATTACGCGCGATGCTACGTAAACAAAAATGCATGTACGATGAGCAAACCGTACATACTGGCAACCCCAAAAAAGGGGTAGGAGATGAGAGAGAAAGAGAGACGCCAATTACAAAGCAAGTAAAAGAAGTTAGATATCAAAGTTAAAAGTAATGCTTTCTGTTGAATCCGGTTTCTGATGATGAGGTCGTTAAGTGTTCCTCATCGGTGGATGCTAAGCAGGGTTTTGAACAGTTTAAAGTTCAATTTCCTCGCAGGTGGTTCTCCTTTTCTGCTTTTTGTTACACCAGTATATTCTGCGCTTCTTCAAAGACCAAATAACGAGTGTAATAATAATTGCTGCTAAAGCAAGGTAGCTTACAGCGTATTGACGAACGTCGTTTGTTGAAATAGTGGAAGGTAGAACTTCGTTCTCTTTCTGAGAAACTAGTAGTGTACTAATCTTGTCAGTGTCTGTGGTTTCAGAGAACAAATTAGTTATGTTGTGATAAGTGAATTTTTTTTTATTATAAGATGGGGTAACTCTTGACCTCAATCGGCAACTTTTGAATAGCCGTAACTCATAAACTATTTTGCCTACCAAAACCAAATTATTCTCATTTATTGAAAGCGATTACGATAGTAACAACATTTTGTGGGATGGTTACACCATAAAAATATTTTACGATGCAGTTGCTCGGAAATGGCAATGTAACATGGCCACATAGTGTTCGTTTACGTACCCCATAAAACACATGTCATGTTATGTAATTTTGAAATGAAAAGAAGATTTTGAAAAGGAAAAGAAAATTTGAAATAATATGCAAATAAGTAACCCATTTTTCATATACCGAAATTCAACTTCAATGGCTACTCTGTGATCCAGTAAAGATATTTTTTTATCAAATGATGCATAAAAAGAAAGCAAATCTATATATATAAAAGAAAGTCGTGTTTGTTACAACACTTATAACTCAAGATCGGCTGGACTGTTTTGATCAAATTTGGTATGGAGGTAGCTGATACCCGGGATTAACACATAGGCTACATAATTTTCCGAAATTCCCACGGGAACGAAGTCCCGGGCGTAAAAGTCTATATATATAAAAGAAAGTCGTGTTTGTTACAACACATAACTCAAGATCGGCTGGACTGATTTTGATCAAATTTGGTATGGAGGTGGCTGATACCCGGGATTAACACATAGGCTACATATTTTTCTGAAATTCCCACGGGAACGAAGTCCCGGGCGTAAAGCTAGTATTTGAATAAAATACTGACAAGAATGTATAATGCACTAAAGAGTAGCTGATTTGATAATTCAGTGACCCTTTTGACAAGTGAGAGTATTACCTTTTTCATAAAGCTTCATACTGGCTGTATAGAATGACAGCAAAGAGTATTTTTATGCCTGACAAAATAATTCTATCTGACGAAAATCTTGATTTTCAGTGAAATAAAATATAAAAGTAAATTATTAATTTTACTTTTTCAATAAAACAAATCTGATTTTTAACAAATAATTTAACTATTTAATAATGTCTGTAGGCGCAATCGGCATTTTAATTACTTAGCCTTTGCCTCATAATTGTGGAAAAAAATATTGCTCGCTATGGCGTGCCACCAAAATAATTTTGTGTTATAAAAATTAAAAATATAAAAATTCCTTAATGTTTTGTGTTTTATCGTAAAATATTGATGCATTTTTTTATATTATTAATCTCCTCGGTTACCGCATTGTAAAACGTTGAACAGTATACGTGCCTTAGTATACGTGCATATTACCTACGAGACTAGTATCGTTAATAACTATAAAGGCACACTTAATAGACCCTGGGCAGGTTTAAGTGAATCATTTCCTTTCGGGAAAAATACCTAATCTATTAACCAGCGTTAAAACATGGTCCACGAGCCAGGAACAGATTTTCAAGACCAATTTTCTCTCGAGCGATAACGATATTATTTGAAAAATGCGTCAGAGGCTACCGCTGCTTTACCCACCCACCGAACCATAGCTGACGTTCGCGGAGCTTCATGATTCATGAGGCAACTGTCTGAAGCATTTTACAAGTTATCGCCCGAGAGAAAATTGGTTATGAAAACCTGTTCTTGGCTCGTGGACCATTATCTTTTAAAGATTGTAGAGATATGAGCATTAAAATAAGCGACACATAAAACAATTATATTTGAGCTTTGTTTTCAGATCCAAATTAAAACTATATAAATTTTTCAAATCTCCCTAAAATATAACATGGCCAAATTTTAATAAAAATAAAAACATTAAATTAGCTGTTTAATCAACGAAAACCTAAACAAAATATTGCTTGAAGAGAAAAAACGGCATTTTCATGTATGGTTGTATCAATGTAAAATACAAAACACAAACGAAGTTGCGAGTAAACAGATCAGTAGTACATAGCACAGTAAATGCTACGTCCTTATTTTTCAACGATTTTGGTTGAGAGGTAGAGTTACTTTGCCTGTAAATTGACAGTTTCTGGGTTCGATGGGGCAAACCTTTATGTAAAAAGCAGATATTTGTTCTAGGTTCTGAATTTGTCTTTGTTTGTTTTTCAGTGGACCCAAACGACACAAGGGAATTTAGTGAGCAAAAGTGTTTTTATTAATTAAAAAAAATCTTATTAGGTAAGTATCCTAATAACCTTATTTGACCCATTTTATAGGTAAATAATACCCTTTAAAAATTACTTACTGTAAAGTAATTCGGAGGGTGCTTCTGTATAGTACAGTCAAGAGCACGTTAAGCTTGACACTTTGGCCTTTGGACCGGCCCTGCACTGTATGGCGCGCGGTATAAATAAGAGCTCAGCTTAAACTGGTAGTGTCAAGCGTGACGTGCTCTTGACTGTACCTACACGATTAGATCGGTGTTCTGTTTGTGGCCTATTTTCGTACATTTATAGAAAATGTTATCATAGTAAGCCAATGAGTTTCGACTGCTGGAAAAGGCTTCTCTCGAGTGACACGGAAGGAATTCAAATTACAGTATAAATAACTGCCCTTCAACTATCTAAAAATAACAAAACTTCCGTGCTAAACTGGCACTAAACGAAAAATGTTGAATGTGCCAGCTGTCAACTCTTTCCTGGTACATCCCCAACAGGGATTATAGGCGTAAGTGTAAGTTACATCTAAAATATCGATACTTTTGACATCATAAATGCGGATGTTTAGTTACATCTAAAACATCCGCATTTATTATGTCAGTTTTAGTGATAGTATGGCCGTGTTATAATTTTTTTAACTAACCAAAACTAAATAATCAATATTTAATCAACTAAATGGACCTTCCTTTTACTCTTCAATTCAATTCAATTTCTTGTCTATGGCTCTCCTTCGTTGATTAGGCCAATGTCAAGTTCTGTAGAGTTGTACTTCTTCTTGGGAGAGTCCAATTTGTAAATTTGTTTAGTGATGTTCCAGGCGCTATGAGTGTGCAAGTTTTTTTAAATTATTTATTTTATTTAAACGATTGTTAAATGAATTATCAAAGAGCTGTTGATTCACCAACCTAAAACAAAAAGAAACGAACACAATGGTTAGTTTTGTTAGTAGGTTAGAAAGACAGACACCTTATAATTTTATATTATTAGAGTTAATGTACCTACATAAAACATCAACAAAAGGAGTATATACAAGAGATAGAAGAAATTTTAGGCTGGTGGGTCTAGGGATAGTGGAAGGGAGAACATCTAAAAGAGAGACATTCCTTTGGGGGCAGCTAAATAAAATATGTTCTGGTGTACCTTCATCCAAACCACATTCGCAGAGTGAGCTGTCTCTTACCCTGATTTTAGCCAAGAAGACTGGGGTGCACGCGTGACCTAATCGTAGACGACATACTGTGGAAGTAGTTCTTTTATTCGCGCTCTGATACTTAAAAAACCAAGGTTTCACAGGGATAGAGTCCTGGATATCGGCGTAGTGTTTACCCTTTTGATTTCTAGAGTCTCTCCAATATAAATTCCAATCAGATTCTAGTCTTTCCTTAGCTAGCGGGACAAGGTCATGAGTATATAATTTGTACTGGTTAAGGGATCCATTTACAGTAGCCTCCTTAGCGAAGGTGTCGACAGTCTCATTGCCAGTTATTCCAGAGTGGCCTGGGATCCACGCCAAACAAATATGATATCCCAAAGAGTGGCATCGGTCAAGAGAATCCTTAATTTTTAAAATGAGTGGGAATTTTGTTTTGCTCCGAAATTGATTGGTTAGGATGGCTTCCAAACAACTTTTAGAATCAGAGAATATTACTGTTTTATCAATTTTGTGTGACTCAACATAGAGTAACGCCTCCAAAATAGCCAAGGCCTCCCCCGAGAAGACTGAGGAAAAAGAGGGGCATTTAAAATTTAGGATTACTTTAAATTTTGGGATCCAGACGGCTGCCCCCACGCAACTCCGTTCAGATAGCTTGGAGGCATCCGTATACATTACAAGCCAGCCCCGCCAACGCTCATTAATAGTATTTAAAAGCTTCGAGTTTGCAGCTGTAGAATTTTTCTCTATTCCTAAGTTTGTGATTATGTTGGGAATATAAGTAAGGGCTCGAAATGGTGTGTCAAAAAGGGGATTTAGTTTTGTTTGATAAACAGGGCAAGGGAGACTTGTTAGTTTTCTAAAGCTCTTAAGGAGGCAAGGAAGTTCTTTATGAGCCCAATACCCGCCTGTAGAGGCAAGTTGGGATAATATTTCAAGTTTGGAAAAGAGAGGATGGGAAGCATTTTGGAAAATTTTGAACAAAAACCGGTCACTTAGATATTGCCGTCTGAGATGTAGGGGGGGGTCCACACATTCTATTTGGAGAGCGTTAGTTGGAGATGACTTCATAGCACCAAGAATAATTCTTAAACTTTTAAACTGAACCTTCAGGAGTTCCATCATTTAGTATACATAGATTCTGATCATCTAGGAGATCTAGAAAAGGAGAAGAAACAGGGTCACAATAATATGATCCCCAAAGAGTATGATGTATATTAAAGTCACCAAGTAGGGCAACAGGAGGAGGAAGAAGAGAGATAAGAGTACGAAGTTGACTTATATCTGAGACATTAGGATAAGGAATATATATGGACAAGAAGGAAATATTTAGAGCTCTAATGGCAATAGCGTTGACAGAATTATGAAGAGGTGGAAGGGGAATTTGAGAGTAGGTAATATTCTTAGAGATTAGAATAGCGGCACCACCGCAGCCGTCATCCCTGTCATCCCGGAGGCAGGCAAAACCCGAAACTCTAAATCGAGCATCAGGCTTCAGCCATGGCTCCTGGAGGGCAACGATGACGGGCTTATATTCATTTATTAAATTGGTAAGATCTGCTTTTCTACATCTAGTGCTGTGAATGTTCCACTGAAGAAGTGTTCGGTCCATTGACGTATGATAACGTGAGCTGAGTCAGTTGATGTCTGAGAGGGTACGGTAAATCAGCTTTATGAAGCTGTGAAAGGAAATCAATGAGAGTGATAGAGGACACTACAGAGTCCACTGAAGGTTCATTATCTGATTGTTGTAAGTCAGGGTAGGCACACCCATTAGGGAGGGAGAAGGATAGGGTTTGTGTGATATGTTGATGAGTATGACGATCATACCCAGGGCTTGAGGCAGGTGCAGGCTCTCGACGAGGAATGAATACCGTTTCTCTATATGAAGAAGTGGGTTGAGAAGCAGTGAATACTGGAGGGAATGAACGACTTGTGGAGGTTTGTGGCAGGTGAGCTGATGATTTTAGGGCACTCGCGTAGGACCTCATTCCGGTTCGCGGGTATCTGGCGGAAGCCTCTTGGTAGGATTTATTTTCTGTGGACATTACGTATTTTATCTTTTTTTGTCTGTCTACCTCACTGCAAGAGGGGTCGTTAGCCTTATGATTGCCAGAACAGTACAAGCAGGTTGGGGTTTGTTTAGTGCAAGAATCCCCTTCATGGGGTTGCGCACACACAAAACACCTGGGCTTAGATCTACATTGGGCCTTAATGTGGCCAAACCGGCAGCATTTGTTACATTGGATAATAGGCAACATGTAAGTTTCGATTGGAAGGGAGGTATGAAAGGCGTAAATATGGTCTGGCAGTTTCTGCCCAGTGAATGTAAGTACTATAGTTTGTGTGGGGACCCATGATGGAGAACCATTTTCGCCATATTTCTTTCTGTTCAAGCGACGAGCTTTCACAATGTTACCATACCCGTTAGGTACAGAAATTTCCTCGATTACCTCTTCTAATGACCACTCAGTGGGGATGTTTCTAACTATACCCATACGGGTAACATTATATGAGGGGATTGTTGCCTCATAATTATTTTTAGCTAGCTCCGGAAGGTCTAAGAAAATATTGGCAGCCGATGCAGAGTTAAACTCGATCGAAATACGATTACGACCAACACGTTTCACCCCGTCTACGAGAACATGTTTTATTTTATTTTGTACTAAAAAGTATCCGAATTTAATAGGTCTTAATGACGTACCTACCGCTGGATCAGACTCCTTTTTGCTCACGTGGACTAGAAAAGGTGCACAGTCATCTTCATTGTATCTAGATTTACGATTCTCAAAATTGGGGTTTATGTAGGTCGACTGTAACGAAGCCTGTGGGCTGGAACCGAGTTTTTTACTCTGGGGTTGGGAACTGTAGTCATGGTCGTGTTCGATAAGTCGCTTTCTTATTTGTGGGGCAATTAAATTCCCTGAAAATAACGGGGGTGATAGAACACGTTGGTCAACATAACCTCCCCCGGGATCGGGGGGGTCGTCCGTTTCCATATTTAACTGATATTAGCCTACCAATAACAACACAAAACACTCACAAAACCTTCACCACAAAAAACACAAAGATAGTAAGTCAACAGAAAGAATAGAACGTAGTAAAATACGCAAAATTAGTGTCCCGACTTTCTACAATACCGGCTTGCAGCAAGCACGCGACCCAAAAAACCCCTTTTACTCTTACTCCGTCCCTGACTGAGAAACGAAATGACAATGACAGTAGTAGTTTTCTTCTATCCATCAGGATAGGCAAAGGACGGAGCCATACAGCCAAATCTTTTATAGGTAATTTTTTGAATGTTAAGTTTTAAAAAAATAGAAGGTTTTTTCTTGACTGATCTAATTTCGCAGAGGAATCTATGTTCGTGCAGCCGGATTTCAAATTCAATGGAAATCGACATTTGGAAAAGCAGCGTGCTAGCTGAAGTCTAAAACTTTCACTGAAAATCAAAAATAAGTACCTACTTATGAATTCCTTATAAGTAAGTATATGAAAATGAAATAGTTCTTAATTTCGCCACCTGAACAGATAAAATGGCTTCCATTCTATCGAAACACAACTGAAGTTACAGAATCGGGGCCCAGATCCAATGTAATATATTATGTTGTGTGGCCAAGTTTTCAAATAATTTTTTTTTTTTTTTAAATCAACGAAAATATGAATTAAATGGTGCTTGAAGAAAAAACGGCAATTTTATGTATAGTTCCGTCAGTAAAGTGTACTCTGTACTAAGAAAAAAATTAACACGCAAACGAAGAATCAGCTAGTTATACAATAAAATAATAAACAAAATGTAGCCAAAAAAATTTATTGAATAAAAACAATATTTCGATATCGAAAAAGATTGGAATACGTTTCAAACAATATAATTTATTGGCACAAAAAAAGAAAAGGGTACCTATGTAATAAACATTTACTTACATAGTTATATTTTCTATAAAATTTTAGATTTAAAATAAATAAATAAAGGTTTACAAAAAATCTAAAATTCTTAAATAATGACCCAGCGCGAAAATATTGCATCTATACAATATGTCTAAACATTGACATATTGACCACCACTCTGGTATTGATTGCTTCCTTGCTTAACTGGGCCTATAACATTCTCAGCATTTTGGTTAGATCCTTGCCACTGATTACCATTTAGATAAATCGGTCCTGATGGGCCATAATAATAATAGTAAGGATAGCCATTGTTTTTGTAAACACCTTGGTAACCGATTTGAGTTTGTTGATTATTCTGGTCGACTGGTCCAATGACGTTTTTGGCGTTTTGAGACGACCATTGATTTTGCTGTCCGTAAATGTCGATTGGTGAGTATGTAGGGTAGTACGGTGGGTAGTATGGAAGAACTGTAAAAAAAACGAATGTTTAAGCCAAATGTAATTGACTATGACTACGGATTGTACTCTGGAATCAGTGTGAAAAAAACTCATAATTTGCCAGCTGTAAAATTTCTCAGGTATACTTTGGAAGCCAATAATTGAGACGTGATGGTTTTGCTGCAGGCTGACAACCTGTCACCACTACACTCATATTTCACGTAAGAACTCCCAGAATCGATCAGGGATTTTAGGTGTAAAATGTATGAATGTGTGTGAAATGTGTCAAAAATCAAAAGCGAACCCACTCTTTAGTATCTGTATTTTAAAATAAATTAAAATAAAAAACTGTGGTTGTCAAGTGGTTTAAAACACACACATACATATACGTTCACACCTGTAATGCCTAACGGGATAGGCAGAGTCAAATGCTGGTAGGTGCTAGAATCACAATTATGCTCTACCTACTCTAACAGGCTTATGTGCGTGAGTATTTGATGGAAGTTACTTACTTGACGGACCGATTGGTGCGCCTTCTGTAAATAAAATATAGTAATTCAGATAAAATTTTATAATATGAAATGTAGTAATTTGTCTAACAGCCCTATTGGCTTCGTCCTCACGCCTTCAAACGTCCGTGAAACATTGTGGACAATATCAACCCATGTAAAGACATTAATATATATATATAATATACAGGGTGTAAGAACAACGCTTCCGAATACTGAAAGTACATGCTCAGTCAATGGTTTTGATTAACTTTCTCAAAGAGACTTTTTCAGGAAACGAAAAAAGTTTTGGACTTCTTCATACAAGCTGTCCAATTAAAACGACTTTTTTTGCATGGGGCCGTCGTTTTTTTTTTCGTTTTCTGGAAAAGTTTCTTTGAGAAAGTTACTGAAAACCATTGACTGAGCATGTCATGTACTTACAGTATTCGGAAGCGTTTCCCTTACACCCTATATATATACACAGAGTGTAAAGGAATGCTTAGCAAAAACTGAAATCCTGAATTCAGACCATCATTCTAAATGATTTTCCAGTGGATATTCTTCTGCAAATGTTTGAATTTTTATTTAAATATAATCCATGTTGCATTAAAAAACAACAATAACAGCGTAAAACATGAAAACCAGCAATGTACATCTTATTCCGATAGCGGCGCGGCGCGGGTGGAGCGCGCGGGGCGCGGTTACGCGGTAAGTTGCGTAGCGCCAAAGTTGGTGATAACGAAAACTTGACATTTCCGGGAAAAAATAATTACTTGTAGCTGATCGTAGTTACGGGTAAATTCCACCATATATAAGTATTTGCTAAGCTGTCCTTTACATATAAGTATATTATAAGCTCATATATGATTCCACCAAGGGGCACGGTACTTTATATTCAGTAACTATAAATGAGTAAGCAACAGTTAAAGATGTTATAAAACCAATTAAGTAAACAACTTTCCCAGAAGAACATAGACCGAAAAATGCAACAAACAAAATCTCGCAGTACAACTTGTGCAATTAGCTGATAGTCCTGGAAAGTCAGAGCTGCTCTAAATAAGAGAAAATATTGTGGAGAATCGGGCTTTACAAAGTTATTATTGCAGTTAATATGAATGGTTTTCTATAGAAATAAGCAAGTTTTTCAACAGGATTGTTTATTTTAAGCGTAATACCGTTGGTTTGAAACGGACTAAAGTGCACAAACTTAGTTGTAATTTAAACATGTGGGTAAGATACTTACGCGGTGCTGCTTGAGCAGCCAACGCCACAGACTGAAAAGAAAAAAATATATATTTACCACTAATATTAGGTCCATGGCGCCAAACACTGAAAGGCCAAAAAACAATAAAAATAAAAGGACAAAGATAAGGTTTTCCCTAATATCATGGGTCCAGACTTAAGATTAAACATCTGTTTTAATTCTAATAATGGCGCCGACCGAGAATCGAACGCAGGAACCGTTACTTCAGAGGCAAGGCCACTGGGACAAACAGGTTGTTAAATATTGGGCGACTTTAAATTAATTAGCGAAAATTTTGGAAATATGAAAAATATCGAAATAGCGACGACACTTTTTTTACGAAATTATTTCATACCAGCTTTCCTCCCGCGGCTCCGCCCGCGTGGACAACAGGACAAAGAAAATCATTCGCTAAAGTTTCACCAAACCAATTTTAAATCACGACAAGGCCGAGTACGATAGTGACAGCGCCGTGACAACACCGCGGTTCTATGACAAAATTTCAACATTGACAACGCTATAGGGCGAGCAAGCCTTTGCGCGGGCCCCTCGCGCAATCAAAGTGAAGTTTCAGCGTGAGCCGAGCGCTAGTTTGTCGTTATTGTGCTAGAGCTGCAGGTTATTTAAAACAACACAGCTTTAGAAAATAGCTTTGCCGTTTTTAAAATGACAAAATTACAGTAGGTAATTGTTTCATCGACAACAAAAAAAACGTAAACATTAATTCCTTTCTGCATTCGAGATTTTGCCATCGCCTGAGTATTTTAATTTAATCAATATTGAATTATTAAAGGCAAAGCCGCTAATATGAAATAAAGAAACCCTTTACGGGTTGTGGGTGTAGTACGCTACTAGCAGGTGAAGATGACGGTTATGGAGCACTAAGTATAATGTTATGAACCAACACACCCTAATTGTAAACAGACTTACCAAGAAGATCAAGAAGCTTTTCATTTTTTTTACTTTTCAATACACCACCAAGTCTAAACCAAGAAGTGATAACATAACCTACTTCCTAGGCCTTTATATACTAAAGAACAGCAAACTTGTTCAAATAATGAAAAAAATAAAAGCAGAATGCAAGCAATTAAGTTCCATTTGAGATAATAAAAAACAAATTTAACAATGAAACAAATTAATAAAAACAACGCCAAACCATGTGTGAGTTGTTTGATTAAGAAAATTTGGAAAAATATTTTTTACAAAGCATGAGTTGAATAACATTTAATTTTTCACCTTGACCAGAAACCAAGTGACTACCATACTGTCAACTTGTAACAAGCGTTCCCGGTTTTCCCGTGTTTCAGAGGGCACGTTACAACATCAGTTCAATTTTTTGAAAACTTGCGTCCACGCAATTGTGATTTAGCCAAATTCCGAGTATTTTAATATCTAAGATAAGACAAGATTTATTAATTTAGTTTATAATTAAATTAGCAAAGTTTTGATCTCCTTTGATCTCCCATTCAAAATGCGATATATGTTGATGAAGTTTGTATGGGAACTCAAAATTTTGTTTTCGTATTTTGACTTATGTTCCTTGGGGAAGTTGTTCAGTTTCATGAACCGATTAACCACCCGAGAGTTTGAAAGAGAGATACCTAAAGCCCTGTATATTTTTTAAATCATTTATTTAGTACAATTACAATATTAATTTAATTAACTAAGACTCGCTTCAGAAAAATTTAAAGGTTTAACGAGCGAGAATTTGCTCGCTGTCTCACAACAACCAGTAATTACCCATCATCCAAACCCAAGCGAATGTTTGCATAATAGTAAGCGGAACTGTAACTGTGACAAATTAGAGTTTGTTGATAAATTCAAATATTTAGGCCTGACTATTGATAAATATTTTAATTGGAAAACCCATGTAACTGATGTTTGTAACAAGCTGAGATCTGCGCTAGGGAAGTTTTATCAGCTGAACAGAGTACTGAATAAAAAAACTTTAAAAGTAGTTTACTATGCCCTGGTTGACTCACTGATAAGCTACGGACTTGTTATATATGGTCGAACATTTAAAACATACCTAATGGATATTAAGAATTTACAACTAAGATTAATTAAATTTTTAATCAGCAAAAAGGTTAAATATAGTTGCCGAAGTGACTATAATAAACTATTTCAGATATGTACAATTTTACCTGTAGACTTGAAAGTCAAGTACCTAGTTGGCTTAGAGTATTATTTCAAAGATGAACATAAAAATAAAATTATAAATAAATATAAAACTAGAAGTGTCAGGGGGGAAAACTAGTTATATCAAAAATGAAAAATTATTATGGAGAAAGAATGTCAAAGTATCTAGTACCAAAATATTTAATAAGCGGCGGGTCCACTAGTAATTTAATTAGTGGTAGCTAGTTATTTTCAAAATTAGTGATAGTTATTTCAGAGTTAAAGTCAAAAGTTGCTTTATTTCATAAAACGTGCAGAATGTTACTTATAATAAGTCAAAATAGTGAATTGCATTATTAGCATTTTCAACTTTGCTACTATGCGCAAAGTATGGGGTTGTATTTTCCTTTGTTAAGCAGTTTATGGTAGGTTTTTCATATCGCATAAAAAAGAGCGCATCTCGCCATCAAACTGTTATTTGGCGAGTAATATAACTAAGACAAACTGTAACTTACCGTTGTACAAATAATATATAAAAAGTAATGATATTTTAACAGTTTTTTTACATAATTTATAGTCTTCTATTGTATTTTTTTCTAACAAATCTTTTGGGAGAATATTTAGTATACTGGGTAGTACCTATGTATTTTCCACGTCCTCCTACCATATTCATTTACATACCTTGGTTAGATAAATTTAGGTTTATATGTCACATTACGTAAGTTGTTTAGCCTATGTTTTTCTATTAACATGTTTAGATTATTGAGTTCACTTAATATTATTGACATTTTTATTTTATCAAGCACAGACATAACTCGACTGTGTTTTAACAAGCCAGGTTCATCGTCTTGGTATTTACGCCTTGTGTACATAGGAACTATAGTTTTTATAATGCTAAGTTGTAATCTGTAAATAAGATTGATGTTTGTCTTATAGGTGCGTCCATAGCTACACAGTCCGTAGCTTATTATCGAATCTGCTAAAAACAGGAACAACATTCGCATTATATTGTACGGTAGTTTATATTTAAGTATGGAAAACTTTGCACGTATTGATCTGAGTCTGTTACATACATATTCTATATGAGGTTCCCTTGGTCAATTATAAGGTTCAGATATGTGTTGTTTCACTAATTCCAAAGATTGACATGCACAAGCAGCCAAATGATTCTGAGTGCGAAAGGTGTTTTTATATACGGAGATCGTATGTGTAATAGTTTTTTCTTACTAGAGTTGATAACTAAAGCCCACGTCATGAGCCGATTGACTCATTAGATCAAAGTTGTGTTGCATTTCCACTTCTGCTTCGCCCAGATCTTTGCTATGCGAAATCAGGCAAGTGTCATCAGCAAATTGGTACACAGAGCCCTCTGCGAGTAAGCTACACATTTCATTTATGTAAATTAGCTACTCAGTCGGAGCTAATATCAAACCTTGTGCAGTACCTTGGTCAGGATAAGGTCGCTGTTGCATCCACATAGACGAACAACGGTATTTCGGTTAGTATGATAATCGCTGAACCACTAAAGCAAAGGGCCCTGTATTCCAATTTGCTGTAACCTCGAAAATAATGTTGGGTAATTTAAAGTGTCGAAGGCTTTACTAAAATCAATGAAGACAACCAGTACACTCCCTGTCGTTCAGGCACTGGTTGACCTCATTGACAAAGCAGGACAACAATTAGAAGGTAGGTACTTCCACCTCGTTGAAAACCACACTGTTTCTCATTTATTAGTCCATACTAATAATTATTATAAATGCGAAAGTAACTCTGTCTGTCTGTCCGTCTTTCACGCCTAAACTACTGAACCGATTTTGATGGAACAGAGATAGATTAGAGCCTGGGAAAGGACATAGGCTACATTTTATCCCACACTTGGGCATCTGTAGTCCACGCGGGCGTAGCCGCGGGCGGAAAGCTAGTAGTAAATAAAAATATGACTTTTTTTTTTTTTTTTTTTGATTTGGCTTCGCAAAGCATTTAGCCAACGACAAAGTTATTAAAAGTTAGGGAAACACAGATATCATAAAAAACGGATAGGAATTTGGAATGGAAAAGGAAAGGATTAGGTGAATTTTACAAATATATTTACATAAATAAAAAAGGAACAAGTTTATATTTTTATATTATTAAATTCAATAAAAGTGGCTAATATGTTGTAAATATTATGGTCAATATTATATAATAAACATTGTATGGAAGTTGGGAAAAGGACATGAGACAGAAGGAGATGTGAAAGGAAAGTTGATGTGTCATTTAGTGCGCAAGTAAAGAAAATGTGATTCAGATCCCCGTACTCTCCGCATGAACACCTGGGGTCAGGGACAACGTTCAATTTAAACAAATGAGCCGGGGTGGAGACGTGACCCAAACGCATTCTGCACAGAATTGATGTAGCCCGTTTGCTTAGTTTAAGTTTACTAAACCATGGTTTAGTGGGAATGTTTTCCTGAACGCTTTTATAAAATTTGCCCTTAGACGCAGAATCCACCCACAGCTGATTCCACGTCTGTTGCAACCTTAATTTTGCTTGCGTTATTAAATCGTTGGTATAAATATGATAGGGGAAAACATCCCCAACCTGAATGGCTTCGTTTGCCAGTTGATCAGCCCTTTCATTGCCACGAATGCCCGCATGACCAGGAACCCAAGCAACAACGACGCTAAATCCTCTATTAGAGCATTGATATAAAAAATCCCTGATAGCAAAAACTACTGGGGACTGCTTGTGAGATTTGAAAGGAAACCTTGATATAGCTTGCAAGGCGCTAAGTGAGTCGCTAAAAATTACTGTTTTTGATAGTTTCATTAATAAAATATATTCAACCGCCTTTAAAATCCCAAAGCACTCCCCAGTAAATACTGTAGACTGTGGGGGTAATTTAATTTTTTTAACTATTGTGTATTGTGAATGGTAAACCCCAACACCAACACACCCGTCGTCAGTATGTTTGGAAGCATCGGTGTAAATATAATGCCATTTTGGCCATTCATTATGTATAGTAAAATTAAATTCCGCATTAGGGTCAGAATCCGTTTTCGCAACACCTATACTGTTTTTGATTTGAGGAGTTGTTACAAGTGCACCGTAGTCGCCCTCATAGAGAGAAAGTTTTAAACTACGGTGGGTAGAGGCTTCAATATTTTTAAAAATTTTAAGACTATTAACAAGACAGGGTGATTTTTTATGGGCCCAGTAACTTGAAGAATTAACTTGTTCTGCCAGCTGAGTGACCCTTTGATACATTGGATGGGACTTTAATTGTAAGCTACGGAAAAAGAAACGGTCACACAAATACTGCCTCCTCAATGCCAAAGGAGGGTCACAACACTCAGCCTGTAAGCAGTTTATTGGACTAGATTTCATTGCACCAGTAATGACTCTTAAGGCCTTTGACTGAATGCCATCCAACTTTTTAAAGGCTGCCACACTACCTGGTTCAAGTAAGAAAGTACCGTAGTCCAAGACACTTCGAATCAACGCATTATAAAGGAGCTTCATAGTAAAAGGATGCGCCCCCCACCAAACTCCAGAAAGGCATCTTAAAATGTTCAATGTTTTTTCACATCTCAGCACAATATAATCACAATGATCTACTCCTGTAAGTTTTGAGTCTAAGATTACGCCCAAGAATTTTGCCTGTTCCCTAACTGGAAGAACTGTATCACCGTATGACACCTGGATTAGTGGAGGGATCCGCTTTTTGGAAAATAATACCACATTGCTTTTAGAAGGAGATAAATCCAAACCATTAGCGTCTAACCAACACTTCAGTGACGTCAGCGCCTGAGATAAAGACTCAGCTATTCCATCCTCCGATTTTCCAGGTACATACAGAAGCAAATCATCAGCATATTGGAGTACACAAGCGTTAGGGTTCAAACACGATTCCAAATCGACAGTGTAAATATTATACAAAATAGGACTAAGGACAGAGCCCTGTGGCAAGCCTTTCCATGCAGTTCTCTCAACTATATTATCGGAGTCTGTACTATACTTAATATACCGTTCAGACAAAAGATTAATTATAAAATTTACTAATAGGGTGGGGACTTTTAAAACAATGAGTTTATGTTTAAGAATTGAAATTAATACGTTATCATAGGCAGATTTTATATCCAAAAAAGCGGCAATTACAGAGTCGCTTCTAGTAAAAGCTAATCTTATATCTGTGGTAAAAATGCTCAAACTGTCAAAAGTACATTTGCCTTTTCTAAACCCGAACTGACTCTGCGATAGTAAATTATGATGTTCTATAAACCATTCTAGACGAATTTTTATCAAGTGTTCCGCTATTTTGGACAAAACTGAAGCTAAAGCAATTGGTCGATATGATGACGGATCTGTACGGTCCTTCTTCGGCTTTAATAACAAAATTAAACTTTGTGTTCTCCAAGACCGAGGAACGTGTCCAGTGACCATAACATTATGGACTAAAGATAAATAATAAACAAGACTGTCATCATTAAGATTTGATAAAAAGGAGTATGGAATGCCGTCTTCACCAGGTGCCGAATCCCTTAATGTGGAAAGTACGCCTTTCAACTCTTCTATAGTGAAAGGAGTATTTAGAACAGAATCACTGTAGTCATGATCCGACGATAATTGAGATGACAAAGGGCTTGTGACAAATTCTTCAGGTACTGAAGGAGGGGCCAGCCGATCCATAATTTGTTCTGCTAAAAGAGGAGAAATCTTACTTTGTGTCGTGTCATTGAATGCAGACCTAAACCTTCTTACATTCTGCCATACAAGTGAAGGACTAACATTAGGGGATAATGATAAACAAAATCTCTGCCAACCTTCAAATTTCTTTTTCTTTAAAAGTTCTTTAGTGTTTTGTGATATCTGTAAATAATTATTGAAATTTTCTTGTGACATTAATGTACAGTATGCTTTCTCTGCATTTTTTCTCTCTCTAGTAGCAATAGTACACTCTTCATCCCACCAAGGAGGTGAAGGTATCAATCCAGTGCCACTCTTCTTAAAAGGGAATTAGACATCAGCCGCCTCAATTAACAGTTTGGCAAATGATTCTGAACAGGATGATACATTTGTATGAGAGATTTCTGGCAAGTCTCGCAACTTTTGCTCTACTCTGCTCTTATACAAACTCCAATCAGCATTAGCCAGCTTGTATTTTAATCGTGGCTGCCTAAACTGCCTAGGAGGACTCGCAGAAGGGAAAGTTATTATAAGTGGGAAATGATCGCTTCCGTGTGTAGAGTCATGAGGCATCCAAGTCAAAAAGGATGCTAGATCAGGTGTACAAATACACAAGTCAGGGGCACTAGGACCTTCACCAGGTCCAGAAATGCGAGTTGGTGCACCAGTATTCAATATGCATAAATTATTAGACTCTATTAAATCCAAAAGTTGCACCCCATAGTAACTGTTTGAATCATATCCCCACAGTTGGTGGTGAGAATTAAAATCACCCATGCACACAAAAGGTTTTGGTAGTAAGTTGAACAAAATATTAATTTCGTTAAAGATACTTACACTAGGCTTTTTAAAATATAAAGAAACATAACAAACACTATTTACAATAACAGCAATGACAGATAATTCATTGCTAAATGAAGGAAGGGAAAGTTGAGAATAAAAAAGAGAATTCCTAATAAGTATGGCAGCTCCACCATACCCATCAGGCCTATCAGCCCTAAGACAGGAAAAACCAGGAATACGAAAATTAGACTCCTGTTTCAACCATGTTTCTTGGAGGCTAATAATAGATGGATTATAATGATTTACTAAAAATAATAATTCATATTTTTTACTAAGAATACTCCTGCAGTTCCACTGCATGACTGTGGCTTTGTGATCCATTATTATTATTGTTAGATAACTTATGTAAAGCATGTATTACTTCTGCAACGTTGGACGGTGAAATTGTATTATGCTGAGATAACAATTGTATTAAAAGTTTTATCATATCTGAGGTATTTACATTACTATCACTTTGGTTTTTATTAAAAATAGGTTTAGTCTTAGGAAGTACGGGATCCTTCACCATGTCATTATGAAAATGATGATCATATCCCTTAATAACTTTTGGTGGAGACCTAGGTTGTCTAAACACTGTCTTTTTATATGACACGGTAGAATTTAGTGGATTTTGAGCCAAAGAATTATGTTTGTATGTTGTAGAAGCAGAGGATGTTGGTGCTGTGAGAAGAGCATCTGCATATGATTTTCTAGTTATTGGTGGATGTAACTTTACTGCCTCCATATAAGAAATGCAACTCTTGCTCATGGTTTCTTTGATATTTTTTTGACGATTAAATTCCAAACATTTTTTACTAATAGCTTCATGGTACCCCTTGCACAAACAACACCAATAATCCTCTTCTTCAACATCACAGCTATCTCCTGAATGCCCTTGACCACATTTATAACACCTTGGTGCTGACCGACATTGATTTTTAACGTGACCATATCTACAACAGTTATAGCACTGTACAGTTGGATAAATGTATAAATCAACAGGTAGAGCAGTGTAGCACATGTAAACGCGTGTTGGTAAAATTTGCCCATCAAAAGTTACAACAATAGTTCCTGTATTTACAAATTGGCTATTATTGTTGACAGTCACTTTCCTTTTTAATCGTCTGATTTTCATGATAGGGCCACATCCAATTGGAACATTAATATTCGCCAAAACCTCATCATCAGACCAATCCATAGGCACTCCCCTAATTACTCCCATACGTGTCACATTAAATGTAGGGACAAAGGCTTTATATTTTTCATTTAATAAGCTATTGTGTTGTAAAAAAGTGTTAGCTTCTGAATAGGTTGAGAAAGCCAGGCTAATGCGATTTCTCCCAATACGCTTGAGGCTACCATTCACAATACCTTTAATGTCTGCTCTTTTAAGGAAACGACCAAAGGTCACTGGATGAAGAATTGTGGAGTCGTTGCTACTTTCAGTTTCTTTCTGAACGTGAACTACATATGGGGCTGCATCTGATGCCTGGTAAATTGGCCGACCAACCGGCACACGAGTGGTTCCGTCAGACTTGGTTTGTTGTTTATTATTTTCAATGAAAATAGGAGTTGCGAGAGCACGGGGACCAGAACTGATACTATCACTATTTAAACATTGGCAATCGGTTGGTTTTTCCTTTAAACCATGTTTACGTTGTTTTTTATTGCATGTGCCGCAAATTTCGCGGGAAAGGACCCTTTTTCTTTTTATAAGTTTATTGGTGGAATCTGACACTGAACAATCAGTGTCCATGGACGATTCCAGGACATTAATTAATATGTCCATTCGCGTGGACGCACTATTTACATTTTGTACAAGATTCTGATGTCCTGGAGGAAAGACTGTTCCTCCAGGATCATCGGGCGGATCGCCCATGGAAATAAAAAGACTTACCTATATATACAGCAAACTACACACTACTATTGTAAATATACAAGTAAATTACTAATATACTTACACAACAAATATTTATAGTTAAACCAATCCTTTTCACAATTTTATAATAAAATTAAAATCCGCAACAAGAAACACAACCAAACCGACAGAAGTTTCCCGCCCTTTTTTCAAAATATGACTTGCTAGCTTAGTCTTTTATTTTGACGTGAACAGTCATAGTTACAGCTAACACAAATTTAAATTTTTTGATTAACCAACCAGACAGTACTCTCCTTGTTTATACGTAATAAACAAGGAGAGTTAATATAACATATTACAACAGGGTCATGACATTTTATTTTGGCTGTGGCTACTCTGTGATCCAGTAATTTTTTTTATCAAATGATGCATAAATGAAAGCTAAAATTGAATAAAATACTGACAAAAATGTATGATGCACTAAAGAGTAGCTGATTTGATAATTCAGTGACCCTTTTGACAAGTGAGAATATTACCTTTTTCATAAAGCTTCATACTGGCTGTATAGAATGACAGCAAAGAGCTTTTTATGCCTGACAAAATAATTATACCTGACAAAAATCTTGATTTTCAGTGAAATAAAATATAAAAATAAATTATTAAATTTACTTTTTCAATAAAACAAATTTGATTTGTAACAAATAATTGAACTATTTAATTTTTCTGTAGGTGCAATCGGCATTACTTAGCCTTTGCCTCATAATTGAGGAAAAAAATATTGCTCGCCATTATTTTGCCCGCCATTCAAAATTATTTGTTCAACAAAATAATTTTTGTGTTAAAAAAATGAAAAATATATTAATGTTTTGTGTTTAATCGTAAAATATTAGTGCGATTTTTTTCATTTTTTATTTAGATTCGTTTCCTCGGTTACCGCATTGTAAAACGTTGAACAGAATACGTGCCTTCGCTCGTGTTTCAAATGGGCTCACGTTAAACATTACCTACGAGTCTAATATCGTTAATAACTATAAAGGCACACTTAATAGACCCCGGGCAGGTTTAAGTGAATCATTTCCTTTGGGGCAAAATACCTAATCTTGTAACCAGCGTGAAGACATGGTCCACAAGCCAGGAACAGATTTTCAAGACCAATTTTCTCTCAAGCGATAACGATATGATTTGAAAAATGCTTCAGAGGCTACCGCTGCCTTACCCACCCACCGAACCGTAGCTGACGTTCACGGAGCTTCATGATGCAACTCTCTGAAGCATTTTACAAGTTATCGCCCGAGAGAAAATTAGTCATGAAAACCTGTACTTGGCTCGTGGACCATTATTTTTTAAAGATGGTAGAGATATGAGCATTAAAATAAGCGACAAATCAAACAATTACGTTTGAGCTTTGTTTTAAGATCCAAATTAAAACTATATAAATTTTTCAAATCTCTCTAACAGAACATGGCCAAGTTTTAATAAAAATAAAAACATTAAATTAGCTGTTAAATCAACGAAAACCACTATTTGTGCTTGAAGAGAAAAAACGGCATTTTCATGTATGGTTGTGTCAATGTAAAATACAAAACACAAACGAAGTTGCGAGTATCAGCTAATCTATCTATATCTATACTATAATAAAATTGTTGAATGTGCCAGCTGCCAACTCTTTCCTGGTACATCCCCAACAGGGATTATAGGCGTAACTGTAAGTTACATCTAAAATATAGTTACTTTTGACATAATAAATGCGGATGTTTAGTTACATCTAAAACATCCGCATTTATTATGTTAGTTTTAGTGATAGTATGGCCGTGTTGTAATTTTTTTTAACTAACCAAAACTAAATACTTAATAAATATTTAATAAACTAAATGGACCTTCCTTGGACTCTTACTTCGTCCCTGACTGAGAACCGAAATGACAATGACAGTAATAGTACATCCTTTTTTGTACATCCTGTACTCAGCAGATATAGTGCATTGTATAAAGCATTGTAAATACCACATTTATGCGGACGATCTGCAGCTTTATTTATCATTCTTTCCTAGAAACGTAGGTGCAGCAGTAAGAAGTATTAACGAGGATTTGGACAGGGTGGCTCATTGGTCTCGACGTAATTGTCTTGTCTTGAATCCAGAGAAGTCAAAATATTTAGTTCTGGGAACCCGTCACCAGATTACTCAAATTAATGAAAATAACCCAAAAATTAACTTGATGGAAAAACAAATTAACAAAATGGACGAAGTTAGGAATCTCGGAATAATATTTGACTCCCAATTGCGCTTCGAATCACATATAAAAGAAGTTGCAAGGAATTGTTTCTACCGGTTAAAAGTGTTATATAGGATTCGCGACTATCTGAGTACACAATTACGTATTAATTTGGTGGACTCCTTAATACTATCGAGGTTTAACTATGGCGATACCGTCTACGGCCCTCGGCTTTTAGCAAAAACTAAGGCTTTTATTCAGCGCGTACAAAACGCATGCGCAAGATTTTGCTTTAATATTCCCCCTCGAAATCATGTCACGCCTTTTTTAAATAATTCGAAGGTATTTAATATGTCTAGCAGACGTTATCTCCACTTCGCCACCCTTCTTTTTGGAACTATTGTTAGTCGCAAACCAGATTATCTTTATGAGAAACTCACATGGTCTGGTCGCAAACGTCGCGGTCTCCTTAAAATGAGCAATTATAGAACCAATGCATTTCGGGGCAGTTTCAAATACACCGCAGCCAAGATCTGGAACACGTTACCTCCACCTATACATGAGGTACAGACTTTAAATACTTTCAGATCAAAAATCAGAACATACATTTTGCAGACCCAATTGGATGGCGGTTCGGATCTTTTTCATTAAAAAGTGATGCTCTACTTCTGTTTGTTACTGTTTGCTTCGAAAATGGAAGTTTCATTTTTTTGCAATTATTACCCATATATATGTATATTCATTTATAATAATAAAATTATGTTGTTCTTAAAATATATCTATAAACATTTGCTCTATAAAATCACTGGATATGCACGAACATAAACGTATACACACAACACACACATACACAGACACAACACACACAAACTTAGACACACTATACAATTACGCAATACACATACAAGCACGTAGGTGTGTACACCGGTCACACGTCACGGTTACAATTTTTTACCTAATTATGTTTCTGATGAATTTAATTGGAAGCACAGAATTGCTTGGATTTTTTTTTCAGAAGTTTATCTCTTTTTGTTTTGTTTATTTTATTTTATTTTATTTTATTTTATTTTATTTTATTTTATTTTATTATTTTTTATTTCTGGTACTGGCAGAATATCAGCGCTACAGCCTCGCCGCTGTAGCAAATGCTGAGTCAGCGCCTTTTTGGGTGGCACTGTTACGATTGTTGGGTTTAATTGTAAGTTAGATTTAAGAAAAATTCCTGTGTCTCCCAAATAAAGTTTTATTCATTCATTCATTCATTCATTCATTCATTCATTCATTCATTCATTCAATAGTTTTCTTCTATCCTTCAGGATAGGCAAAGGACGGACCCATACAGCCAAATCTTTTATAGGTAATTTTTTGAATGTCAAGTTTTGAAAAAATAGAAGGTTTTTCTTGACTGATCTAATTTCGCCATGGATCTAATACATCAGGATAGAAATCTTCGAGCTCAAACGCGGGCCGAAGAAGAGATAGAGCAACGAGGCAGAACGTCTCGTTCTAGTAGGGTGACAATGCGATTACTCGTATTATAATATATTTTTTTGGGAGTGCAAAGAATACGTAACAGACAAATACAGGCTTCCATTTAAGGATAGAAGTTTTCCTGTAATTTTATTTTTATATAACAAACCATCAGCAACATTTACATTACTACATTTTTGTTATGAAATACCAAATTGTATGATTATATACAAGGAAGACACAGGGTAGTGGACATCGGGAATGTGTAGTTAGGTTGCGAAAAAATAAAACAAAAACTCACCTTTCGTCTCATCTTATAATCAAATCATTAAAACATGCTTTTAACTTAATTTCAAAACTTTTCCTATGAAAATATTTTCCCCAAGCAATCCATATTGGATTTTTGTAAAATTGGAGTTTTATGCTTAGAATTTTTTTTTCCTATTTTATCTAACGGACCTTAGTTCCATAGGAGCCCGTTTAGTTCCATGGGTATCTATAAGTTAATTTTGATTTTATGTTATTTTTTATTAGAAATTAGTAAATAATAAATTCCCCCTTTCACAGCACAGAATAGAATAGAAAAAATCTTTATTTTATAGGATATTCTGGATGCCACTTAAAACAAGTCAAGATTACATGAAATACATACAAACAAACATTCAAGGATTATTTTAAATACATACATACGCATTTGTTCTATTGGCCCTACTGACTCTACGCCTATTCGCAAAGTTGCAGTCTTCCCCAGAGAAGAACAGACAAGAAACTCTGAGGGTGCTCTTTTTAATCGCATTACAAATTTTCCTATTTTCTAATTTTAACTAATTCTGAAATAACTCTAGAGCTGAGCAGTCATTCCCATGGCTCCATGTCAGTTAGGTCAGCAGAAATTTTGTAATAGCCCTTTTTGTAAAGTTTTTGTTTAATTACTGTCTTAAATTTATCCAAAGGTAAATTTTGAATACCTTCGTTCGTGACCTTGTGGAGACGACTGTCTAGTACTTCCAGTTTATGCTTGGTTCTAGTATTTATATTGTGCCTATCGCTATTTTTCTTAAACAAATGTTCATTTTTCTTCACATATAAAAGATTGTCACATATATATTGGGATGCAGAAGTCAGAATATCTATTTCTTTGAATATTTGTCTAAGAGACATTCTAGGTCTCATTTGATAAATCGCGCGAACAGCCCTTTTCTGCAGAACAAAGATCTTATTGATATCCGCAGCATTACCCCACAGTAAAATGCTATATGACATTAGGCTGTGGAAGTAAATATACGGTTCTCGCGGTTTCAACGTCCGATAAAATTTACGGATTTGTTTAACTGCGTAGGCTGCTGAACTGAGTCTGCTCGCTAACTTATCAATATGAGGACTCCATTGAAGCTTTGCATCAAGAGTTATTCCTAAGAATACAGTAGATTTCACAAAGTCCAGTTTTACATTCTTAACCTGTACATTGGTATTAACCTGTTTAACATTGGGCAAGGTAAACTTAACACATCGTGCCCCTCGGTGGAGACATTGTATGGGCTGATGAGAGTAAGAGAGATATTTGTTATACACAAGTGCAAAGTTGCTTTTAACCGCGTGCTCAAATTTGATGACCGACCATGCGAAGGATTCTAAAATTGGATCACAAGCGCAGCGAGTGCTACAACAATTAGAATTCTGAGCGTTAGGGAGAGAATCAAAAGAGCACAAGGTCAAAAATCGTGGCATTCGAGTCTAACACGTAACTTTTAATGAGTTATTGGAAAATGAGGTAAGCTTCCAAAAAAATCTCATAGATGATGCTGTTTAAGAACGCTACACATTTTCGTAGTTTTCTTCAAAAATAGAGTATTTTATAAAATATCAACTGAAGTTTAAATTAAAGATCTCCCTGATACTATCATCTGGACATGATTGGAATTTAAAACACTTTGCAATGTTGTATTAAAAACAGATCTTGGATTTTGTTTCGCTCAAACTAGAAATTGTGACTAGTACTTCTTACCATAGGTCATTCAAATGTCACAAGGTTGAGTTACGATGAAGTTATGTATAATAAATATTTTCTTTAACAAGAAAATAGGTAAAGATGAGCCACTGATTCTCTGCCTACCCCCTTAGGAATTACTGACGTGAGCATATACATATGTATACAGTTTGAAAAAGAACCTCCTAGCTTTAATGAAAATCCTGAACCAGTATCACTTAGGTACTGAACACTTTTTTTTCCCTTTTTTTTAAATTTAATTTTGACATGGTATCGTTCGGCGCTGAGTCTATTATAGTGTTGGGCTCAGGTATAATTTAAAAGTATGTTTTACCATATTAGGGATTTAAAAATATACCCGACGTCAACGCGTTTCCGGGGTATATTTTCAAACTGGAAATTCCGTGTTGTGTTATTGCAAAATATATCAAAATATACTTCTAAATTCCTTTATCCCTACTGAAAATTATAAATGTAGGTAGATAAAAGTTGTGTATGAAAAAGCTTAAATTTTTGGTTTAATGGGCCTTTAAGTTTAATGAGACTTTAGTTTAATGGGACTTTAAGTTTAATGGAATTTTTAGTTTAATGTGACTAGTTTAATGGGATTAGTTTAATGAGACTTTAAGTATAATGGGATTTTAGTTTAATAATGTGAATTTAAGTTTAATTAGACTTTAGTTTAATGGGACTATAGTTTAATGAGACTTTAAGTTTAAAAAGACTAAGTTTAATTAAACTTAAAGTTTAATGAGTCTATTTAACTTTTTACGTACCTAATGAAAATTCGTTACTCGTTGTCAAAGTAAGTGGGCGTTCTGATCTAAATGAGTGAGTGCGTTGCCGTGTTGCGTTCGGGTATGTTTTCAAATACCTACGTGCGCGTTTAGTAATTTGAAAATATACCCGATGTCAACGCGCGCCAGTGACGTCACAGTGTTGGGTAAAGGTACATTTAAAAAAAAATCTTGGCTTTTTTCGATTCGTTGTGGCTAGGTATATTTTCCAAATATAAGGTTATTCATTAGGTTGTAACATCCTAAACAAGTCAGCAAATAATCAGAACTACCAGATTTAGTTCAGCTAGGCTTTCAAACTACAAGGTAGGTACAACCTTGTACCTGGCCTAATTATTTTTTTTACATTGTTAAATTACTGTCTTAAACACTCTCAACGCGCCCAAAGAAGTTTCATTTCAAATACTCCAAGTTTGAAAAGGATGATGATGCTAACTGTACTTGGACGGGGGCGGTTTGGAATGAGGGCGGAATAAACTCACCCTGGATAGTGAGTGGGACCTGTGATCGGAGGGTCGTGGGTTCGATGCCAGGTTGAGGCCTATATCACTATACACTCGTCTTTTAATTCGTATTTAATAGTTATCACTTGCTCAGCGGTGAAGGGAAACATCGTGAGGAAACCCGTACCTCTAAAGGTTATTTCCGAAAGGCGCATGGTCCACCGACCCGCATTTTAGGCCATTGTGGTGGACTATGGCCTGAATCCCCCTTCACTGTTCGAGGGAGGCTCGTGCCACTCGGTGGGGACTTAGCATTTAAAACTATAACTGTTAAGTAGTAGTTAGGTGACAGTTGTAGCTAGAAATAAAGGCGTCACCATGGAAACCGCGGGCCAAAAGATCTTTGTAGACATGTAATGTGTATTTATGGTGTGTTGGTGTGCGAATTCAAAAAAATAAACTTTCGCAATAGTACATAGTTTTTACCGTGGGAGGAATAGTAGGAATTGCGTTCACTTTGAGTAACTGGCAGGAATTTCCAGTATAAAAGCAAGTTGGCACAAAGTGCCGGCTGCATACAACGGAATTTTTTGTTATCTTTTGTCTAATCTCAACGCTGTTGAGCCATTTTTGTCTTTGTTCTGAATCTTTAGGCACTCTGCAATAAAATAGCACAGCATTGTTGAGAACCTTTCTCACAAGAAATCAACCAGAACACAGAGCCAAACACAAGAAATCATGGACAACATAGTAATAGATTTATAAGAAATTATTTTAGCTTACTTGTGAAAAGATATGTTACAGCCACCATACGATTAACTTGAACAAGTGTGAACACAACATCTTTTTACCATTTTGTCAGTATTTTAATTTAAAAAACTGGTATAATCCTTGCCGTTACGAATTATTTTTATACGATTTAAAGCATGCCGCCATGACATTACGATGACACTTTACGGGATGCCAGCAGTAATAAATGGTTTGAAAAAAATTTACATTTTCTTTTGGTAATTTAGGAAAAGATGACGAAGTTATTATGATTACAATTAATTTACATCAATTTGAACTGAAATTCATTTCAAATGCAACGTATTTCTTCGTTATTAACTTCATTGTCAAAGCCAGACTTTTTTGATTAATGAAGTTTTTTTAAATTGGCAAGAAAAAAGAAAGAGACAATCCGCCTCGCACATCGGTGTCCCTTTCGGCTCTGATAGAGGCTGTCGGAGAAGCAGTCGAAAATGTACCTTAATTCCTTAATACGATTTTTCTAAGTAATCGGTCCTTTAAAAGAGAAAATATACTAAGTCCATGAATTTCGCAGAGGAATCTATGTTCGTGCAGCCGGATTTCAAATTAAATGGAAATCGACATTTGGAAAAGCAGCGTGCTAGCTGAAGTCCAAAACTTTTTTAGACGCTGCTTTTCCAAAAAAATTTCCAAATGGCAATTTTATGTATAGTTCCGTCAATACAGTATACTCTGCACTATTTAAAAAAATTAACACGCAAACGAAGTTGCGGGTATCAACTAGTTACACAATAAAATAATAAACAAAATGTAGCCAAAAAAATTTATTGAATAAAAACAATATTTCGATATCGAAAAAGATTGGAATACGTTTCAAACAATATAATTTATTGGCACAGAAAAATAAAAGAGGGTACCTATGCAATAAATAAACATTTACTTACATAGTTATATTTTCTATAAAATTTTAGATTTAAAATAAATAAATAAATGGTTTACAAAAAATCTAAAATTCTTAAAGAATGACCCAGCGCGAAAATATTGCATCTATACAATATGTCTAAACATTGACATATTGATCACCGCTCTGGTATTGATTGTTTCCTTGCTTAACTGGGCCTATAACATTTTCAGCATTTTGGTTAGATCCTTGCGACTGATAACCAGTAAGATAAATCGGTCCTGATGGGCCATAATAATAATAGTAAGGGTAGCCATTGTTTTTATAAACACCTTGGTAACCGATTTGAGTTTGCTGACTATTCTGGTCTACTGGTCCAATGACGTTTTTGGCGTTTTGAGACGACCATTGATTTTGCTGTCCGTAAATGTCGATTGGTGAGTATGTAGGGTAGTACGGTGGGTAGTATGGAAGAACTGTAAAAAAAAACGAATGTTTAAGCCAAATGTAATTGACTGACTACGGGTTGTACTCTGGAATCAGTGTGAAAGAAAAAAACTCATAATTTGGCAGCTTTCAAATTTCTCAGGTATACTTTGGAAGCCAGTAATTGAGACGTGATGGTTTTGCCGCTGGCTGACAACCTGTCACCACTACACTCATATTTCACGTAAGAACTCTCAGAATCGATCAGGGATTTTAGGAGTAAAATGTATGAATGTGTGTGAAATGTGTCAAAAATTAAAAGCGAACCCACTCTTTAGTATCTGTATTTTAAAATATAAAAAAACTGTGTTTGTCAAGTGGTTCTAAAACACACACATACATACGTTCACGCCTGTAATCCCTAACGGGATAGGCAGAGTCAAATGCTGGTAGGTAGGTACTAGAATCACAATTATGCTCTACCTACCCTAACAGGCTTATGTGCGTGAGTATTTGATGGAAGTTACTTACTTGACGGACCGATTGGTGCGCCTTCTGTAAATAAAATATATTCATTCAGATAAAAAGTTATAATATGAAATATAGTAATTTGTCTGACGGGCTAAGTCAATGGTTTTGAATAACTTTCTCAAAGAAACTTTTTCAGGAAACGAAAAAAGCTTTGTACTTCTTCATACAAGCTGTCCGATTAAAATGACTTTTTTGCATGGGGCCGTCGTTTTTTTTTCGTTTCCTGGAAAAGTTTCTTTGAGAAAGTTACTCAAAACGATTGCCTGAGCATGTACTTTCAGTAGTCGGAAGCGTTTCCCTTACACCCTGTATAAATATACACAGGGTATAAAGGAATCCTTAGCAAAAACTGAAACCCTGAATTCAAACCATCATTCTATAAATGATTTTATAGTGGAATTTTCTTCTGCAAATGTTTGAATTTTTTTCAAGTTGATAAATATTTTCTGCTTCAAAATTAAATTATTTATTCAAATACAATCCATTTTGCATTAAAAAATAAACCAGCAATGTACATCTTATTCCGATAGCGGCGCGGCGCGGGGGGAGCGCGCGCGGGGCGCGGTTATGCGGTACGTTGCGTAGCGCCAAAGTGGGTGAATAACGAAAACTTGACATTTCCGGGAAAAAAATATTACTTGTAGCTGATCATAGTTATGTGTAGATTCCACCATATATAAGTATTTGCTAAGCTGTCCTTTACACCCTGTGTACATATAAGTATATTATAAGCTGATATGTGATTCCACCAAGGGGCACGGTATATTATATTCAGTAACTATAAATGAGTAAGCAACAGTTAAAGATGTTATAAAACCAATTAAGTAAACAATTTTCCCGGAGGAACATAGACCGAAAAATGCAAAAAAAAATTCTCGCAGTACAACTTGTGCAATCAGCTGATAGTCCTGGAAAGTCAGAGCTGCTCTAAATAAGAGAAAATATTATGAAGAATCGGGCTTTACAAAAATTGTTGCAGTTAATATGAATGGTTTTCTATAGAAATAAGCAAGTTTTTCAACAGCATTGTTTATTTTTAAGCGTAATACCGTTTGTTTAACTTAGTTGTAATTTAAACGTGTGAGTAGGATACTTACGCGGTGCTGCTTGGGCAGCCAACGCCACAGACTGAAAAGAAAAAATATATATATATTTGCCACTAATATTACGTCCATGGCGCCAAACACCAAAAGGCCAAAAAACAATTTTAAGAAAGGCCAAAGATAAGGTATTTTCCTATCATGGGTCCAGACTTATGTTTAAACATCTGTTTTAATTCTAATAATGGCGCCGACTGAGAATCGAACGCAGGAACCGTTACTTCAGAGGCAAGACCACTGGGACAAACAGGTTGTTAAATATTGGGCGACTTTAAATTAATAAGCGAAAATTTTGGAGCCCCCAGAGAACAGGTTGAAGTAAGAAAAAATATCGAAATAGAGACGACATTTTTTTACGAAATTATTTCATACTAGCTTTCCGCTTGGACAACATGACACGGAAAATCACCCGCTAAAGTTTTACCAAACCAATTTTAAATCACGACATTTAGTCATCAGTGGGTCGAGTACGACAGTGACAGCGCCGTGACAACACCGCGGTTCTATGACAAAATTTCAACATTGACAACGCTAAGCAAGCTTTTGCGCGGGACCCTCGCGCAATCAAAGTGAATTTTCAGCGTGAGCCGAGCGCGAGTTTGTCGTTATCGTGCTAGAACTGCAGGTTTTTTAAAAACAACACAGCTTTAGAAAATAGCTTTGCCGTTTCTATAATGACGAAATTACAGTATTGTTTCATCGACAACAAAAAAAACGTAAACATTATTTCCTTTCTACATTCGAGATTTTGTAAACGTCTGAGTATTTTAATTTAATCAATATTGAATTATTAAAGGCAAAGCCGCTAATATGAAATAAAGAAACCCTTTACGGGTTGTGGTTGTACTACGCAACTAGCAGGTGACCCACTAGCAGGTGAAGATGAAGGTTATGGAACACTAAGTATGATGTTATGAACCAACACACCCTAATTGTAAACAGACTTACCAAGAAGATCAAGAAGCTTTTCATTTTTTTACTTTTCAATACACCACCAAGTCGAAACCAAGAAGTGATAACATAACCTGCTTCCTAGGCCTTTATATACTAAAGAACAGCAAACTTGTTCAAATAATCAAAAAAATAAAAGCAGAATGCAAGCAATTAAGTTCCATTTGAGATAATAAAAAACAAATTTAACAATGAAACAAATTTAAAAAAACAATGCAAGAGTAAACCATGTGTGAGTTGTTTGATTAAGAAAATTTGGAAAAATATTTTTTACAAAAAATGAGTTGAATAACATTTAATTTTTCACCTTGACCAGAAACCAAGTGACTACCATTTACCATACTGTCAACTTGTAACAAGCGTTCCCGGTTTTCCCGTGATTCAGAGGGCACGTTAAAACATCAATTCAATTCTTTGAAAAATTGCGTCCATACAATTGTGATTTTGCCAATTTCTGAGTATTTTAATATCTAAGATAAGACAAGATTTATTAATTTAGCTTATAATTAAATTAGTTAGCGGAAATTCTGGGGTGATTTTTCCCATAACAACTTTCTCCCAGAAAGCGATATGAAATTCTCAAAAAAAAACATACAAAGGCAAATCAACTGGGCCCCGATTCTGTAAATTCAGGTATTTGTCGATGGAATGGTCCCCGTTTTATCCGTTCAGGTGGCGAAATTGAGAACTATCCAAATTTTATACAGTTAATGACGCCTGCTTTCACTAGTGACGCCACCACCAACTGAATTTTCAGTTGCTAGGTAGTTTGCAACCTAACGTTCGATTGGCGGGGTCGGGGTGGTTGTCAGCAAGTATATAAAAATAAAATAGTTCTCCATTCCGCCACCTGAACAGATATAATTTTCCACGTTAAAAACGTATGAGTCACCGACTTCAATCCCAACAACAGTTCGCACAAAGTAGATATCTAGTTTTTTGCGGACTACAATGCCTATTAGCAAATAACTACAAACAGAAATGTCATTCATTTATTTAGATGATGTTCTAGTTTGTAGTATATTTTGTTTTTGTTGATTTTTTTTAAAGCGCTGAATCATTTTCGATAAAATTTATATGGGACCTCTTCAGGAGTATACTCTTTCGAACAAATAAAGAATTTTGAAAATCGGACAACAGTTGCCGGAGTAATCGCGTAACAAATATACAAAAAAAAAAAAAAAAACACCGTCGAATTGAGAACCTCCTCCTTTTTTGAAGTCGGTTGAAAATGGCCTTCATTCAATCGACACACAACTGAAGTTACAGAATCGGGGCCCTGGTAGCATGAGTTGTCTGGCGATGTGAAATCTATACTAATAATAATATTATAAAGAGGAAAGATTTGATTGTTTGTTTGTTTGTTTGTTTGTTTGTTTGCATTGAATAGGCTCCGAAACTACTGGACCGATTTGAAAAATTCTTTCACCATTAGAAAGCTACATTATCCCCGACGGACATAGGCTATATTATATTTTCAAAAAAATTAGGGATCCTTACTGAAACTCAAATAATGTAACCCAAGGTGTAAAAAAATTACCTAAAATATTCTTTACATTGCGTGCGCTGCGTAAACTATTGATGATAGAATAAAATAATGTACTACGACTTTGCAGAACACATAAATATTTACAAAAATGTCGCAACAGCATAGGGTAAGGTTGCGATCATTGGACCGGCTCTTTGATTGGACCGCTTCGATTTCTTGGAAACGAACGGCTTAAAAAATCAACCGTCACGCCGAAACGGTGCCTATTTGAACTAGTACCCACCCCCGCTCCCGCCAGTGCCGCCAAGAGCTTCGTTTGGGGAGGATGCTCTGCGCAGTGTTTCGCGCGCTCCCGATGTTAAAATCTCGCGACATATATTACCACGTAAGTACAGTTTTATTGAGGTTTTGAATATGGTTTTTTAATAATTGCATACTTTATTCATTTGTCCTACTAGATTTTATTATTTATTAACTGAGTACTTAACAGTTTTTGTTCTATTATCATGTTTGTGCTTGATCAGTGAATTGCCATCAATGGACCGGTGCGACGTTCTTTGATTGGACTGGTCCAATCATAGCAACTTCTAAAATTGAATTTTGAATTGTTTATTTTTTATTATAGCATGTCGAAGCGCGGAGAATATTATGCATGGAATGAAGAAAGCATGAAACTTGCCTTAGAAGCATTAAGTAAACAAGAAGTTGGTCTAAATGAGGCAAGCAGGATGTATGGAGTACCAAAGGCGACACTAAAGGGAAGATTTGACGACAAAAATATTTTTGCCCCTCATGTCGCTGATTGCTCTCCAGACCAAAAGAGCTACATAATACTTTTTTTATCCTTTTTTTAATTAAACATATTTTAGAATTATTATATTAGCGTTAATTTGCTAAAAAGTTAAGTTTAAAAACATTTTGTTAAGTCAAGTCATGTTTTGAGGTTATATTTTTTTTTGTTGATTAAAGGGGCTGTGAAGTTCACAGCGTGAACCTACCATTTTCTGAGAATTTAAGATTAATAATTGCTTATGTTATATTTCAATTAAACAATATATTTATAATGATTATATTTGCATTAATTTGCTGAAAATTTAAATTTAAAAACATTTTGTTGTCATGTTTTGAGTTTATATTTTTTTGTTGATTTTAGGGGCTGTGAACCTACCATTTTCTAAGAATTTAAAATTAATAATTTCTTATTATGTTTCAATTAAAAATATCTTTAGAATGATTATACTTTGCATTAATTTGCTAAAATCTTAAGTTAAAAACATTTCGTTTACATAAGTCATGTTTTGAGGTTATATTTTATTTTGTTGACTTTAAGGGCTGTGAACCTACCATTTTCTGAGAATTTAAGATTAAGAATTTCTATGTTACACAATTATATAATTGTTTTTTTTTGCAAATAAAAATAAGTGTTAAAACTTTAAAAATATGTGAATTTAAAAAATTAAGACTGATTTATGTTCCTAACGTTGCCATTGTATAAGAAAATGATAAGTAAATAAAGAATAAAAAAACGATTGTTGTCTTATTTATTTGAATTTTTATTGGCACCTTGAATGGACCAGTAGAGAAAAATTTCTAAGTCCAATGATAGCAACTGACTGGTCCAATCAAAGAAACAGCGGTCCAAAGAAAGCAACCATTACAAAACTGGATTTTTATATTTTACCGCTTTATGATCTGGGCAAAAAATCTTAAACGACACCTGTAAGTTCTTATATGTAAGGCTTATTAAAATCATGAATTACGTTTTCGCTTCTTATTATTTTTCAGCAGTTTATGACAATTTAAAGTTAAGTGGTCCAATACTGGCAACCTTACCCTAAGTCTAACTATTGTAGTTATGCCACAATATGTGTTCTTTTATTTTAAAAAAAAATTAATTGAAATGCCGCCCGCTATAAAATGCTCTTTATTTGTATCTTGGTATTAATCCTTATCAAAATAAATTACTTCATATTCAAGACTGCTTTAATATCTTTATACAACTTTTTGAATTATGTAATTCGGACATTCCATTCAAAAGATATCCCAAGTTTAAAAATGTAAGTATTAGAAAAAAGTTTCGTGGTCGCCGCTCATCCTGCTCAGCTAGCTAGCTAGGCAGCACCTTATGCGATGTAGGCGTCACTGGGGTACGGGCCGGGCCGTACGGGCGGGGAGTCAATGTCGAGGAATGAAAAAAAAAAACTTCAGAAAGTTTAATGTTATAAAATCAATCAATATCTATAGTTGTGTGCAGACTGCTTTTCCAGTCTCGGTGGACATTCCCTCTACTGGTAATTTAGGTCCGTATTACCTAAACTACCAAGCTTGATATATACTTAAGTATTGATTGTCTCTTTCTTTCACTATCAAAATTACAAAGAGGACTGCTGCTTAAGTATAGATCAGTCTGAGTCGCGTTCTATAATACGGACCTTAGATGCACATTGCTTAAGTGCTCAGAGCATTTCAAGCAATTAGAATACCATCTTCGTATATGATAAATACTTCAATGAGGCTACCTATTATGCTATTTTAGGTTTCAAACATTTATTTATTCATAACTTAATTGAAAGACTTAAATTTAATATCTTAGGTAATAAGCATAGCCAAATACAGATTACTCTGGATTAGCAAATACTTATTCGTCTGTTTAAAGGTGTTTTTATCTGTGTAACAAACATGATTATTCTATTCAGCTTACGTCTTTATTAAGTAAGTAATTCAAATCAAAAAGTTGTATTTTTACAGCACCATTGTATTCTATGTATACCTTTCTGCAGCTTTCTATTTAATAGGTACCTATCAATGTCAAGTGTATAAGATCTCAACTTTTATTTGTTTAGTTAGGAATCATCAAAATGGCGATGAACTTAACAACACTAAGAAAGGATTTTTCTAAATTCTACCCCTAAGGGGGTGAAATGGGGGTTCAAAGTTTGTATGGAGAAAATAATTTTTTTGCACATTTTGACTCAAAACTTCGTCAAGATATACCTCGAAGCAAATAAACGGACACGTGTTTCGCTATTTTTCAAACATCATCCCCTAAAGGGTCAAGAATGAAACGTGTGACTAATAGAGTTCTTTGCGCGAGCGAAGCCGCGGGGAAAAGCTAGTATTAAATAAAATATTTTTAACTCTCAGGGAAAGTTTTCCAGTTTTTCAGTTGGTTATAGACATTAAATTTCGCTTACTAATATGAATTACCCAATATACAGGGCTTAAGGTATCTATCAACCTCTCGGGTGGTTAATCAGTCCATGAAACTGAACAAATTCCCTAAGGAACAAGTCAAAATACGAAAAAAAAATTTTGATTTTCCATACAAAATGCGCTATATGCTGATGAAGTTTGTATGGGAACTCAAAATTTTGGGCACGATATAACCTGTAGTCCACGCGGGCGGAGCCGCGGGCGGAAGGCTAGTGTGTAATATTTCTATTTTCCTGGATTAGCCACTCTACTCAGATAATGTTTTTATGAGTTACTGCAGAGTTGGTGGTCGGCCGGGTCCAGGGTCATCGTTTAAGCTCTCTCGACCACGTTTAAATTCACAATACCAATAACTAATTGTTGATAACGCAGGAGCAGACGCTTCAAAAGCAGCTTGTAAATTTTCTTGCGATTCCTTAAAGGTTAACCCTCGTTTATAATCATAGAAAATCATAGCACGCAAAGCTTCCCGCGAGACGTCCATTGTTGTAAACAAAAGAAGCATGACAGATAATTTTTAAAAATGATTGAAAAAAGAACGACTTGTTGGTGGCCAATGATTTTGAGCAAGTTGTATTGAAATTAGCCGTCTATTCAAAATAGTTTCAGGGAAAAAGAGATTACATTTCCATTGTGGCTATTAATTTCCGAAACAACCTAGTACTCTATCATACAGGGTTACCGGAAATTTGATACATTCCCTTCAAGGGGTTAAAGTAGAGATCATTTGCGACATTTTTTTTAAATTCCTTCCCCAGCCGATAGTTATTGGTTTTTGAGAAAATCGCGTTTTTGTGTTTTTTTTTGCTAAATGCCGATTTTTGACAAAAAAAGCTGTTTAACTTAAAGAATTTCCTATGGCAATCTTTTTTTTATGCATAATCTGAAAGCTGACATTTCAACGGTTCCTATCTTATCTATCTTATTAGCTAATAAATTTTCTTTCGCTTCCATTCGAGACATTTGTATTCTATATTTCAGTTCTTTGCGGTTATATAACATAAAAACATAGTGGTTATAAAATGGGTCAAGTTAAAGTTGGTAGTAAGGTTTGAGGCAGATTATATTGCTTGCCAAACACCAATTCATACGGAGTGAAATTCGTTTGCGTATGAACTGGGCCTCGATTCTGTAACTTCAGTTGGCTATCGATGGAGTTTCAGTTGAGTCTGACCTTGGTTGAGGTCAAGTCCAATGAGGTCACCAGGGCGCATAAATAGTTAGCAGCAGGGAGCAGGAATAGGGATAGCTCCTAATTTTTACCCTAATTTAATTATTTACGAAATAAATTGTAGATGCGCATGAAACTTTACCGTGTGAATATATATATATTTAGTGTAAAATTTTAACACGCCACCTGATAAGTGTGTTTTTGAGTTAATAAACAACATTTCGTATAAGTATTGGTTTGTTTTTGCTACTGAAATATTTTTAATGTTGTATGCAATTTGATGGTTCAAATATAACATTGTAATACTTTTACAAGAATATTATACTAATTTCGGTAGTAAAATTGAGTATTTGAGTATAAAATTCTATACAATTATAATAGGTTATGTTATTCATTACGGCGACGTTCATTCAGAATAAAATACCCTGCTCGCACAGCAACTCGTCTTATGTCTGCATAACAGACCTTATGTGTCCACTTATTAATCTATTTTCTGGTTAAAAGTGATCTGCGCACAACATATTTTCGAAAACTGTTCTATAATCACACACATTCGTACCGTAAATCTAATAATTGGGATTTAGTGTAAATTAATGAAAACCCACAGTATAGCGGTAATTTGATTTGTTATTTTTAGCTCAGATATTCAACATTTAATGAAAAATAAAACGACACGAAAAACTACAACAAACGTAGTTATTTTTCGGTTTCTGAAAAAAAAATATGTATACTATGACGTCACAATTTCCGTATAATTTTGTATGTAAAATGTAAGTCATCAAAACTTTTAATTGCTATATCTTTGTCAGTTTTCGTAATAACAAAATATAGATGTCTGTCTACAACTTTCCATACTAGTTTTTCGGTTTTAGATACTTTAGATAGGCTGTTTTTAGCAAAAATCCATTTTAAAACTAAAAGACACAATGAAAATTTGTGAATAGAAATTTAAAAATATAAGAGGTATTTTGTGACATCACGTCTAGTTTTTTAAGGTGACTGTTATTCAACTCATAACACACAGTCACAAATGATTTGCAAAAAAGTTTTTTCAAAATGTTCTTAATCAAACAACTTATACATAAGTTATTTACTCTTGCATCGTTCTTTTAATTTTTTTTCATTGTTTAATATGTTTTTCATTATATTACATGGTACTTAATTGCTCGTATTGTGATTTTTTTTTTTTGTTATTTGAACAAGTTTGGTGTTTTTTCGTATATAAAGGCCTAGGAAATCGGTCATGTTATCACTTCCTTGGTTTCGACTTGGTGGTGCATTGAAAAGGAAAAAATGAAAAGCTTCTTAATCTTCTTGGTAAGTCTGTTTAAGATTACGGTGTGTTGCTTCGTAACATCTTGTGCTCCTGAATAGTCACCTTCACCTACTAGTGGGGCACCCTGCGGTCACCAGACGAGGCTCTGGCGTACTACAAAATACAACCCGTAAGGGTGGGTTTCTTTACTTGTAATTGGCCGCTTTGCAATTCAATCATTTACCAATTCAATCATTTTGAATAATATTCTCAGACTTTGGAAAAATATGGACGCCAATTTTCATCTTTTCTTTTTTGTTGTAGTCGATGAAACAATTATTGTATTTTCCTCGTTTTAAAGTCGAAGCTAATATTTTCTCAAGGTATGTTGTTTTAAAAAATAACTGATGACTAAATGGGGTATCTTGATATTGGTATGATGAAACTTTAGCGGGTGATTTTCTCTATGAAACTGAACCACTTTCCACCAAGGAATCAATTCGAAATACTTTCCTAAAAAAAGTTCTATTTCGCCTTTTTTTCATGTTTTTGGGGATAGTTGTTTAAAAAAGTAGTTTAGTGGCAATTATTGCAAATTTATTTAATTCATGAAACAGATATTTAATCAAGATTTTTTTATATGATAGTTTTATTTTTTATAAAATTAGACAGAGAACTCTGTCTATTTTTGCGTCCCGAGAGACCCACGATACCGGGGAAAACCTACACTTAAAGGCCTGCAAGGCTTTAGCGCTTTTTTAACATGTTTTTTTTTCCTTTTCAGTCTGTGGCGTTAGCTGCTCAAGCAGTACCGCGTAAGTATCCAGATGTTTAAATTAAAATTAAGTTTTTGCATTATACTCTGTCCCAAACTACTTAACTGTCCTACGATTGCAAACAAACAATGATGTGGAAAAACTTGCTTCTTTCCTTAAAAAACCATTCATATTAACTGCAATAATAAGTTTGTAATGTCGGTTTCTCCACAATGTTTTTTCTCGTATTTATTTAGACCAGCTCTGCAAAAAAATTCGTCTTTCCGACCATCATAGTTGATTGCACAAGTTATATTGAGAGTAAATTTTTTTTTGCATATTTCGGTCTATGTTAAGTTAGGTTGCATTAATATGATTAAAAACTCCTTCAATGTGAAAAAATGGGACAGTTCACAAAGTACCGAGAGTTTTTAATCTTACTAAGTCAAATTACAAGATAACGGGTTTTAGAATGATACGGTGAAATAGAACTTCCTTTGATTAATTGAAGATAAGTTTCTAAAAGTTTTCGTAGTTTAAAATTTCGCGGTTCAGTAAATCTCGATACACCTCAAGTAATAAATATGATTACATTAAATGTATTTATTTAATGAGTTCGGACTTGGCCACAATGTTTCACTGACCTTTGGAGGGCAAGCGTCAGGCCGAAGCTAACACGCCTATTAGACAAATTCCTTTTTATGTTAATTATTAAATGTTATACACATCAACACGGTCTAGGGATATTGCACGATTTTTCATACAAAAGAGGTCTGTTTGAGAATCTATAATAGCATACTCGAGATACATCGAGGGCTATAATTTTCAGACGAGCAAGTGGTATACTTGAATTTTCAATTCTAGTAAATAAATGTTGTTTTACTTCAAATTTGTGAAAACGTGACGGAAACGAAAACAAAAATGCACTTTTTGCCTGCTTTTTGTATGAAAATGTTCGAATTTACGCAATTTTTTTTTTCATTTTCGTCACTTTTTCACAAATTTCAGGTACAACAAAATTTATTGACTAGAATTGAAAATTCAGGTTTAGCTCTTCCTCGTCTGAAAATTATAGCCCGCTAATGTATCTCGAGTATGCTATTACAGCTTCTCAAACCGACCTCTTTTGTATGAAAAAATATCCCTAGACCGGGTTGATGTGTGTATTTACAGAAGGCGCGCCAATCGGTCTGTCAATTGCCCCAGCTTACTTACCAAGTAAATAATTTCCAGCAAAAACTCATGCCTATAACCCTATTAGGTGGAGCATATTAATTGTGATTCTAAAACCACTTGACTCTGCCTATCTCTTTAGGGATTACATGAGTGAATGTATTTTATGTATGTTTATGTTGTAGAACCTCTTGACAACTACACTTTTTTGTTTTATTCTATAAAACATATACTAAAGAATGGGTTCGCTTTTGATTTTTGACACATTTCACACACACACATCAATACAATCCCTGATTGGTTTTGGTTTTGGGAGTTCTTACATGAAATATAAGCGTAGTGGTGACAGGTTGTCAGCCTGCAGCAGAACCCTCGCGCCCCACTTACTAGCTAAATCTGGGAAAGACAGCTGGCTAATTATGAGTTTTTCTTCCACACTGATGCCAGGGTACAATCCGTAGTCATAGTCAATTACATATGGCTTAAACATTAGTTTTTTATTTTTACAGTTTCACCTCCATACTACCCACCATACTACCCTTCATACTCACCAGTCGACATTTACGGTCAGCAATATCAAGGCTCGTCTCAAAACGCCAACAACGTCATTGGCCCAGTCGACCAGAACTCAAATCAAGGCCAATACGGTTACCAGAACGCAAACAGCGGCTATGGCTCATACTACCCAGGATATGGTAGCAATCCGACGTACTTAAACGGGCAACAAAACCAATACAACGGCCAGAACGCCGCTAACGTCATTGGGCCAGTAGACCAGAATAGTAACCAAAACCAATATGGCGGACAGAGCGTTTACCATAGTGGATATTATGGCGGAGGCTACGGAGGTGGTCCAACGAATTTATACGCAAATCAAGACCAACAAAATGCACAAAATGCTTACAACGTGATTGGGCCAGTCGACCAAAACAACCAACAAACCCAAAGCGGCTACCAAGGTGTTTATAGTAACAATGGCTACCCTTACTATTATTATGGCTCATCAGGCCCAGTTTATCTAAATGGTAATCAGTGGCAAGGATCTAACCAAAATGCTGAAAATGTTATAGGCCCAGTTAAGCAAGGAAACAATCAATACCAGAGCGGTAGTCAATATGTATCATAGATGCAATATTTTCGCGCTGGGTCATTCTTTTAGAGTTTTAGATTTTTGTAAACCTTTATTTATTTATTTTAAATCTAAAATGTTATGGAAAATATAAATATATGTCCTGAGAAAAATTTATATTTATTATTACATACCCTCTTCATAAATCAAAATGATTTATAAAAATTATCGTATAAAAATTGATCAGTTGTCATCAAAATTTTGAGTGATTTCTTATCTTAATTTCTGCAAGAAAGGAAGTAATATTTTAAAATACTTAAAAAAAGTGAATCAAGATTGAAGTTCTGTAGCCCTGCGGAATCCAATTTTTGTTATTACTTTGAGGAAACATGACGTTGGATGGTGAACCTATTTCACAGAAATATTGTTGATTTGAATTTCATCTAATTAGAACAAAATTTAACTTTTTTAAATCTTTTCTCCCTTTTGTGCTTTGCGGTGTTCCCGCTTTCGTATCTAAAGCACAATTATTTGTTTTCTTTCACAGCCTCAGTGCTTTTATTTATGTGCTGAATATTAGACCCATTTCCCTACAAAAAAGACCGGTGTCAGCCATACTGGCGCCGTGTGTGTGCACGTATTTACGACAAAAGCCTTTAATCGCCACACCACATCGTGCGGACGTCGCCACTTCGTTTTCCAGATAACGATTTTAATTTTAATTACTTACTATAGATTTTACTCAAAATTTTAATTTAGTTTTGTTACCGCGGATCCCGTTAGGCCTACGCTGCGCAGCATAGTTTAATGCGTCCAAGGACTTCTTTTCGGCATCCCTCTATATTCTTTTATATTTATTTCCCAATTACCTGCATAATTATCCCACTTTTTCCGCCCATCTACGACGACTGTACCACAGAATAAATAATAGACTGTACCCTATCGTTTTTTTATAATTATTACCAAATTATTGTTGATTATTACTTTTTTCTTACCTTTATTATATTATATTAACCTTACGGTAGTGTTTTTATTTACGTCGCGGGTCAAGCCCCCGCTTCCGTCAGACTAAACGAGGTAGGCAGAGTATCATTGGTTCTAGAACCACTAGAAGCCACGTTTGACTCGTAATCAGATGGAACAAGTTGCGTCTCCATACTTTATAAGTACACATGTTATGGACCAAGTGATTAATGCGGGCATTTTGATAATGCGTGTGCATTATTAATAATGTCTAGCTCTATGAGGCAAAGTGATTAATTACTAGATTAATTACTGTCTAAACTTCATTATTTATCATATTGCCCGGTCATTATTATATTGTCACGTAGCAATATAATAATGACCGGGCAATATTAATAATGCCCGCAATTGGGCAATCCCTATCCCTACTTCCCTACTATATCCCTACTAATATTATAAATGCGAAAGTAACTCTGTCTGTCTGTCTGTCTGTCTGTTACGCTTTCACGACTAAACTACAGAACCGATTTTGATGAAATTTGGTACAGAGATAGATTAGAGCCTGGGAAAGGACACAGGCTACATTTTATCCCACAGCTGGGTACGATATAACCTGTAGTCCACGCGGGCGGAGCCGCGGGCGGAAAGCTAGTAATATTATAAATGCGAAAGTAACTCTGTCTGTCTGTCTGTCTGTCTGTTACCTTTTCACGCCTAAACCGCTGAACCGATTTTGATGAATTTTGGTACAGAGATAGATTAGAGCCTGGGAAAGGACATAGGCTACATTTTATCCCACAGTTGGGCACGATATAACCTGTAGTCCACGCGGGCGGAGCCGCGGGCGGAAAGCTAGTTTGATAATAAAGCTAAGTTTGACGCGGTGTGGGGAGGAAAGTGCGGGGAGGGATGCGGTGCGGGGAGGGAAGTGCCCTCGTTGCAATTTAAAAAAGTTTTCGTTTTTTTTTTTCACGGCCGCCATCTTATGTTTCAAAATGGATGTCATTTTTGGAATAAGCACCTCCGAAAATCTATTAATCGACATCCATGGCAAATTTTTACAAAATCCATCTTGGATTTCAAAATGGATGACGATATCAATACTCCCGAAAACGTAGCTATTAAACGATACCCATGACAGTTTAAAAAAATCAAACGATACCCATGTCGGCATGCCCGAAAATGTCATATCCGCTATCTTTGATTTTTGGTGGTAGGAATCGCGACGTTCGCCCTTCGTGTCACGATTCCCCCAACTAAAATTCAAGATGGCTGATATGAAATTTTCTGAAGGTAGTCGGCGGGTAAGACGCTTGGTGACGCTTTGGGCTTCACCCTACGAGAAGGGCCTTCGCCCTCGCCCTATACGCAGCTCACCTCAGCATACGGCCTCGTCCCACCTTTAGAATCTAAACTTGTATGGCGGCCATCTTGAATTAGGGGGGAGGGGGGGGGTACGGCCTCGCCTACAAAAACTTGTATGGCGGCCATCTTGGATTGAGGGAGTTGACGCTCCGGGCTTCGCCCTACGCGGAGTTCGGCCTCACCCTATACGTGGCTCGCCTCGGCATACGGTCTCGCCTCACCGTTAGAATCTTAACTCGCATGGCAGCCATCTTGGATGGGGGGAGGGGGACGCTCCGGGCTTCGCCATATGCGGAGCTCGGCCTTCGGCCTCGCCTTTTACCTTGCCAATCCAAATAATGAGTATGATTATTTAAATTGTTTAACTTTTAGTTTATTTTAAGTTAAATGACTATAAGGGGCCATCCATAAATTACGGCACACGTTAAGGGGGCGGAGGGGGTCGACGAAATGTGAGATTGCGTAGATTTTTAGTTATGAAATTGCATTTCCTAGACACTCCATTTTCTAATTGAAAAACAATTATAACAGCGTAAAATACGAAAACGCACGGGGTGCGGTTTCGCGGCACATTGCGTGACGCTGAAGTACGTTTTAACCGAAAACTCTGACCAGATGTTTCTGGAAAAAATTTGTAGTTGAATGGGTAGATTCCACCATTTAAGTATTTGCGAAGCTTTCCCTGACACCTTGCATATAAACAAACTCATGTTTAAAGGGCATTAAATCCTTACCTAATATTATAAATGCGAAAGTAACTCTGTCTGTCTGTCTTCCGTCTTTCACGCCTAAACTACTGAACCGATTTTGATGAAATTTGCTACAGAGATAGATTAAACCTTGGGAAAGGCTACATTTTATTCCACAGCTGGGCACGGTATAACCTGTAGGTAGTCCACGCGAGCAGAGCCAAGGGCGGAAAGCTAGTATCAAATAAAACTACTTTTATTAACTCCTTGCAATGTTTATTATTAAAAAAATACACTAATAGTGAGATTAACATCCCATTCCTCAAAAGTGTTTCACCCATCAATAAAACCATGTATCTACAATCGTTCACAATTGTTTTTTTATTATATTAATAATATTTCATTCAGTAATTTGTAAGATGTTACTAGCGTAAGTATAGTTAAAAGACTTAAAAGACTGTAGGACTACAATGGCTTAAGTCGATGCTGGCTTAAATTCTTAAATTCTATTACGTAAGGTAAGTATCTAACAAGATACGTTCTTTTTTTTTCAAACATTCACTTTGATAAAGAACTTTTTATTATTTCAAAAGTAAGGTCGTAACCCAATTTAAGTGTATTACTTCGCTAGACATTGATAAAAAAACTCAAAAAACCCTCAAAATATTACTCATTTCAAACCCCTCTTGAAATAATAAAAGGTTAAACTGAAGCAAAAAAAATGTATTTAGTCAAGCGATACAAGATAAAAATTATATCATAAACTACAAAAACTTAAAACATACACTCAAAAAGGCATAATCCTTAGTACCTACTGTTCAATGAATTTAAAACTTATGATAAAAAAAGAATTGATATTAAAGCTTACTTTTATAGGTATTAAATAGTTCAAAATAGTCTTATTAATACGTAAGGTATGCTAGAGATAAAACAATTTCAATAATTCTTCTTTTATTGCAACACAAGGCAAACTGAAAAATTAATCTAAATTACAAGATATAATAATCATATAAAATTTAATCATAATCGATTTAATAAGCTTAATGATCTAAATACCCACTAAAAAATAAAAATAAGAACACAAAATTTTTAAGACGTGATTCATTGACATGATTGATTGTAAAAAGGATTCCCTTCAGTCTTATTAGTAAAGTGGTTGGAAGATTTCATTCATTACTCATCACAATATTTGTACGCATTGAAATTGAGCTAATTTCGTCTAGACACGATAGGCAAAGCAGTGGCTGTCAATCAAGAACGAGATCAAGTTACAAGAGCAATTTTTTTTCTGTTACAGTATCATATCTACGTTCTTGAAAAATCCGCTCCACATTAAAACTAGGTACGAATAGCGTTATTTTTAAACTTAAGGCTATCAAGTGTGATACTCTAGCACTCACATCACACCAAAGTCTTTCACAGAGATCGCTACAGACTCCTTAACCTTGGCGTGGCGTAGGTTTCGTCCAAGGTTTTTCACAACCTTGGAAGTGGGACACTCATACTAATAGGGGTTTGACCCTAGTAATGCTGGTATGGTGTTGGTATAGCGTTGCAGGCCCCTAGGGCCTGGGCTGTGCCGCCTAAAGTTGTGCTTCGTTTGAGTTCTGCCAGAGGTTGGAAGGGAGGGTGTCGTAGTGGGAAGGAACCGTCACCAGAGCATCTGCTGTGGTCCGGTTTATGGAGCAGTTCTGTAACAAACATAGACGATTCTTAGTAAAATGTCGCGCCATTAGCTTTGGAGCAGTGCCAGATTGGATCGACTAAACAGCGTTAAAGGTAGTATAAGAATATGTTTATGTTTCGAAATAGATGTCTGTAACGTAACCCACATGTTTAAATACTTTAGTAGCCAAATGCAACTAGATATAAAACTGGTTAATCTGATAAAGATTAACCTCAGAGAATCGGCAAAATGTTTGCCCCAAACAGACAAACCTTGACAACAAAGACTAACATCCTTATCTAAAACGAATACCTAAACAAATCTGTTCAAATATTTGAAAATGTGACTCAAAATAACGTAACTTTACTTAAGTTCAAGCACGCGAATTTTAGTCATTATTAAACGAAAAAAGATTGCACAATTTATTAATAATCTCACTAAGTATGATAGAAACATTTTTATATTGTCTTTATAATTGTATGTGGATGTTTTTTTGTAAAACAGTAGGTATACAGTATAACAGTAAGTCAAATGTGATACTCATCTTGATACTTATAAACTTTACGAGATGACAATGTGATTTAACACTAAGTCAAACGTTATAGTCATTGTTACTCACATTTGACTTACGTGGATGATATCCGTAAGGGCCATCCACATATTACGTCACACAAAATTAAGACTTTTTGAACCCCTCCCCCCCTATGTGACGCTTTTTTGGTATCCCTTTAACATGTAATGTCACATTTGGTATGACCTACCCTCCCCCATACGCTGTGACATAATATGTGGATGTCCCCTTATTAGCTTCACGTGAATAATAATCATGATACCAAGCATATTAAGGTAGATGGGTCGGTCAGTAGTAATTACCTTGGGTTGTATACGGTGGGTGTCAACGCATTCAACTGCCATTTTGACCATCTCGACTTTGTATTTGTAGCCGTAGGAGGTTAGCTTGACGATGGTGTGAAGAGGCACGTTCATGTATGGCAGTTCATCTGAAAAAAAAACAGAACATTTAGTTATTTTCATTGCATAGTAGCTACTCAAGTCCTATAATCATCTTGTATATGGCACGATATAGATGCAATTGTGTATTTATCTTTATATATATAAAACACTTCCAATTCTTATCCCGTGCGATACAAACCGTGCGCACACGAGTGTGCAAGAATCGCACGAAGGTTTAAGATTCTATAATGAAATGTAATTAAATACAGTTTATTGACACTATTAACTAAGTTATTGCTTACAAAAAATTTGACTTAAGGTAGTTAACCTAATATTATTAAATATAGTGCCAAAAGGACTTGGTTCAGCATTTGCCAGCTAAAAGTAAACTGCCGCTGCTTATCAACCAATTCCTGATGAAACTGATTGGAAGATATGTCCTGTTTTGGATAAAATATTCAAATCCTACAATGCTGTCTGAATAAGAATAAAGAAAATGATATAACGTGCGTGCGTCATTCAAAAGGCGCATTGTACATACCTATTGACTTTTACATTAAGGATTCTTATTGTAGATTTACTAGAATTACCTTCATAAGGCAAATTCCTTTTAAGTAAAAGATACCAACTATAGAATGCTGCATGCATTCGCTTATCATTGTTATTATCACTCTCAGTAAAAGATAGAGCATGGTGTGGCAAGGTACAATCTTAGGCCTCAGATAAATAAGATTTTCTGATAGTACCTAGTACAAACCGTTTAGTTTAGTAAATCTGATATTGTTCATTTACGTTTTACTTTGTATTAAATAAAATAAAACATATGTGTTTCATTTTACTTTGTTAGCTATTTAGAGGATCCTCGAGACTATGGTCTCAAAGAAATTTAGATATATTCAATCTCATTTCATGGCTGGATCTTAAATATGCATTATAATGATGCCATACCAACAAGAGTTTCTTTGTCTTCAAGAGCACCAGCAATAACTTTTGACACAAAATTCTATAATTTGATGGAAAGGCCTACAACGTACATATTTTCCTTCGAAATCGTTTAGGAGCTACGATGCCACAGAAAATACACACGTGAATCTTATATCGTCCCTCTTTTTTGTCGGGGGTTAAAAAGAAACACAAACTCACCAAGCTTAGCATCCAAGAAGTATCCGAGCATGCAACGTAGGACAGCCTGGTGGCCGACCACCACCACGTTATGCTCGTCTTCCAACGCAGTCAGAACCGGTCGGAGTCGGGTCATGATGTCGATGTAAGACTCCCCCCAGGGGTACCGGTAACGCAGTTTATCCTGGTCACGCCATGCGAACTCCTGGGGGAAGCGCTCCTGCATTTCTTCGTACGTCAGACCTTCGCAAATACCCTGAAGATAAAGAGGAAATGTGATCAGTCAAACGTTTTTATAGCGCCTTCAAGCAAGCTGTGAGGGATGTAGGTCCGTATTACAGAAAGCGACTCAGACTCTGATCTATACTTAGTAGCAGTAGCAGTCGTCTTTGTCATTTTGATAGTGGAAGAAAGAGACAGTCAATACTTAAGTATAGATCAAGACTTGAGTCTCCTTCTGAAATACGGGCCGTAGATTGCTATTACAATTATTGGCTGGTCAATAGCGATCACATAGTGCAGTTTCAGGTTGCGTACAGAGGCAATTTTCACCGTAGTGAAAATTGTGAGTTTGAGTGCCCAGTTGCTAAGACCAGTGAATCGGTCTAAGTGCCTGCGTGCCCGACATAGGCGTATATAGGGGGGGGGCCGGGTGGGCCGTGCCCACCCCAGTATGGTATAGGGCCCACCCCAGAATATTGGGCTACCAATTCGAAATTCTATAATTGATGCCAAAATACTGATAACTTCACACAAAAATCATTTAAAAAATCTACAGCTGAGAAATCTACATACTTATTTATTATTACATACTGTAATACAGTATTAGTTCCTTTTGAATACACATAGCGTATTAAGCTAGAGTACATTTAAATTTCGCCAGGCTCGCGGCCCCCCCCAGAAAATTACGCTAGATACGCCAATGGTGCCCGAATGAGATGATTTGGCGTCCAAGAGTTCCACTATGGCTTAATCAGGCTGCATGGCTTCACTTGTTGAAATATTAAAGAAGTCCCTGCCACCCGACTTAAAAGTCCCCTCGTAAATGTTTACGACTAACCCAGGGGGCTAGTACACACCTTTTATTCATTTTAAATGAAGTATAAAATAAGTGAATTCGACAACTATTCTACTGTATGGTAGTATCACGTAATTTATTATCTTATCTAAATATACTTAAGCATCGTTTCAGACATCGTACGACCAGTAATAATTTAAAAGCATCCATTTTTATCAAAAGTGAATGAACGTTAGACTTTTATTATTAGAAAACGTTCAATGTCGCTGCACAGACAAACAGACGACATTGACTTATTCAAGGTCTAAAAATAAAAGTTAATGCCTATCAACATTAGTAAAACTAGTTTACAGGGGCCTGTTGATACTTATCACACGTAATTGTCTGCTTTAGGAACTATTTGTAGAGGATTACCTTCTTAATCGTTTTTTAATTTTTAATTTGATTAATAATGAGTTCGCTCTTGACCACAATCGAGGTACAAGGGCGAAGATGCGCTCGTTTAGCAAGCCCACGCAGAAGAAGCCTATTCACTCGAACTTTAAAGAGATTTGGGTTATATGAACTCGGAAATACAGACGCAGGCAGAGAATTCAATTTTTGGCTAGCGCAATATAAAAGCTACTCGTTTTACTCTGTCAACATATTCTACCAAAGGATAATGTCTTGCGAACCTCTTAGCATCAAAGGACTAAGTAAGCATCTAATTCTAATATTAAGTTGCTGATTATTTAGGCTCCATCCATCTATTAATGAATAAAGGTTTTTAGAAGTACCTTTTATAACTGTAATAATTTTAAACACGCTGAAGAAGTACGCTACAGCAGAATGTTTCTCAAAAGAAGTTGTAGAAATGTTTGCACGTCTAGTACTTTTCCTAGAACACAAATAGACTTTCTTGCCGTAGTGTTGACTTAGGTCGAATGGAATAAATAGACGTAAATCAATCTTAAATGTATAAGTATAGGTGTGTAGGTGTAGTGTGTTTACTATTTGGGTGGACCTGTGGTTCTTAGATCGGACATAGATAAATAAAGGTGTGGTATTTTCCTTTACAGTTGCAGCCAAGATTTTTATAGGTGCTACACCTGCTCGGAAATTGCATTGATACTTGCTAAAAATCAATGACCTATCTAATGGCGAAGATTTATAATTGGCTTTGAACAAATAACCGTGTATATCTATAGTTTTTTATTGGCTGTAAATGTTCCAAATAAAATAAAATAAATAATAAAACTGAACTAGAAGAACGTCTTTATTGTCATACAAAATATAGGTACGGGAAGAAATTCATTATATTCTTTCCGACTATGACGGAAAGAAAAGTTTTCTGAAAACCCCTGGTGATGTTTTTATTTAAAATTTTAAATGACATAAAAGAAGACACGAAGCGAAAATTCAAAAAGTTTTATTTCGAACAGCAACTTCGTCGGTTTAGGTCACTTTCATCTCTCGCTAAACAGTCCTACCTACTATTTCTTCCCTATAAACTTATTTGTATGTAGGTAGATACATGGAGAATTATTTTTTGATTTTTACCTTTGGTCAAAGAACGGTCAGAGTATGCCCTCTTTCGACACTGATTAAAATGGAAGGAATACGCAGATAATCAGCAAGAAAATCGCAGGACAAAGTTGTGAAGCAGTCCCATTCAAACTGCGTTTCAATCCAGATTTTTGACAAAAAAATTAAGAAGCAGCCGGCGCGCTTCAGTTGCATTTCCATTCACATTTTTTTAAGCGCATCAGTGGGAAAAAAATTACTAGATTATCTGTTTGATAAAACTTCCTACTGTATGCTGCATGATATACTTATTGAATTTCCGTGATTGACCGCAATGTTCAAGGAAATAACAGCACGCCTTCAGCACGCGATCTGTTTTTAAACACTTCTTCATTGACTTATCTATTATCACTATTGATTGCTTTGTTATTAACATAGGCAAGTTATTTGCTGTTTCAATAAGTAAGTAATAGTTACTGTTCTATTTTAAAATTAGGTGTTTTTTAAATCATTAGACATATAAAATCAGCATAAACTGCCATTCCATTTGAATATGTTTTTTTGCCGTATTCGCCAGTTATAGGTAAATATTTAAGGAGATTTTGAGGAACAATCGGGAAAGCTTTTCTGGTGAATTTCCATCAAGAAATCTCAAAGTATGTACCTAATACTATTTCATAAAATGCTGCAAAAGATACCTACAATTTATTCATGATCAGTTGCTTTTAGAATGTAAGTGTAGAATGTATCCTCATTATAAATTATACTGCTGGAAAGTTACCAAAACTATTTGGATGTGATATCAAACTAGCTTCTCGCCCGGTACATCATTCCCGTGGGAATTCATTATACACATAAACATTTATCTTAACTTGAATCCTTCAGCCATTGATAAAAACTATATAAAAATTCGTTCAGTAGTTTTTTATTTTATCGCGTTCAGACAGACAGAGCAGCGGGGGACTTTGTTTTATAATATATTACTAGCTTTCCGCCTGGAACTTCATTCCCGTGGGAAATGTGATAATCCAGGGTGCTCCTCCATACCTTATTTTATCAAAATCGGTCCAGCCGTTCTCGAGTTATAAGTGTTCGAACAAACTCGACTTTGTTTTATGTATTACTAGCATTCCGCTCGGGACTTCGTTCCTGTGGGAATTCGAGAAAATTATGTAGCCTATATTACTCGGGGATAATGTAGCATCTTAATGGTGAAAAATTTTTAAAATCGGTCCAGTAGTTATAAGTTTATTCGTTCCATACAGAAATACAAATCTTTCCTCTTTATAATATTAGTGTAAACTAGCTTTCGAAACTCGTTCCCCTGGGAACTCGGGAAAATTAGGTAGCCTACGTGTTATTCTGATTTCCTCACTATATTACTGCAAAGTTTCATCAAAACTTCTCGAGACACAAGTGTTTGAACAAACCCGACTTTGTTTTATGATAGGTTTCTGTCGGTGCGTGGGAGTACCAGTGCCTTAATTGGCATTTTCTGGGTTAACTCGCTCCATCGTCGACCTCATCTATGACATTGGTCAAGATTGGGGTCACGAGTTAACCCATCTCATAATAAAAAATAATAAAATGTGCAAAATTTGTTCTTTGGGGAATAACACTAAATAGACATAGTCCAAGTCTAGTGTTATTATTATTATTGATTGAATGTTTGCGTGTTACTGTTAAGTAATAGAAATTGTGATACCATAATATACAATACAATACAATACAATATTTTGTTGCACACAAAAAAACCATAACACAAGATGTGCTGTAGAAGTGCAATTTCACCATTTTCTATGCAAATAATAAATGAATCTGAATCTGAAGTTGGCCGAAAAGCTAGTGGAGCAACACCCTACATAGATTTGTTTTTTATTAACTAATTTCATTTATATCGATGACATCATACCTGTCACGTGTATTTTGCATTTATACTAAAAGCTGATAAAAACATCAATGATAATAATTTTCTGTGATAAGTTGACATATATTTAATGTTAAATTAGGGACTAATGGACACTTTATTATAACAAGAGCTAAACATACTTCTATTTTAAGTAACTTAACATTATCAGATAAACCTATCGCATAATTTGTATAGCAATGGACACGTAATCTTATTTCCCATTTGCGTTTCGAAAACACTTATTCTATATTATCAATCAGATCATCAATATTTACTATCACTTTGTATTGTTTACATTTTACATACCTACCTACTATTAAAATTACATACTTGACCAAATTTTCACAAAATTGTTCCTATTATAAGAGTCAGCAATGTTGTTATTACCTACCTATATCTTTGATGAAATGGGCATTTTTCGTCGTTCCAGGATTTTAATATAATAGACATAGATTTTTCTCACTTCAGACGTTAAAAAATGTCTTCATAAATAGAGATATCGCAAATGACATTCTTGTTTGTTCTTGGGTCTGGGTTTTCGTGTCTGTCTTTGTTTACGTTCCAATGGACCCACGGCACAAGGGAAAACTTTGTGTGGGCCTTTCAGTGTGTATCGTTTCGCGGTTGCTAGCTGTTCACAAACGATTTGTAAGAAACATGGCTGATTTATTTAAATCTCTACTGTTTTAGACGCTTATATTGTTATCAATATCTCAATAGGCAGGTATTTCTATAACTTCCTTCTTTAACTGCTGTTTATCTTCCCCAAAACAAGCCTCTTATCTTTTCTTATCGTTATCATTGAGCAGATAAAAACTTTTTGTTTTGTTTCAGATTGTTGCAAGATTTTGGTTTCTTTGTCGCACTTTCTTTATGTACTTAGTACCTAAGTAGTCACTTTTACGATTTTAAAACGAAGTAGTTTCGATAAGACTTTAACAACACGACAGTGATATAACGGTTAGCAGTTAGCACTTCTTGTTGTCTTATAAGGCTCAAATTAAAAGTAATGCTTCACTCCTGTCCTGATATTAATCGCTTGTAACTCTTAAACGGCTAAATCAATTTTGATCAAATGTAGCTAAGAAATATCTACAATGCCACAGACACAGACACACGTAAAACTTATAACCCTCTTTTTGTCGGAGGCTGAAAATAAATTGATTTTAATCCCTCCCAATATTAGCCACAATCTCTCGTCACTGATAGGGTTAGCCAAGTTCATCACACACTTGATTTGACTCTACCTACACAATTAGTAGAAGAAGAAGTGATAGCAAACAATATGAAGCAGCTATATATTTTTTAAAAGCGCAAATGGGAAATAAGATTTCGTGTTCATTGTTACCACTTCTTATTGTCTTAAAATAATTTCTCAATTTTAGCTACCGGTCTCTCCTCGCTGATTTGTTTTATCTTTAAAAAAAGTAAAATAATTTCTTTGAAACAGGAATTTGGTAGGGATTTCCGATTCCAAACCACGCAACACTTTGTAGCAAACATCCACAGAATTCGATCCGAAATTTAACAACAAATACTTAAACAAAGGCTTAAATAAAATAAAGAGTAAGATTTGATACGAGTAATCAACAACAATAAACAAAGTAAAGCGCATGTTCTACACTAAAGTAAAATGCATCCAGTCGGGTTTATGGCGGAGCTTCAGACAAGCAACCATAGGAATAAATCGCTCAGCTCCAGATTTATTCACATATTAAGTAAATATTTTTTTACCAGCCCATTTACGTCCCCACCGAGGGGCACGGGCCTCCCTTCGTGGGCCCGACACACGAAGGGGATTTAGGCCGTCCACCACGCTGGCCCAATGCTGGTTGGTGGACCACTTGTCTTTCGAAAATTAAAATTATAAAATAAGGAAATTTGTTTGATTGAGTTCAAAAAGAGCAACCCTCGGAATTTCTTACCTATTCTTCTCTGAGGAAGACTGCACCCTTGCGAATAGGCGCAAAGTTAGAAATGCTAATATAATTGATTTATTTTAAGTTCTGAATGTTCTATCAAATAAAACTCTTCTTGACTTTGAGCTGAAATAAAAAGGTGCTCTCTAAAAATTTTAGAAATTCAGACTTACAGCATCAAGTTCATTCAAAGCCCTGACGGCCCTCTTCGGAGCCCTAATCTCCGCTGCGGTCTGCTTGGTGCGCCTTAGCTCCGACGTCCACACTGTGATCGGCTCGCGATTGGCCAGCGAGTTCATATGATCTGCCAGCGCATGCGCGTACAATTGCCCACGCGCAGACAAGTTCGCGTCTCCACCAATGCGGCCTAGAACGTTGTATTCGCTCTCTCCGTGCTGGAAGAAAGAATAAATCGTAATTAGAGCGTGTTAGTTGGTCAAAGATAGTGGTCACAGCTCAGTTTCGAATTGAGGTCGAGGGGAGAACGTTGTTTGCCAAGATTAGGTTAGCGACTTGCACCGTCTCAACTACTATAGGTATATAATATTTCTTCGCTTGAAAGATATTTTAACCTTTTCACCGCCAAAGTCTGATATATCAGACAAATAAAATTACCAATTTAACTGTATTTTTTCTAATTATTAATATCGTGGCGTGTGGTGAACGTTTTTGACGAAAACGTTTTGGCGGTAAAAAAGGTTAAATCAGAGTTACCATAAAATGATAGCGACTTGTATCTATCCAACTACTCTGTCATATTTATTCGCTTGACTTGATATAAAATGATACTGTGTAAAAATAGGCAAATTCTCCAGATTCTGGGTCAGTTTTTGAAATGACTTCTTCGCCTTTCGAAGAGGTATCTAATCTACACACGGCAGCCCATTAGGCTATACATATGTATAATTGTTGACATTCACGTCGCCCTAATGTTTTTTTAATAGCACCGGCTTAGTAGTGCAAATGTATAACTTGACGTGCTGCTGTCTGTACCTAATTTGTACAGTCAAGAGCACGTCACGCTTGACAATACCAGTTTAAGCTGAGCTCTTATTTATACCGCACGCCATACAATGCAGGGCCTGTCCAAAGTGTCAAGCTTGACGTGCTCTTGAATGTACCTATACTTAACAAATTCTATAGATTTAAAACGTCCGTATGATTCTTTACCTTACAATTATGCCATTTATTATTTTTGTACAATTTCTTAATTTAATTATACATTTTCTCCGTTTGATAAAAACTTTGTTATTCAACAGTTTGTTTTTGTGATACAAATAGAACATATGTTTATTAGCATTATTTTCGCGGCGTATCGGCCAACTTCTGTGAAAAACAACTTTATCATAATCTTAAGCTGTTATGTGACGATTAAACATGTCCGCTGAGTTTATAATCACAAAGTTATATAAATAAATAAGTTGACTTTCAATACTATCCGCGTAATAAGCATCTAGTATAATAGAACTATTCAAAGAGATAATTCAATTTCTAAAAAACCACTAAGCTTAAAGCTAATATACTTTCTTCGCAAGCACGTTTTTATAATACTACTAGGGAACGCCCGGAACTTCGTTCCCGTCGGAATTTCGTAAAATCCTTCGTTGTGTCTTGTCTACGTTTTAAAAGGAACCTTTGCAGAAAATTACAGCTTTCTAGATCCAAGGGTTTGATGATGAGTCAGTGATTTAGGACCTCCAATTTTATATTAAACCCTAGTAAGAGAAATAGCTAATTAGGGAAAGAAATAGCCAGAAATAAAAGCGAAAGTCAGCTTACCCGAGTGAAATACAGAGTCTGAGGCAGTCCCCTCATGCCAGACAAGTACCCGAGGATACCAGACTCTTTCTGCCCCGCGACTTTGTGTGCAGTAACCGTCTCTCCCATATTCTCCACACGAACGAAGCTGATACCCTCCAAACTGGCATCTATAGGCTCATACTGCCTCATGTAATGCTCGAGTTTCTTCCTCAGATCGTCCACAGCTTCTTCTTCACCCATGGTTTTGTAGTCAGCAGAGTAGTGCAAGATCTCGATGATATTGCGTTCGAGCAGTTCTTGATCCTCACAGACGCATTCGATGAATAAAATCCTGAAGCCCATTTCATTGAGACAGTAGTCGTTCAACTCTCGGCGCTGTTCCCTTGTGATGTTCGTGCCATCGAAAATCTGGAACGAATGAACTAAGTTACGACAAACATTGATTGTGGCTTTAAAATAAAATTTTAGATGGTTTGTTCCGATTTATAATTGAAAAAGCTGTAAGTAATTGTAGCGTCCTTGATGGATATAGCTTCCATTTTAACATAAGATCAAATACCTAGATAAAAAAGTGAACTAATTGCAAATTTTAATATAACTAACGTCAAGTACCTATATTGAATTCAATTCATCAAGCTTATGGTTATTCGAACGTGGCTGCGTATTCCGGAGCATCCAATTAAGGGTCGTCGAATTGTTGTATATTATGCTTATTCGCTTTCGCTATGCATTGTCTTGGGTATAAAATAAACACATAATGGCATGGGATTCCTCTTTATATAATGTTATCATGTAATTTCTGATAAGCTATAAGGAAAGTCAATGGAAACATATTACGTAAGAAGGGTGACAGATCTAAATGAAATAAGAAACTGTACCGATCCTAAATAATTAAGATAAAAGCAAGGATATGATGATGTAATCTTACACGATCAATCAGAAGGTTACTCCGGGGTCAAGTTTGCAGATAATATTAGTTTAGTATTTGCAACTATTCAGAGTAAACAGGATCTGCATTATCAGAATCGCACTTCGAATCATTAACGTCACAAAACGTGGTATCATATTTGTCGTGAGAATAATCTCTAATAGACTTAATTACTATTGCCCCGGACAACTAAATATAGATTAGACAAAACTACTTCGCATATAAACTAGATAATACTACAATTACTACGCGTGTGTAGTAATCAATATTTCGTACTTAGTCACCACGAAAACCAATCCTAATCTAGGTTTCAATCTCGTCTTTAGCTCAGCCTACTAGATTTATTTGTATTAATTTTAATTCTAATACAATGAATTTCACTCGGTTTTCAGAAATGGACGATTGGTATATTAAGATGGTTGTTACAAAATTATTTCAAACTGTGGTTGGGATGCGTCGCGTTATCAAAACTAGTCTCGGGTCATCACATCACACCAAGACATGCTTTTCATGTCTTGACGTAGAAAAAGTTGTACCAACTCATTTACTGAAAAGGGAATAAAAACAAGATAAGAAGCTACTGAGAACCTAATGAGTTGATCTCGCTAATAGAGTATACTTGAAAGGCAGTAATAATATATGCGGCACCCACGAAGAGAGATAACATTGCTTGCAAGGTAAAATCGATTAATAAAATCTACGAGGAAGACCGCACTGACTTTGATAGATGGATTTGTATAACATCTATCACGATTGAGACAGGTATCTTTCAAGGAACACTTAAAACCAAAGCTCCTAGGAAGATAAATTTGATTTACTGGTTTGCGTTCTTCATTAAGTAGTAGGAACTTTGTTAGGTGTCAGCTGTAAGCTATTTATGTAGAAACGGAACCTCGTACCGGGCCCACACGAAGTTTGTTCGGCAAAACAAAACAATGCTAATAGCCTTATTAGGACAAGCAATTTATTTTCCAACATGCAATCAAAATAAATTTGAACTAATTAACATAAATATCCAGTCTTTTGAAGATCAAAATTGTGATGTGATTTATATGATCTTCAAAACAAATAAGAAATCAATAAATCAAAAATTGCCAAAAATGAATGTCGCATAAAGCCAGCTCCGGCAATAAACAGAGGCAAATTTAATTTGACAAGCCAATCTTGCAAATATGTATGGAGAGACTGAAAAAATTTTTTATCCACAAGCTATTTTCTACCTGTATTATTTTATATACATAGAAAATAGCTATTTCAGAGGTACTCTAAACTTGTTGCAAATTTATTGGAAGAATACTTTTTTCTTTATGTTTTTTGAGGAAAATACTTACAGCAACACTGTTCCCCTCCTTGAGCCACAGCACGGCATCCTGCACAGCCTCGCGGGCACTCTGCCGGCGGATGGCGGAGCCCTGCGCGTTGTCAGCTCGGAAGATATCGTGCGTCCCATACAGGGCCATGTGGCGACGACGGTACTCGCTGCAGTCGAATACTGGGGACAAATTGGAAGGTTAACCTTCTTACCAGCCCAGAAAAGTTCCCACCAAGAGGCACGGGCGTCCCTTCTAAATATGAAGGGGATTACGGCCATGGTCCACCAAGCTGGCTCAATAAGGGTTGGTGGACCGCTCGTCTTTCGAAAACGAATTTTCTCAGACGAAAAACATCGTGATGTACACGATGTTTTCCTTCACCGCTCAACAAGTGATAATTAATAAGATTAATCAATGTTCATTATTAAAACCACTGCCTACGCATGTCCCTTTCCAGATCTAAATTATAAAACAAAGTCGTGTTAGTTACACCACTTATAACTCAAGATCGGCTGGACTTGTTTTGATCAAATTTGGTATGGAGGTAGCTGATACCCTGGATTAACACATAGGCTACATAATTTTCAGAAATTCCCACGGGAACGAAGTCCCGAGCGTAAAGCTAGTTTAGGGTATAATGCAGAATTTTGCATAACGTTGGAGACTTTGATAAAATCATTTCTGTAACATGGTTATTTGGAAAACTTGACATAATGGACCTTTTTATAATTCGTAAACGGCACGGCAAAACTGTATTACCATTGCCTCCTATGCAATAGTAATTCTAGAAATCCTGTCTTTCAATTATTAGTTTTGTCTAATGTTACAATTAAGAATAGTGATAAGAATGAGTAGCTATACGATAAGTTTTGTTTTAACACAAAATACATCATTAGTACGCGTTTTAGTAGCTAGAGAAACCCAACAGTTAGACTTTAATCTGGTTAGTCAGTTTGGCTATTGTGATGTAACAGAATTTAGCCTACCTAACACGTAAGAACGTAGCTTGGGATTATGAATACTTAAAACTTAACGACTAAAATGTTGACTAGGTATATTATGGCTACCAATAGCCACAGCTTTTTGGTTTGGGTAGTAAGATATTGGGTAGCCATATTGTACAAAGTACTGTTTTGGTCCCAAAGCCAACTAGGTAACGTCTTGGATACCCTCATCATCAATTCTTTAACATTATGATGACTCAACTGTATTAATGATTTCTTATTTTATCTAGACGCTGTCTCTGAAGAGCCTACTGTCTCAAAACAGCTTACTTACCAAAATACCAATCACCAATCGTAAGGCCAATCAATCATATTTGTTATCGAAACCCTAAAAAAATAGTAAGTGTGTGTCAGGTTGCCTAATCTATTTTCAAAGATACACTACTATCTAAATAGGACAATTTCAAAGGACCTTATTCATTTTGATTGATAATTGAATAATATGGACCTGTCTAGATGTCTAATCTAGAATATTCAAATGTAGGCCGTCACTGTATACTCGTCTTTAGATTAGATTCAAGATCAACAAAATGCCTTCTGCTTCCAAGTAGGCCAAGGCTTTCAGGTTTCTAAGTACATACATAATACGTTGCTTGTACTAGAAACATGAGTATGCGTAATTTGATATTATTTCCTTCTTACATATTGTTATATCTGCTTCAATTTTGATTTAAAACCTGACTTTAAAAATCAGAGTGTTCAACGAAATCAAATGCCAAAATATAAATCGCTAAGGTAGTGTAAAATGTGCTTGTTATAAGTACTCAAACGAAGTTTTCAAATAATTTCTACTGTTATACTTTAGACATCAAGAAACGGCCTGTCCTATACACCAACAACAATGAAGTTGAAGTTGCATACAACACACTCACAATATATTCACAATTTACATATTCAAATGAAACTTTGTATACTTAAACAAGACTTTAACGTCCAAACGTGACGAACTAAACAAAAAGAAATTGAATATGTGAAAACCGTGAAATTGAGTATAGTAAGCTAAACCGAAGAATGCAAATTTTGAATCGCTATTTTGCAACTAGGTAAGTAATGTTAAATTAACGACAGCACAAGTCGTCGGAAAAAGAATATTGACAAGATCAATTTAATGAAAGTGATTTCGTTTTGTCATGCTTTAAAAAAACATATAAATAATAGTATTTATATGTTTTTTTTTTTTTAGTTTTTCTGCTAATTAACATAAAAGCATGACGAAATATAACAGAATGTTATAAGTTGTAACCTATATAATCACAAAATCGTAGGTAAACAAAACTCTGTAACATTGTGCCAATGCCGCATATTAATGTTTACACTGAGATTGCAATAATGATGTCTTCTACCAAAACAAAGTATGATATTCAGCATTTATAATTACGTAACGTGGGCTCGGCAAGCTACATTGAGTTTGTAAATTAGGTGAGTTAAATACCACTTTTATCTATACAACTGCGATGTTTAATGTGAGATTATCTGCAGAGTTACTATACGCCTCTGCTTACAAATCGTTTTATTAAATCTAAGTTTGCGACATATGCGTAGCAAGGGGGGGTGTTGGGGTTCTAAACCCCTCCGAAATTTTCAAAATCCCTCGACGAAACACATTAGTATCGGCAACGTCTGTTGTGTTACCACAAAAATTTTCTACAACTGAGCGTTTGTCAGACTTTCTACCATCTTCACAACATCATGTTTCGCCATTTTTGTTGCAAAATCATTTCTAACGTAAGACCTATGTGCTTACTTCATTTCTAGGCTTCTTTTCCAACCATTTATTTGAGACCTCATGCTAACAATTTCTTTTTTTTCCAGTTAGAATAGTTAATCCATCCCGCGCTTGTTTACGGCGGATGCGATACAAATCTTGAACATATAAGCGTGTATATAAAGCGCGCAAAGGCTAGATAATCTAAACCAACTTACCCTTAGTACTCTCTCCATTCCAGTTAAGATGTCTCGACAGACGGTGTGCAACCTGGCTCTTGCCGCGAGCGGGCAGGCCTACCAATGCAATCAGCAATGGCGAAAACTGGCTGATGCGGCGGGTCCGCAGCGACACTGCAGCAAGCAAGAACCATGTTACTAAACGCGTATTGCTTCCCTGAAAACTGAATTTTAAATACAAAGATAGGTTAGGTTTAGGATCATAAGAGCATTGGGTGCGTAAAATCGCTTTAGATGCCAAAGTATGTCTTTAGTCATCATCGCTGGGCCACTTTCGTTGGTAATCGATTCGTCGTAAAACTTGACTTTGTGCAAGAATTAGGGGAACATACTTCCAACCACAAAGGCTGAGACGACGAAAAAGGATAACTTTCTGCAAGAATATGTAAGTAAATTTATCATCATCAATTTACTTAGAAAAGTCGTCTTGTCTACATACAGCGAAAACAGATTCTAGTCTTTGAGGATAACCTTAGGAAAACCCAGCCACGCGTTTGTAATTTTGTATTAAGATAAATTAGATTAAAGTCCAATTTTATGAAAAAAATCATGTAATGGCACGAGCTACAGATAATATTTTTTTATAAAAAGATCAAAGTGTCAGTTTCAATGTAAGTTTATGTCACTAAATCAATACTATTGCCGAATCCGATGATAAGCAACTACTACTAACTGACGGAGGACATAAAATGAATGGTATAAAGTAAGTAGGTAACTATTCGCGTCTGTTCATAATTTCTGTAATACGCTTCTAATCTACAGAAACTATTTTGATGCAATTTTCACTACCACACCGTTTAGGAAACTTCTTTCATGTGTATGATAGGTACATCGCCTACAAGAGCAGCAGGGCGGGTCGCTAATATTATCCTCAAAGACGGACATGGGCCTGTTATTACTAAATAGACGACACACAAAAGATTATCTTGTTCTTTTTCTTAAGCAAATTCTTTAAATTCATTAAGTTTTAATTAAATAATAAATTCTGTAGACATTTATCAGGCGCTTCGACGTTCTATGACCTTAGTTTCAAGTTTGTCCGGGTCAAAAGATAACAAACTAGCATTTAATTGGTCCGGCCGATTCATTCAAATAACAAGAATTGTAATGAAAACATATTTTTGTAGGTGTGTATTGCTGGTAAGAAAAATATAGTTCACGCAAAGAGTAGATACAATAAAAGAGATGACAATTAAAAGAAATTGCAAATCTTCAAGTGGTAGAAACTCTCCGATTTTGAAAACCGGCTCTTAAATCATCAATTCATTTACATTTCTTAGAAATATTTACTACAATTTTAATACCAAACTACCTGCTTGGCATGCAGCAAAAAGAAACAACTTAGCAACTATCCTGTTTAGGTCACGTTATTTCTACTAATTAATGTGAAGCCAGCTTATTCAGCGATGACGCAATTTGTTTGTACAAAACGAATAGAAGGCTCGTCCCCGTGCCGCTTTTTTATTGGTGGATGACTTCTCTCTGTTATGTGAAAAATTCTTTTAAGATTGTTTATTATTTAGTTTCAATCCAATAAACAATTACTTTTAATAGGTACCATGTTGTCACAAGCTGCGTTGGCATCTTATAATGAAATGATATGCACCGTTACATTAATATCTCAGATTGTCTAACTTTTTTTTTTTGTATGACTACGCTGTTGGCCGCTGATGGCCTTGACAGCTTCACCAAGCAAGTGGCGAGCGCAGATGGCTCTCAGCCCAAAATTTTAAGTAACAGGCCTAAGGGTGCCCCCTGTGGGGCTCGAACCTCGGCTTAGGGCGTTACTGCGAGGGAAACGTCGGACATACGTTTGTGGAGAGAAGCGGCCGGGTACGTACCGGTACCGCGAATCGGGGCAGAGGTGAGGGGATACCCGACGAAGGTCCTCGCCGGCGAGGACGGTATCTCGGTCTGTTTGGTGTACGGGACTCAGCGCGTTGTTGGTCGGCCTGAATTGCAAATTGTCTAACTACAAATCATCTGTTGCAACAAATCACAAGAGACTTTCAGCCTTTTCTGGTAGAATGATATCTTACTTACTTACTGCTATGCTACCTTCAGTCCTTCAATAAAAAGTTTCAATGTACCTATGTATATAGGTACAACAATTGATATTACTTATACCTTTTTACTAATATTGTAAGAGACATTGTTTTCAACTGAATTTTTAACGCATAACTACCACGTTTTTATAATGTAGAAAAATAATCAATTTTCAACGCACACCATTTGCACAATTTCATACACAGTTTTATAAAGGAAAACAAAACGTGGAATAACTTCTTGAATAATACACAATACACACTTCTACTGAGCTATAAGTATTTCTACATATACATGTGTGCCAACAGTTTGGACTTTGCCCTCGACCACGCTCAAGGAAACGGCCACCTACCGATAATATAAAATCTACTAGTACACTTATCTACAATGTGATATCAGTTAAGACGTGGACATGAATTGTATAGGCATAGATAATACTCAGACCAAATAAAATTGGTCTGAGAGATAATTTTACATATTCCCGAGAATAGGGTACATATTATCATTCCCACCCCTTTTTGTTTATCTAGCTGTCATCCTAACCTTCATCAAAGTAATGTGTCTTAAGATTTTCAAGACCTATAAAAAAGGCTTACTTTCAGAATTAAGTTACCCCCGCAAACAGAACCCTGTGGTTATCTAAAGAATATTGCTAAAAATGAATCTCAGATAAAATTCTAGCAAGTGATAATTTTAACGTCGACAACAATTTCGGGAAAAAATCTAATAATAACTAGGTAGTTACGTAGCTTTATATTCAAAGAAGTTAGTTTAGAATGAAATATGTATTTTAGATAGATGACTCTATATATTTCCTTTCTTTACATGCAAAATCTCTCCTGAAGAATATCGAGCTCACTTCACTATACGTGGACGATGTTCTGTCCGGAAAGAGATGCATTCATTTTATAAACTACATCGACTCTACCATCTTGGGATTCAAGTTGGATGAACTTTCGAGGTCAGTCATTCTATACCCCTCACATGTGCCGTCATGTGCTTCACAAAGACGAGAAAACAAAGATGCCTACTGCCTACTGTAGTATTCTTCTTTTTCCTGTATTTTAGTTAGTTTCTATTTCTTGTTTTATTTGTTTACATTGTATTTTGCATTGTCACAGCGGTCATGTCATTAGTCTGTCATATAGCCGTTGACATTGAATTCTATGTCTTTGGTTACTCTCTGCCTTTGGTTGATGGCATCATTCCTTGTCGTTGGCGTCTAAACCATTGACATAGAATGATGGATTGTCTTTGGTATTTGCCACCTATTCTTGTCAATCTTGACTTCTATTTGAATTTGAAATCAAAATTGGAAATCGTGAGTTTCGCGAACGATTTTCTGTTTACCTTTTGACGGCTGATTTTTAAAAGGTCAGTCTTCCTTCATCTCTCACGTGGGATAGAAGGACAGGACAGCTACCTTACTGTCTCAAGGCCTCCCTGGGCCGCAGCACGGCCCAGGGACTTTGCCCAGGCGCGAACCCTACGCTACAACAATACTCGACCCTAAAGTGGTAGGCGCGTGTGACCTACGCTACAACAATACTCGACCCTAAAGTGGTAGGCGCGTGTGACCTACGCTACAATAGTACTCAGCACCTAGTATTTTCTCTAAAGTGGTAGGCGCGTGTGAATTCACACCACAGTTCCCTCTTTTGCCACTGTACCTCGCGTGGGGCTCTCAAAAACTCCAGCCTCCTCGTACCTCCGGCTGGAAGCCGTGAGGGCAGTCCTATCCTGCCTCCGGCGAAGAGCCGCGAGGACAGCCTTCTCTTGCTTCCGGCGTGGGCCGTGAGATCTGCTGCAGACACCACCTCGAGCGCAGAGTAACTGGCATAACACGATCAAGACCTCGCTCTCCTGGCTTCAGCTACGTCGTCCTACTTAAGTCGAACTCTTGTTTTCCCTCAGCTACCTATAACTCGCCAGTGACGTTAGGGAGGCAGGACCCAAATTTGTAATATTAGGCTCTATATATAATACATCTGTTCTCTTGTATCTACTCTCTTTCTCTACTACCTCTAATCTTTTACTCGACCTTTCCCTACCTACGTCTAGGGTCTTATATCTATAGGACCCTCGACGTAGCCTACCTCGACTACTGTTCACTAGGTCCTTACGGCTCTGCTGTAAGGCCAAGTGCAACATCACACTACCTCTTAAACAAAGATTAATGTATATATATGCAGTACAGTTAATTGCAAAGAGCAGTCTCATGATTGGTTTGATTAAAAATAAGCCAACTCTTAAAAGTTAACTAAGAATCTCTGCTCCAACCCAGGTCGGGCAAAGATTTGGAAAAAAGCAAACATTCTAGAAACAGGGTGTTTTTGTGTCTAGCCCACGCAACGAGAACAAGAGAAACAGAAAAACTTTAGAGTTTGCCTGTAAAGATTTGTTGCTGCTTCTGATGAAAACTAATTTTTCCCAAGTTTACCATTCTCTTGTTAAACAAAATGATACATCAGATGAATTTTAATGCTGTACACAATAAACAGAAGGAGGCGCGAGTAATTCTATCTTTAGTAACTGATCTCAGGGAGACACGAACTTTAGGAACTGTTATTTTCAGCTTCACGTTTTGTTACTAACGTTCGTCCATACATAAGTTACAAAAACGTGAAGATTTGACGGAAAATTAACCAATCTAATTAAGTACAATATTAGATAACTAACTCATCGGAAGCAAGATGATAATTTGTACATTAGTGAAATAAAAATATAAAATACTGTTCCAAAATTCTTAGTCACGCACGGTTCCAAAATTCTTAGTCACGTTGTTCGCTGCATGGCTCTTATCTACTCACATGTTTGTGAAAGCAATTACTGAGCAGTGGGATGCTTACGGAACAAATTGGGACAATTTCATGAAATTAATAACGACAACAACTTTATTTTAATATTATTTTTAAAATAGAATGCAGATATAAATTTTGTTCCCGTTGTTTGTTATTGTTCCCTGATTTATTTATTCTTGTGTTCTGTTGTTATCTTTTTATTTTTATGTGTACTGTAACGTTTGGAAATAAATATTATTCTAATAAATAAATAAGAACTACTATTCAAATGAATAAATAAAAACACTATTCACTATTCTTTGAGACATGAAAAACGATATGGAATGTAATTTACGATTTAAGTTGAAAAATAAAAGCAAACATCAATATAATGCAAAAATTGACATATTCAAGTTCAAAAACATCTTCACTGAAAATTTTGCTTAAACTATGTCATGTCACAAACATTTGTTTTTTAAGTCCATGTCTGTTCGCAAAGATGCAGTTTTTTCCCGCGAAGAACAGACAAGAAACTTGAGGGTTGCCTTTTTCAAAATATTGTTTTTTCTTATTTCCTACTTTGAACATCTTTCTATACAGTTTTATCGCATAAATATTAATCAAGTTTTTAGTTTGCTTTACGAACATTTCCATTGCTAACTGATGATTAAATTGCCTAGTTAATGATTAGTCAGTAAATCATGTGATCATAGTGACTGGGTGAAATTCACGTAAACGAAACAAATTATTCGTCATAGGTAATTAAAATTATTCTCTTTCGCTGTGTCAAATTACCCTATTTGACACAGCGTTTACTGACACTCAGTTGCAGAACCGTTCATTAAAGTTAAAGCTCCTTTAAATGTGATGCCGTCGTTTACGTCAAAAAGACAAAAAGTGACAGTATGATATTTAAAGTCCCATTAACTTTAATAGACGTTTCTGCAACTGGGTGTAAGACTAAATGGTAGTGACTCAAGAACAAATGAGTATCCCCTTAAAGGACAATTACTATTTATCACAACCGATCGTCGGTATCACGTTATTGCATTGAAATTCCGCCACAATGCATTAATTGTGAATTCTTCGTCAATGGATGATGCATAATGTGCACGCACGGTAGGCGTGCTATTATCAGATGTTTACTGTTTTCCTGCGATCTAGTATCTGCATCTGACGCAGATCTATTTCTTAGGACTTGACCCTTTGCCAGTCGGTGCTACAACATTTGAAAAATCTTTACAAAGATATGGCATTGAAAAACAAATTGTGTGTTTTGACGAAACGTCTCTTAAACAAAGATTGGTCTATGACGTCGCAACAGACAAAGTGGAAGGATATCAAGACCTTGGGGATGATAACGGAAGAAGTGACGCCCTAGCAAACCATGCCTTGGTGTTATTGTTAGAAGGGATTTATAAAAAATTCAAGCAACCCATTGCCTTTTAGGTACTTTATAAAGGGAACCATTTCCTAAGAAAAATTATCAGTGCTAATTAAAAAGGTAATCAGGGAAGTGGAATCATGTGGGTTTAATGTCGTTGCGACAGTATGTGACCAAGGTCCTACAAATTTGGGAGCCTTGAATATGTTGAGAATGAGTGGTGGCACCAGTGATCAGAACGTTCAAAATTCGTGTGACATGGACGGAGAAAAAATTCTGATTTTTGATATGCCCCACCTATTTAAATCAATAAGAAATAATTTTTTAAATTATGGAGAAATGGTATATGATGGGAAACGAGCAAAATGGTCTCACCTTTTAAAAGTAGAAGAGAAAAATAAGCAATTGCTGTATCTCAGCAAAATTGCTAGCAGAAATTGAAACTGATGTGACACAAGCTAGTGAAATAATGAACACTGCTTTATTATTTGGTCAGGACTTGGACCGACGTCGACATCGAAGAGTCGCGCGATCCTTCGACTACTCCAATGGCCCATCTTGTCCTGAAGATATAAAAAAGGGATTCCGCGAAAATGTTTCGCAAAAAACAAACTTGTTTACGTACATTGACGATGTGCTGATTGGAATTCTTATGATTTCTCTCAGCTTTTTTTTTTGCTTTAATTAATGTGATTTAAAATATCATCACTGCCATCTCAATTCAGTTTCTTAAGTCATTCGTTTGATAACATTTTGTAATCAGGTGTGTATACTTAATTTAGCTTTCAAATTAAAAGATAATTCATTACCTATGCCTTAACATTGATTATCTAACAACCTAATTAAAAGAGACACTACTTCTTACCATCGGTTAATAAACTTATTAAGTTAACTTACGTGATTCTAATGTAAAATAAATAGATGTATACGATATTATCGCACAACTAATTGTTTACGTAAAAAATATAGGTATTTTCGACACAACTTACCGTAAACTTAAGGCTTTGTAGTAAAGATAATAAGTAATAACAATGTGATGTATCAAGTGAACTATCTATTGTAAAGGTGAAGTCAACGAACGATAAAAACATCACTTAAAAATGTAAAGGAGACAATCATAAAAGATATAATATAGTACACAATGAATTTTAAGACGGACACAATGTAAATAAGTATTGTTGTAACAGAAATCATATTTGAACGTGTGTCATAAAATTAATAAAATAAGTACTCGTGCTATCAAGTAATGTAATGACAGCCAACGCCCACTACACAGTATATTCGTCAAAGTAACAAGGAAGGTATCTATCATGAGCTGACACGCCCTCAAAACAGTTTTAAGTATCTGTTTCATGTACGATGTGCCTAACGGTAGTAACTTAGATCTCCTTTAAGATAACAATATTATATTGCGTTGTATCAAATTCGATTGTTCTTGTATACATTTTAGTACTGTGCACTTATCCGATGTGAACTAACCATTCTAAATCTTAATCCCCTTCGTGTGAGAGTTGTTTCATTATTTCCACTTTATAAAAGTATATTTGAAAAGAGAAAGAAAATTTCTCTTGAGTACTTTTAAGTACATATCTTGAAGCTCTTTGTTTAATTTTAGCATTGTAAACAACTTTATTATTGCCCAGTGATATTGATAGTGTCAACCGGCAACGCACCGCGATAAATCCACTAGGGGCATACTTACCTACATGTAATATGCAGATAATGAGTGAAAAACAAATTCACAATCTGCCAGAGCAATCTGTGAAAAATACCATTTTATCTAAACAAAATAAATTGTTACTATGAGTGGAGTTAAATAAGAATTAGATAACTTAATTTTTTTTACCAGCCCATACATGTCCCCACCGAGGGGCATGGGCCTCCTTTCGATACACGAAAGGGATTTAGGCCATAGTCCACCACGCTGGCCCAATGGGGGTTAGTGGACCGCTCGTCTTTCGAAAACGAATTTTCTTGGACGGGCGGGTTTCATCACGATGTTTTTCTTCACCGTTGAGCAAGTGATAATTAGAAATCCGTTCATAAATCCGAAAAGACGAATTTAGTGGTACAGGCCCGCACCAGGATTTGAACCCGCGACCTTCGGATTACAAGTCTGGCTCGTTACCAACTGGGCTATCACCGCTTGATTAACTTCATTGAGATGCATGAATCAAAGGCCAAAAAACTTGAAATCTGATAGTAAAATTTTTTCACTTGACAATATCTTCATGAAAACACAAGATGTGGATGATAAAACTGTACTTGAAGTCATTGTATTATAAGCTTTAAACCTAGGGAATAATTAAAGAGTCTAAAGAGAGAGTAAGCCCTTAGAGTCCGCCATAAAAAACTACAGTTATGGCAACTGAATATTTTAAATGTGAATTCAGAATGCAAACAGACTAAGCATGTAATTACTACCAGCCAGACCATCATTTTCGAAGCTGATGTGGAAAAGAGGCGTGGCACCTACGTCAAATGGCGCGATATTTTAGCAACAGGTTTTTTATCGGTTTTTGTATAAATAAAATTCACGAATCACCCGCGACAAATGCCAATTCCGAGTGATTAGAAAGTTAATACAAAATCAATCTAAACGCTCATTTTAAAACGTCTTGATCTGGGTTTGCTCATTGTACTTTGGTAGAATCCTCCCACAAAATTAACACTGATAATTAGTATTATAGACAATGATCATCGTATGGCTGAGGTCACGATACTGCGTAACATTGTTTTCGTCTTTCGTCACACAATGTCGATACGCAATGATCTTTGACTTGCCAATCGTCAGTCTCACGATCGCTAGCTCATGTCTGGAAAAGTACCTTCACATAGATCTAAAACAATAGGCTGTGAAAACAAAACAATTGCCTTTTATGACTTAAACTTTAGACTTCCAATAACGACAGTGTGGAATATGTCTCGGGTTCTCAGAATAATAAAGATCTTAATCGGGCTGCGAGGATGATGTTACAAGAGATATTTTTAGTACCGAAGGTCCAAAGTTCACCGATTAGCTCCCGTCTCTGAGCATTCGGTCGGAGAGACGTCCAAGGCAATTGACCGGATCAGTACTACAATGGCTGTCACTATCGAGCATCACATCTATTATACTCATAATATTCGAGCTACCACTTAAAAATTACCGCCTTCTAATCTAATTTAGGGGCCATCCATAAATTACGTCACACGTTAAGGGGGAGGGAGGGGGTCGATGAAATGTAACATCGTGTGAGAAGGGGGTGGGAGGGGTCCTAAATTTCGTGACGTCACATTTCAAAATCTATTATAATCTAAGTGTCAAAACACGAACTTTGAACTATTAACAAAAAACTCAAAAACATTTACAATTCTATCTGTTTAAGCATAAGGTTCAAATTTTTTTGTCGGCCACTCGCTCTACTAGTGTTACGCGCCGACTGCTTAAGCGCCCTTTGATGACTAGATGTAAAATTGCAAAATATGTGACGTCACACTAGGGAGGGGGGGAGTCTCACAAATGTGACCAGCTGTGAAAAATAATGAAATTCGTGTGACGTCATTTATGGACGGCCTCTTACTTCAGATTAGCACAAATTATCTGGTAATCTAGTCACGATATTAGCGCATGTCCATATCGTAGAATTTGGTCCGTATTTAGTTTTCCAATTGAGTCGACCATTATACTTACCAAGATTCGATTGGCTTTGTGCCATGAAGATGTAAGTATACAAGCTGATGCTACTACAAGCTGAAGTCAGATCAAGAGTCGCGCCAAGCGAAAGCATAAATCTTGAACCGACAGCGCACTAGCCAAATCATGACTAACGCTCTTTAACCTGGTTCTTATTATAGCACATTCATCTCTAGATAACTATTAGCGTTGTGACATAAACTGTGATACCTAAACTTAGCCAGGTAGCCTCAGTTCCGCTGCCAAAATGGCGGTAATGAAATCAAACCTTAATGAGAGACAAATGTGGCAATGACCAAAAGTTATTTCTGCGCTGCATTTCCGCAGTTTTCAGTCCATTTTAATTAACTTTGTTATTGACTTCATCAACATGGGCAAGTCCTTTTATTCCCTTAGCGAGTCACAAAATTTGGTCAAACGCCAATTCATTAATTTTATGATAATTCTATTTTCAACTGAACTTTGTACCTGAAATCTTCCTGCTTACGAAGAAACAACTTATTTAAGTGGATATTTTATTTACGATTGAGGAATTATTTTCTTTGATTCATTACCCATGCTTTTATAAAAATAAAGAATTAGATTTAATTTAATGTTTGAAGATTGACCTTAAAAGAACAGACTGACTAGGAAGTTGTTTTTGCATTTTTTTTTCGGAAGATAACTCGTTTCTATAAGGCAATAAGTGTTTATTTTGGCAGCTTCATAGATATGCAAGAAAACGAAACGTTGTAGGACCCGCAAAAGCAGTTGACGTAAGAGATTGTTTTGATTAGACGAAGCAGTAAACTTCAACGTTTGTTTAAAAACTTTCGTAATAACGACCTCAACTCTAGAAGTGACTAGAAATTTTGCTAGTCTAGAAAAACTGTGTTCACTGCATTAGGTACATTGTTACCAAGTAAGTGCATACCTAAATTAATTTTCAATAAAGTTATGTCAGTGGGTGTTCAATAGTGTTCATGTACCAATCGTCAAATTTTAGTGAAGTGAAAGTAATTTTTAGCATACAACATGAGAGGTATTCTCAGAGGTTAAGGGTCTAAGGAATACGCTATAAAAATGATTATGTCAAAGCAATCAGAAAGGTGAAGTGCCCTTGTAGTAGCTAAAACGAAATTTAAACAGCCACATTTGGTGGAGAGAAATCTGCACCAAGTTGTGGGTGACCTAAAAACTCAGAAAAAAACTTACCAGATGCCAGTGCTCCATGAAGAGCCTTCTCCTTATCCTCCATCATGGTGTGGGCGGTGCTTGCTCCAGGTGCCATTACGATTCTCCTCAAAGACGGTCTCCTTGTTAAAGCGACGATGTGTTTAGCACGATGCTGCGGTTGCGACTTCTTACGACGCGGGCGCACTCTCTGAAAGCCTGAAGGCGACTGTCCGGCGACTCCAGTCGTTATCACAGACCGACTCTTATCAGCTCCGCGGCAGTGATTGCCGACCAACCATATGATGGCAGAGTATATTTTGCAGTAAATCAGCCAGAAATAGGTGTACCAGTCAGTTCGTAGCTGGATGTTGAGTAACGCCATCAATAGCGAACTGTAACAAAACCTTAAATAAGTAAAGCACAATAGTGTTTACATAGTATTAGCAGATTTCAATAAGCCGGCAAACTAAGGCGTGACTTAAACTTTGTGTGTATCTATTGTATTTTCTATCGAATAAGCCTAATTGTTAGTAATCTACTCGTTATTTGTCCGAGAAAAACTTTTTGTTGCGTTTGTGTTTTCTTGTCAAGCTGACGTCGTCTGGGTCTCCCACGTTTCCCTTCAACTTTTCTTTTAATATTTTTTTTCAAAGTCATCAATTAATGGAGCTATTGCAATGGATCCAAGTGGACGGAGGGGAAAAGTGGCAATTTCTCCATCGAAAATAGGCCCAAAAAGTCTATGAAATATGTAAATAGATTTTTGTTTGTTCTTCGGCGAACGCTGCAGCACTTCTTTTGAACATTTGAAGAGTAAAATATACGCATCAGACTGATATTGTCACTTTTGATTTGATGATGAAACGGTCAAAAATATTGCTGCATGTCCATTTTTTCCAAAAGCACCTTTCACGTTATCCAACATGAGATTTTAGAAACAAGAGAATAAGTAAATAATTGAAAGCACACGTATCTGCAAATGGACTGAGGGGAGCTCTAGGTCTAGAACATACTAGTAAATCAATAAAAGGTATCGTTTTAAGTAGGCACCAATATTGATATGATAAATAATAATAATGAATTAATAATAAATGTAAATTAAGAGAGCCGTTCAAAATCGATTACGTGACGTGAAATGATGTCATTATACACACAAATACACATTGATAGAAATATTGGGCTTGGTTTCATGATTTCGATAAATATTATCGTCGATTTAATTATTATTCGTTTTTAAAGTGGATAATTATAATGTAAGAACCTAGTTTTTTTATTTGCTGCAAAATATGTTAATCAAACTTAGCTATGCATCTGTCCAAAGAAAAAAGTTATTTTATTATAACAGGATAGTGTTAGTACATACGCTCACACCCCTAAAGGGGTAGGCAGAGCACCAGTGGTTCTAGCGAACGTTTTACCACGTTTGACACAATTGTGAAGGTTATCAGATGGAACAGTTGTAAGATGGTGAGAAGTTGCCAGCGTTTCGCCCATAATACAGCTAAATTCTCGTGTCGCACTCACAGACTTTTAAAGTATGCCTGGAAAGAGTAGGCAACTGGCACATTCTAATAAGTTTTTTTTTGCACTCTCAGCCCAGCGTGGAAGGAGTGTTATAGTTCTTTAAATGTATTATGTACATAGCCATAGCCACATTTCATAAGCTGGCGTGGTACAATTCTCATAATTTGTCGTTACTACAGGAAAATAGTATATTCCAAAAGTCATAAAAACGGTTTCGACTCGTTTCCCGGGTTATTTCCTCGCTCAGTTCTCATCATTAAATTGTCATACGTCAAAACAATGGCATAGCATTTACGAAGTAAGGAAAACGCCTGAGATCCAATGGTGTCATCATGACATGACCAATAGCATCACAGATTAGACTGAATCACAAGAAAGGTCTTTCCAGGCGTATTTTATAAAGAAAACTCTGTAGTCGACATAATTCACAATAGGTACTGAGAGCGAAAAGTTGATAACCTAATACACAAGTTGACAACCAAATATAAGTCGAAAACCCTGTTCTCCTATAGTAGTCCTTCACTCACTCAGTTGCACAAAGCTTTTTTAAATGTAATGCCGTCCTTGTTAACGTCAACAAGTCAAAAAGTGACGGTATGATATTTAAAGTAACATTAACTTTAATGGACGTTTCTGCAACTGGGTGACTGCTATACAGACCTTTGAGGTTGCCAATATATCCATCACGTTTGGCAGGATTAGTTTTACCTTATAGTTTGCTGGTGAACTTGCAAGTTTATTTTCACCTCTCAAGCTCGAAACAAGAGCTTTTGCTTGTCAAAATCAGAGACAAAAATCGTTGTTTGCTGAGCATTTTTTGAGCGAGGAAAAAGTGATTTGAATATGGAACATTAACTTAGAAATTACTTAGTAATTTTTATTTGACAAAGCATTGGTAACGAGACCATCAGCTTAAAAGCAACAATAACACATGAAGTAAGTATTCTCAGGTCAGGTCAATAAAACATGAAGTAGGCTTCTCAGGTCCTTCGTAAACCGATAATGTTTTTACGAAAAACTATGGCGGCAAGAAGCACTGCCGCGGGTCTTTGTCGGAACCAAACGGAGCAGATACACTGTATCACTTGAATTCCTTTATCACCACACTGTTTAAAGTTAGTTTACTGCACAATACACTATCACTATTAGACATTAAACCACTTTTTAATGTAATAAACAAAAATTCAATCGGCACAACAACCCCTCAAGCCGAGTTCCCGCCAAAAATCCCGAAATGACTTAGCGCGGTGATTTGTTCTGAAACTAATTTACTTAGGCCTAGGGAATCCAATCCCGCAACTTTTTGCGGGATCGAAAATGCGGGATTAGTCGTGCGGGATCCCGCGTTGGATGATTTTATTTTATTAAGAAATAAAAGTTTGTAAAATGGGCTCAGACGATGCTCTAATTATTTATAGACAATAAAGCCCCATTAATGAGTATTTCAAGACTTTTCCTATGGAATACGTGACTTTTCTATGAAGTTTTTTAGGAAAATAAAAAACTCCATAGAAAATGATGTTGTTTTCAGTCTTTATTTTACAGCTAAATATAGTTTGAATTTCTATTTTGTGTTGTGTGAATCCTGTAGGTATTGAAACAGAACAATCGAAAAATATACATGTAATTCAGATACGAGTCATTTTTTTGAAATAGTTTCACAATAATGTCTATTTGAATATTTTTGATTATAATTTATTTTTGAGTCTGAAATTAATTTTTCAAAACTGCGGAAATTTTAAATATCCGAAACGCGTTGCTATTGGTAAGAGTCAATATGAAGTCAAAGTTCATGACAACAAAATTACTCAAATGAATTAATACTTGTATAATGGTTGGAGAATGTTGTTCCATTAGGTATGAATTAGTTGAAATTTTCATGAAAAATCCACAAAATAGTCGTAAACTGTCAAAGTACCGTTTAAAGTACCCATGTCAGTTAGCTACTTTTAACTTTCGAAAAAAAATACTTAAAATAACTTTTCATAGTAGATATTTTTTTAACGATTATTTAGCCATGTAAGTAACTTTTTTATTCTTTATTGTACATGAGCATAAGTTATACAAGTCACAGTATAAGAAAAACAGCACAAAGGCGGACTTATCCCACAAGGGGATTTCTTGCAATAAACCCAATAAAAATAATAATAAAATATTAATAAAAAAATACACTCATATTCCGTCGATTAATTATTGTCATTTGTGTCTTAATTGTTATGTGAAAAAGTACGATACAAATATACAATTATTTTTGTTGTAAAAGTTTTCATACTAAGTTAAATGAGTGAAAAATTTCTTTCGTTATTATTATTAAAAACGAGCGTGAGTTTAGTTTATAAAGAGTTTAAAAGTTCAAGTGAATTATGGAAACATTTTTTAAGACTAATAAATGGGCTTAAAACAAATAAAACATCAAAAAATCTTAATCCCGCAAATCCCGCGGGATCCGCGGGATTGATGACCTCAATCCCGCAGGCGTGCGGGATCACAATTTTGATGCAGGTTGGATTCCCTACTTAGGCCTATCAAATTGCGTTTTATATTATTTATTAAAATCAAAATTACTAAAATGTGTTAAATATTGATCGATTAAGGAAATAAAAGGTTATTTAATATACATTCTAATAAACAATGTAGTTTTCCAAAAATATATTTTTAACCTTGTAAAAATGTTACGAAGTGCAAGGGAACTCGGCGTGAGGGGTTGTTGTGCCGATTGATTTTTTGTTTATTACATTAAAAAGTGGTTTAATGAGTAATAGTGATAGTGTATTGTGCAGTAAACTAACTTTAAACAGTGTGGTGATAAAGGAATTCAAGTGATACAGTGTATCTGCTCCGTTTGGTTCCGACAAAGATCCCGCGGCACTGCTTCTTGCCGCCATAGTTTTTCGTAAAAACACTATCGGTTTACGAAGGACCTGAGAAGCCTACTTCATGTTTTATTGACCTGACCTGAGAATACTTACTTCATGTGTTATTGTTGCTTTTAAGCTGATGGTCTCGTTACCAATGCTTTGTCAAATAAAAATAAAAAATAAACTTTTAAAAAAGAACAAAACACACGGCTATTTGTCAATTAAAAAAGAAAAAAGCGGCAAATTTGATAGTTTTCCCGCTGTAGAGATGAAAAGAGATGTGTTTAACACGAGTGCAAGTTTTTTTGATTTCGTGTCTTTTAATCACTCGCAAGTACGCCTCAGACTTGACTAAGCCTTTACGAGAAGAAAGTAACTACTCTCGGATTACTATACTTCCTACCTATTACTGAAACTTATAAACCGTTGCGTCAGTCCCGGCTGTTGTCGATTGACTACAGCCGTTAAAACCAAGACAGAGGCCATTGTGCGATTTGAAAACTCTGACACCAGGGTTAGCCAAGTTCGCCACACACATGACTATATCTACACGATAAGAAGAAGAAAATTGTAACTTAATACCGCGATTTACTTAAAATCAATTGATGTTTTTATTCAAGCTTGTCAAAAGAGGTGCATAATTGTTATAATCAATATCAAACACGATGGATAATTAAATTATTATAACATGAATTCAATGAACCACAAATTTTCCACTGAGTTGTTTAAGAAAGCAAAGGAAGGTATCACATTGAATGACGCAAGCATGGAAAAAGTTGAAGATTGTTTGAATTTTATTAACTTAATTATTATTGTACATTCAAAACGTCAGTTACCCTAGCTAGATGATGTACAAAACGGTCAATTAGGTACGCAAGACATATTTTAGTGCACATATTAATGGGTGTGCGTAAAACTTAATGCACTCTCTCGTTCTCATCTCCATTCTCTTCTTTCGTATGAAAGGAATGACGGTTAGGAAAGCATGCAGTGGCGAGAGCTGACGTATTTACTACTGAAAGTACAGGGTAGCATTCACTATTCAGTTAATATTCATCATCAATCATCAAGAGTTTCTTCACATATTGAGTGACTTTGAAAGTGAAGCAGTCCAATAAAGTACAATTTTCAGCTTTGAGCAAAACTTCCCTCATTCCACCTCTGATTAAAATAACAATGTCTTCTACATCGTAGTATGTACAAAAAGTTTAATTCAGTAGACAAGTTAGAAACATGTTTAACCTTGGAAATATCTCCACATGTCCAAACAATTTCAAAAACCAATAATATTCACATTGTTATCGTAAATTGTGGCCAGCTGTGGTGACGGTACGAATACTTCAATAATTATGTACACTCAAAAGCATATTTAGCTTGACATTTAAAAAAAAACGCTATACACTCAAAGGTCACCACTAAGGTTTTCCCTTGTGTCGTGGGTGTTTCGGAACACACATAAAGATAGACAAAAACAACCCATGACCCGAGAACAAACATCTGCTTTCTGCACAAATATTTGCACCGACTGGAATTCGAACCCAGGACCCGTCGATTAAGACGTAGTGCCACTACCACTCGACCAAACCGGCCGTCAAAAAGTTTTCTAATTACCTTTTTACTTAAGTAATCTTTCCAAGATTTTGTATAACTTCACCAACTTTAGATGCCCCAACAAGATTTGCAACATTAGTAATGTTTGCATAGGTAATTTGTTTTGGCCAGACCAACGTTTGTAAACCTGTTTATGATAGAAACAGCACAAAGGCTTACCAAAAGATCAATATTTGCGTCAATGGAATTAAATGTTGAATTAATAATCACTTCTTGTATTTCTAGTGATTTTGTCCGTAGTTGACAACTCTGGTAAGTATTAAAGGTTTAGGTTCACCTGAAGATGAGATTCAAAACCGGCCGTATTATTAGTTTAATGTTATTAATGTGCTACAAATAAAGTGGAACTTTAATTTTATTTAATACGATTACCTAGAATTAAGAATTAACAACACTAAGTTGCATTATTCTTGTTATTTGTCGAGAAATACCTAATCCATACTCACGAGGCCTAGAGCCCTTATAGGTATGATTATGAGCATGCGATTGAGTACTTGTAACGGTTCTGATTTGGTAACAAAGTACTATACATTTTTAATATAAAAATCACGATAACATGGAGAAAAAAAAATGAAGAGAGGGAGTACATATTATTGTATTGTATTGTAACTCCTACATTCGTCTCGAGTTCCAGTACGTATCAAGGAGATATTTTACGTCAATCCGTACTGATGAAACTGGTGCCAGTTTTTTTTATTGTAGACAGTTTCTTGTTAGACTGTTCGGGCCTTTTTATAATTCGAACGGCACGGCACGGCACAGCGAAATTTGTATTACCATTGCCCCCTATTTTCTCAGCTTCTATTATCACTAGTGCATAAGAGGCAATGGTAATACAATTTTGCCGTGCCGTTTTCGAATTATAATAAAAAGGCCCTTTCGTTAAGATACATGACTTCTAAAATTTCTACTTGTACGTAGATGACTTCTTAGGCTGAGTTTTGAGATTTTCAAACGAATTTAATTTCTTTATACTTAGTAAAGTATGATAAGTAAATGATAGGGAGAACAAATTCTATCGAAGTGATTGTTAAAAACTAATAAACCGTGTGGCGTATTGTGACTCAATTAAGTAGAGACTGTCTTCTGAGTAACATATTGTTCTCAGTTTAGTTTAGAGGGATCGTTAAGATTTACAAGAGGAGCCTCTCTTCATAATACACTTTCAATAGACGATGTTATGGGTAATTTTTAAACTTTGTCAAGTACCTACCTATACCATTTTCATTATCAGCTGCGTTTAGCGTGACTGACCCTGTTTTGGCATCGCCATTTTTCATTGATAAGCTGCCAATAGCAATAACTTTTGTTATCTCAACATATTCATTGCAAGACCTTTTCAATCATTCACCTCATTTTAAATCAAAGAGATGGAATGTTTATTTGTTTTCTAGAGCTTTCTTAACCATATTTAAGAACCAAAACACATTTATTTTGCTCTTCAATCGGCCACGTCATTTTAAAGTAAAAGGAACTTAACTTTATTTTCTGGAGCTTTCTCAAACATTTTAAAACTGACTGCAGCTGGATTAAACTGGTTTCAAGGCGAGTTTCATGTTTTGCAAGCGGAAGGCTTGTCGCTTTGGTTAGATAATGAGTAGGCAGGTCGCAACTTTGTTTTTTATAAAATAATATTGCAAAATTGTAATGACGTTCTTTGCACTTGTTAAAGGAGCTGTTAAATGATCCAATGAATAAAGTTAATGGTTTAGTTATGACTGATGTGATCATACCTACTGTACTTGTTTGTGAAGTACCCTTCAGTTTTTTAGTTGTTTCTTTGTTTTTGATGCTCTCACAGACATGAAGTTTGTCAGCGTCGTTATACCTAATTCCAATCAAGATGGCGGTAAACTTCATTTTGACGGTTGAAGTTTGAACACCGATATTTGGAAGTTTCACCGTCATCTCTGGTCTGGAGATCAACTCGCAGGTTGTGCTCTCTCGATTTTTGCTCAATTGTTGGGAATTTCGGGATGAGTTCATACACATTATAGTATACACTCATGCCTATAATCCCTATAGGAGTAGGCAGAGAATCAGTGGTTCTAGAGCCACTTAATGCCAAGTTAATACAGTCTCCTATTTTATTATTGTGGATAGGACATATTCGGATTTCGAATAAGTAAGATGATTTCAAATACATGGACGAGACAGAGACAATGTTTGCCGAGAGACGTAGAAGCACTGTTTACATATAGTGGTAAGAGGTTGTCAGTCTTTAGCCCACAGTACAGCAAAACCCTCGCAATGTAGTCATCATTCCAATATCTATCGAAGTCCGTGTAATCCCATTATCTTACTGGTTTTTATTTGGTTTTATTGTGACCAAAGGTTTGGAATTGCGTTACCTAATATTTTTAGGGTTCTCTACACAACACTGGGTAATAAATTTGGCAACGCATGCGTCAAATGCAACGGAGCGTGAAAGATGCAAGGCTAACATGCCGCGGTATGCATTTCTTTGTTAGCTCAGAATTATTTGGACGGTACAATAATGAGAGAATTGGTAGTCGGTACAATAGGTTGGATGAGTTTTGACTTCTTACGTAAACAAAAGATCGATGTAGATGAAAGTCGCAATGCAGGTAAATGCAGTGTTTTTTCGCATAGGGGATAGGATATATTATTAACGTTATTAAGTATCTGCCTGATAGTAAAGTTAACACTGACGTTAACTATCTATCGATGGCCCTAATTAAAGAGTTAAGCAATGTTAATGATGGCATTGTTTGTGTTAATGATGTAGGCAAATGTATTCATTGCGTTGCAGCGTTATCGCTTTGGTAATAAATAGCTTATTAAGTCGAAAACATCATTTGACTTTCAGTTAATGTCCATTTGTTAGTGAAAGCAATCTAGCAGCAAGCACACTTTCTCCTTACCTGGCGTTGATACCAAATCTTGCCTTCGCTGTAGTGGTCAGAGGATGTATGTCGTATGAAATGCACTAGATCGTGGCGCATAGCAGTGCGCCCGTGGATCGCTATGAACGTTTCAATACACATTCGCAATAAGTCCAATAAAACGTCCGAATTCAATTTTTTAACCAAATTTCTCCCCCAACATCGCACCGGGGTGATCACACAGTAGTTATACAGTTTTGCAACAGTGGGGCTCCTTTTACGAATGAAACTGGTTTTTCAGTGTCTTTTTTGGCGTTTATTTCACACCGGATCTAATTTTGCTCATTTTAACGGTAATTTAGTTGGATTTTCGCGAGTTTCGTAGTTGATTTTAGTATTTTTTTCACTGTCTCTGCAGCTCTGTCTCGTCCGATAACGTAGAACGTGCGAGGGACTATTTGGATTGGAATTGAGGCGAAAGCGCGCTGGTGGGAGGGAGCGTTGCGGCCGAGAAACGAGCTTCGTGTGACATCGATTCTTGTTCGGCCACATTCGTGGGAGAGGGGAGCGGGCGACACAGCGGGGGGAGTGTTTGGCATCCTGTCCAACGACAGCCACAGAACCATGGTCTCTCTTCCTCACATGTAACCAAGTTTATTAGCTCTGTTCATGATGGATCCAACGACGTTGGAGACCATTTCAATCTGGAAACAGATGTCGCTTTTTAGGCCACGGCTGAAAATGAAATACTTACTTAAAATAAAGTTGACGATGTTAAGAATATCTGAAAATCATATAAAAGCATAGATTCTTCTTACGGCTGCCTCGAAGGATCATCGATCGATCATTTAATCGACTCATTGGTAGGTAGATAAATCTTTGAACATTTCAGAATAAACATTTGAATTAATAAAAAGTCTTCCACCAACCAGGAGTTGTCTGTTGTCTAATAAACACAGAGTAGATAACTAAATTAAATTGTCCAACAGATTAAGGACCTCTACGTATATCTTCGGCCTCACGACGCATTTGTTCCAAAGGTCTGGGGAAGGAATAGACAAATTAATATTTTTTTTGTTATAAACGCATCGAATTAATGAATTCTACTGAACATTGAAACTAAACTTTTTGCCCTTGTTGAATTTTAATGTAGGTACATATTGTAAAGGTCAAACGAACACGAAATTGCGTGAATTCCTGCACATGGAAACCAGGAAATTGTTATTAGTAAATCTAGAACATTTACGAATTTATTAGTTAAACGTTGATTTTCATGACCTCTATAAAACCGACGGTCCTATGATTACAAACTAACAATGCTTTTAATACAACTTGCTTACCATCTTCTTCCCGAAGAAAAAAAAACATATTAAATGCAACAGTAAGTTTGTGAAAAAACAATTTCTTTTTGCGGCCCGTTTTATACAAATCAGTGTGAAAATATATGCAGATCTAGTTTCGTGTCCGTGAAATAGCATTGTGATAAATAAGTTGGTTTAGAATGGAGGTTACCTATAGCGTAAAGTCTAGTGCCTGCCGACCACGAATAGCACAAACCCTTCTCTTCCTCAAGTCACAAAAGTGGATTAAGTAGGCAAGGGACCTACGCGAAAGGGCACCACGTTTTTATCAAATCCTCTTTTTGTTTTTGTCAATTTTCTATCAAAATTAAGTAAGTACTGGGCGACTTTAAACTAGCAAATCAGCCTATTAAACTATTTTCCCAAAGGAACATAACTCGAAATATGAAAATAAACGCCTCTTCATACAACTTAGTGATCCGCAGAATGTCTAGTATGTTATGTCGAATTTCTTTTTGAGAATTACATGTGGATTCCTTTGGGACGTTCTAAAATCACACCCTACAGTTTTACTCATTTAAAGTTACCCCTATTCTTATCAAACTTTAAGTCGCTGTAGGTAAGTAAATTAACGAATAGTGCTACATATTTAAAGGCCTACACTAAGACAAGTTTCCCTTGCACCAAAGGTCCCAAGGGATACACACGAACAGGTAAATACACCCTGAGTAAACATCTGCTTTGAATTAAAACAAGTGTTTGCTTACCAGGAAATCAAACCTGCAACCGTTGAAGAAGCAGCGTCACTGCTACTTTAATCAAACTGGGCGACAAAGGAAGGAAAAGTTACTTATTAGAATGACCAATATTTTAAGGTAAATATCCAACAGGCATTTCGTATGCATTAAGAAAATCTATGATTCCCGAGACACAATCAGAAATTTGTATGTTATAGGTTCGTTTGAGATCTGTAGTGTAGGTACCTATGACACATTAACTATGTAAGTAAGAACAGACAGTTATAATTAAGAGCGTTAGAAATGAAGCGATTACGCAGGAGATCTATGACCTGACCCGAATTCAATTATCTACATGTCGAAGATGGATGAAACTTTGTAGATGAGCCAAGTTTACGATTTCTGGAAAGAGAAAAGAAAAAATACTAACCATTTTGGACTGTGATACGAAATACTGTACGACTATTGAGCAAAAATCACATTTGGACAAGAAAAACTTAACGAATAGGTACCTACTTATTAAAAAGGACCTCTTGTTTTTAAAAGTTAAACTTAGGTAAGTAACTGCCGTACTCAGAGACGTCAATTAAAGTTAAGAAGTAATTAAATGTCATGCTATCCTTGTTTATATCAACAAGAGTGAAAGAGACTACTTCTACATCAGTTTAACAGTACTTAACTTTAATAAACGTCTCTGAGTACGACAGTGACTTAAATTTTATTCAAAAATTATATTAAGTGTACTTAAAATGTAGGTATAAAGTTGCCAAACTGCTTAGTAAACCAGTCATTCGCATATAATGAGCTTATTCTTATGCAGGTAAGCATAACGACTTCCAAAAAATAAGATCAGTAGGTACCTACCTAAGTAAGTAGATGGCTAGCCATAGCTTGTTTGCATGAGGAAAACAAATAATAACCCAGGAAAACAAATAATTCTTATTTAGAAATGGATACGGAAAAGTATGGTAGGTAGTAACCTAGTGTTATTATTATATAATCCTTACTATACATATTTACTATATTAAGTACTATATTTACTATATCCTTACTAGTTACTTTACTAATATTATAAATGCAAAAGTAACTCTGTCTGTCTGTCTGTCCGTCTTTCACGCCTAAACTACTGAACCGATTTTGATGTAATTTGGTTTAGAGATAGATTAGAGCCTGGAAAAGGACATAGGGTACGTTTTATCCCACAGTTGGGCACGATATAACCTATAGTCCACGCGGGCGGAGCCGCGGGCGAAAAGCTAGTGTAATGATAAATAACTCGGTTTTAACTGGCACTCATTAAAATTAACGTCTAACTCGTTAGAGGACCCAATGAAGAACTGGTCAGATAAGTACTATGGGAAACTCGACAAAAAATCAAGGTCAACAGTAATATTAGAACACCTGAGAGCATTTTCACAAAAAAAACTACTAATCGCTAAGTTCCTTTCACTGTGATCCGATTTAGTCAGAGGCAAGAAGCTTTGAGGTTATGAATGAGCATATCGGAGTCCTATCGGTTCGATCTTATAACTTTATAAACAAAGGTTTGCACTTATGCCGTGATTCGCCTTTGCTCGCATGATAGGTTCATTTTAGCTTACGTCTCGGGCCAGTGTACTAATGTTATACGTTCAGAATATTAAGTGAACAGACGGGTACCTAACGGTCACTCGTATTTACGAGCCCACTTGTGGTTTGGGGTAGCCGCAAAAGTTATGTTTAAATCTTGTGAGTATCGTGTGCAGAAACATGAAGTTAGGAGCTTACTTCGTTATTGTTGGTAAGTACCTACATAAGCGCGTTAATTTTTTTTAACCCCATTTCTTAGGGTATTTAAACTTTAATATATTACTGTACTGATGCATAAGAACTTAAGTGTTAAAACAAAGTGTCAAAGTGGTTGCTTGTGGCAAGCACAAACTATAAATGAAAGGAGCGTGGTAAACAAACTTTATCTGCAACTTCCAAAGGTATTTCAAGGAAAACTTATAAACAAGTGGCTAGTAGTTGCTCATATCTACATAGCAATTATGAAGATATACTTATTTAACTCTAATCACAAGTATGTATGTATAATTTGACTAAATACTAAAAAAACGTTTTAGAAAGATGAAAGGTTCGTTAACTTTTTACTTAAATTTCTTTGTAAACCTAGCCAAACTACTTATATAGGTACTGACTAGGCGAGTGTTTGCTTTGTACCTACTGGCATGATTCTATTATTTATTATTTTATGAGTCACTTTAACTATGTTATTCTTTTATGTTTCCAATACACTAATAAATATAAACAGAACTATTGCATAACTCAATGGCTGGGTAATTTACTACAAAACTACTCAATAATCAATATTTTATAGGTTTTACATTATGTATACTTAGGTGTTACAATTTAATATAGTATCCAATGTGGACCCTGTTCTAGGGCACTGCAATTAAAAGAGGTAAACTAATTCTAGTCGCTTTAAATTAGTGAGATCCATTTGTTTGAGTGTGAAAAAGAAAGTGTAAAGTGTATTTAATGTCTGTCTATGTAGGTATGTGCTTTAGCGATTGTGTGTTTTATAGTTAATTAAACTTATTTTTCATATTTATAATTTACCAATTATCGTTTCGTCAATTTTGAATATAATAGGTACATACTTAGTTGTTTTATTAAGTTAATAAAATATATTTTTTATCCTTCGTCTCATATTTTATTGACTCTGGAAGTTTATTATAAACTTTTATAGACATTACTAATGGACCTGATGAGTGTAGATGTTAGATGTTTTTAACCGTGTGGTGATCGGTTGAGAATAACACCACCCCATCTCTTTCCGTGGGTGTCGTAAGAGTCGACTAAGGAAACACAAATGAGACCTGCCTCCTAATAATCCATCCCAGGCAACGACACTTCATTTTTTTCTGAATCTATGGTCTCAAGCGGTGTGGTAGGCTCTGTGAAGGGCCGTCTGGTCGCGACCACCCTCCTGCCGAAGTCCGACGCCAAACAGCTTGCTGTGTTCCGTCGATGTGTGGGAGTACCAGTGCCTTTATAGGCATTTTCTGGGTTAACTCGCTCCATCGTCGACCTCATCTTTGACCTTATGGTCAAGATTGAGGTCAAGAGTTAACCCATCTTATAATAAAAAATAAATAAAAAATGTAACCGGGAAGTATGTTGTATTATTTGGTTTTGATGGATTGTTCTTAGTGGATCTTGTTAGGCATGTCTCTACGCTTAACCCTTGTTTTACCCTTGAACCCTTAAAAATTCGAAATGTTTTCTGACTTTGCATATTTCGAGAATATAGATACAGGTTAATATTGGAATTTCATGTTTGATGAAATAGGGCTTACAAATATCTAATGTATTAATGTTGAACAATATTCTAATTTATCTTTTTTGTAGGGTAAACACTGTTAGCGCCTCGGTACTGTTGCCCCATAGATTTATACCATAATTAAGCCACGCGTACGAATAGTACCTAATCGTCAGAGCTGGGCACCATTAATCGTTAATCCGCTACTCAAAAAGTTAGCTTCGTTAAACGTTAAAGCGTTACATTTCGGAAGAATTAACGCAAGTTAACGTTAATCGTTAATCCGTTAACATGTGATAAAGATTGGTATATCGTTGCGTAAGTGAATTTATAAAACCAAACCTGTTGGTTTAGGTTTTGGAAGTTAGGTAACAGTTTAGGAACAAAAAAGACATAATTCAAATGTGTAATTTAATAATTCAAATGAGTAATTTAATTATCTGGCGTAAGGTGCATATTCCCCTTCATGAACATTAACATGTTGAAGTTCCCGTCCGCAAGCGAGGCTCGTTTTGGTGTTAAAATATCTTTGTGTGGCGCGGTGCCGATGCCGTGCGGTAAATATAATTAGATTAACGATTAACGGACTTCTGGATATTATCGGAAGTTAACGTGTCCGTTAAAAGTTAATCCGTTAATCAAAATGTTAACTTCGTTAATTAACTATTAACGCGGATTAACGAGTTAACAAGCGCAGTTCTTTTTGTAGTTTTTTTTTTAATTTCTCGGAGTGCGTACGAAAACTTTGATAATTTTTGTAACATGAGTAACATGAATGTGTTTGTCTATAACGAGGCCTAGTAGGTAATGAAAATTCGTTAACTATTTCAAGTTCTGTGTTGTGGAATGTGTACTGGAGGTGTTTTCTGATGTGGGTAAAAAGTTATTAATTTCGTTTTATTTAAATTTATATCCAGACTAGCTTTTCGCCCGGGACTTCGTTCCCGTGGGAATTTCGGAAAATTATGTAGCCTATGTGTTAATCCAGGGTATCAGCTACCTCCATACCAAATTTGATCAAAATCAGTCTACCCGATCTCGAGTTATAAGTGTTGTAACAAACACGACTTTCTTTTATGTATATAGAATAGATAAGATTATGATTGTGAAGCAAACTTTCGGGTTTTTTTTAACTTATTTTTTCTATGTCTATGGGGTTTTTTCATTTATGTTTGTATTTTTATGGCAGGTTGTAAGAAAAGAGATGTCATCCGCGAATAGTACACACGGTTCTGTCATAATTTTTGGAAGATCGTTTATGTAAATGAGAAAAAAAGACAACTTATGTCTTAATTGTTCTGCTGTCAAATCGGATTGTTTGGATGTAATTAGAATCGTGATTATAATAATATTCAGCAGCTCTAGCACGATCACGACAAACTCGCGCTCGACTCACGCTGAAACTTCAAATTGATTGCGCGAGAGTCCCGCGCAAAGGCTTGCTTGCCCTATGGCGTTGTCAATGTTGACATTTTGACATAGGACCGCGGTGCTGTCGCGGCGCTGTCACTATCGTACTCGGCCTGCTGTTTCTACGATTTGTTTTCTATTAGTTAAATAAGAGGTGAACTATTTATGAGCTACTCCGCGGATTCGGATATTGTAGAGTTTTTATAATAATAATATGTTATATTGAACTTTAATTGTCGTATGCTTTAGTCATATCTAAGAGAATTGGAATTCCAATTGCATATTGTTTATTGTCAATTAAGTTTAATGCTTCTTGAATTAATTTAAACATTGCTAGCGGTGTAGAATGTTTTTTCGGAAACTGTTTTGTGCGTCATTGAAAAGTTTATAGGTAAGTATCTAGGTACCTATTTCTCACAAAAGTTGTAAGTGAACACGAATAAACATGGCTTTTTTCAAACACTTTAGAGGCGGCGGGAAAAAGCGCAATGGGGCGGTAGGTACCTAGGTAGGTATTAGTTGTTTGGATTTGTTTTGCTATTTTTCATGTGTATTGGTTTTATTAAAGCTGTTTTAAGTAAGTAATTCCGGGTAGATATTGCCTTCATTAAATCACTGATTAAGTAATTAGAATAAAAAGTGGTAAGATTAATTGTTCAGCTCATAGTTTGAATAGATTTATTTATTTAACAGTTTATTGTACACAGGACAAATTACAAACATTTAGGTATATGCAGACAAATAGAAAAACGAACACAAAAGGCACAGCTTATTTCTTTAAGAAATTTCTTTCAGCAGACCTGGGACAGTGCATTACGGTTACATATATCGTCTTATATTCCATAACTTTTTTATTTTTCGCATTTTTTAATATATTGTACAGGGCTTTAGGTATATCTCATTCAACCTCTCGGGCGCTAAATCTGTCCATAAAACTGAACAACTTTCCCCAAGGAACATAGGTCAAAAAACGAAAAAAAATGTTGATCTCCCATACCCCGGGACCCAAAATCGGTGCGCTATATGCAGATGAAGTTTGTATGGGAGAAAAAAAAATTTTTTTCGTATTTTGACCTATATATTCCTTGGGGAAAGTTGTTCAGTTTCATGGACTGATTAACCACCCGGGAGGTTGAAAGAGATTTACGATTTACCTTAAGCCTTGTATACCTCTTGGTATCGTACTGGGGTTAAGAATAATGAATTTTCAGTACCTAGGGCAGAGCGGTGGACGACCACAAGGTGTTGCTGAGTTTTCAATGTTACTATTTTCACCAATAGAAGCGAAGAATTTATTAAAAATATTTGCGACTTGTTTTGGTTCAGAAATATGATTAAGGTCAACCGGGGCTAATGCGTCAAAATACTTTGTTAACCAATACTTCCTGAAACCTATCTTCAATTTTAATATTTTCTGTTATGGAATACATTCCTACGTTAATTCATGACGTTGACCAAACCATTCGTTATTAATTTCGTAGGAAACTAAACGCAGATTGACAGAAAGCTTTCAATGACAGCTGTCAATTTTATTTTATATAATCCTACCGATTTCTGTTGACATCGTAAGCAAATGTGTAAGTGCAATTTCAATCTACTATCGAAAAAATTCGGTTAATTGTTGTTATCGCTAAATCTTAGTAAAATATTTTTTTGCATTTTTTTTTATTTTCTTAAAGAAATTTAATCAACTATGGTGTTTTTTAAACAGAAAAAGAAGCATCAAGTTAGTCTTGCAGAAACCAGTGAGTAGTTGCCCAGTGAAATATACCAATTACTAGGTGACGTGATTCAACTTTAATTTTATCAGATATGCTAATTTCTTGATTATTCTTCTCTGATTGTCCGAATAATCTGAAAAGCAGTAACACACAATGGTATGGCCTAGATTTAAGACACTTTTTTCGTAGTTTTATGTCATAATTTGGTAGAAATCTGCTTGATTTTCATGTGTTCATTTCCATATTCTATAAGCTGCAATAATGAGTGACGACGGTTCAGCACAGAGCTCCTTAAACCTTGAGACATGGATGAGAGACCTACCAACTCAGTTGAAGGATGTGCCTTTGATATATCTTGCCATACCAGGTAATATGCATAAATTTTAATTAAATACCTATAACCTATGGAACTAGTGTAAAATCATGTTTCAATTTTCCATAAATTCTAATATTTAGTTTTCTCTTTTTGGTGACTGAAAGTTTAAGACAAATTGAATTATCCATGTTATGTTATGTTTGTCGGGCATTTTCCACACTTAGATTCTCGATGGGGCCATTGTGCATATTGAACAATCTACATATGCTGCCGCATAATAATAATAATAATAAAATCATTTATTATCAGGCATCTAAGGCCCATAGATAAATACCTTACAGACTAACATACATATGAATTATAATTAGACACAATAAAATAAAACTAACTAACACTATTTCCCGGGTGTTTTTCCGGGGGTGTCTGCAACCGGGAATCTCCCTCGGAAACGGCGGAACACCACGCCCTCCGGCCAAAAGCTCTCCTTCATGACGGTCTCCAGCATGAACGTCGGGAACCGCACCAAAAATGCTTTGAAACTAGCATGGTGATGAGATTCCAACGGTTTCACTCTCTGGAGACCTAAGGGAACTTTTGTCTTCTGCCGTATGTACTCGACGACGTCTTGCACCCCAGTGCTGTAGTGCAGTCGCGACAAGTACACAGGCGTGCTCGGAGCTTCAGCCCGCAGACTCACTTCCGGGTCCGTCGCCGCCGTCCCGCAGCGATTCTTGTTACCTGATCGCTTGCGCTTCTTCTGCACCTTGACGAAGCCATCTTCGTCACGGTGTCCCACGGTGTCCCCGGTGGCATAGCATATTGGTTAACAATAGACACTAAAATAATCTTCTAAAATAGAAGTAAACAAATAAATACATTAAGTTTGTGCAAAATTGAGTATCTATCCACTATCTATCAATTGATTATCTATTTATTAAAATTTAAATCCGAAATTACAGGAAGCCATGACTCAATGACATACAGCATAACTCGATCAAGCGGGCTCGCCCCTGACGCAGAGCCAGTGTGGAGCAAATTGTACCCTCTGTTCCGAGGTACGATCTTACGTTGGACGATTACGCAGCGCATAGATACAGTGCAGCAACTACGTATTGGCATTAGGTACTTTTTCTAAATTACATGCACTTTGAATATTAAATAAAATGTAATTTCTAGTTGAAAAAATCACAAAAATGTTCACTTATTACTTTGTCATTGAAAAAATCTTGATTTATATTTGTATTAACTACCTAAATCGTCTTAGGTAAATAAACCAATAAAAATAAAGTTTAGTGAATCTAAAAAACTAATGAAAATATAACTTTAAATTAACCTTTTTAATGCCAATAGTTTTCGTCAAAAACGTTCACCACACACCACAACATTAAAAAATTATTATTGATGTTGTGGCGTTCACCACACGCCACGACATTAATATTAGAAAAAATACAGTTAAATTGGTAATTTTATTTGTCTGATATATCAGACTTTGGCGGCGAGGGCACAAAACGTAAACGTCTGATATATCAGACTTTGGCAGTGAAAAGGTTAAATAAAACTAGCCAAGCCCAACGCAAATTCGTGCATAAAGGGTTCCATACAATAAAAGACTGAAATTGTGCAATAAAGTTGAATTTGTTTTGTTGTATACCTAGTTTCTAAAGCAACTGATAATGGCTAATATCCAAAAATCAAAGTTACCTGAAGCCAAACTGTAAACTCATTTTAACACAATGTACATTTTACAAAATTTCAGGTACTTTGACTTGAGACTTGCCACAAAACAGGGAACAGATCAAATATTCTTCACCCATGGACTCTATGCAGATGAAATATCAAAAGCCTTAACAGAAGTTAGGGATTACGTTGATACCCACCCTGAAGAGGTTTGTTAATCTATATAGTCTCCTTGTTTATTATTGCTTAACTTAAAGTGTCTAAAAGTTATAATTTATTTTCGAACTTTTGTAAAACTCGCTAAGTACTTTATTTTGTAAAAACCCTTACAATATACATGAGTACACCAAACTTTGGGCTTTATATTGTACCATATGAAGTAAAATGGCACACAATATCAGCAATCGCTAACATAATCAAAAAAACTAATTTGTAACACAACTAGCATTGGTTTGAAGTATTTGTTTTGGAAATAAGTTACACTTTGTTTAGTGATTTCTTGATGGAACCCTTATGTTATCTGTAAGCACATGATGAGAAAGAAAGTACCAGTTTTTGTCTATATTTTAGTGTTAGTTGATTCTGTTCATCCTCTACTGTAGAAATAAAACAATTTATTAGGTCCAACAATCGAATAATTTTAAATGTTTCGATCACCATCATAATCAGGTTTTTTATTTAGTGAAACTTGTGTAAATAGTTATTTTCACAAATTCATTTTGGGGTTATTAACATTTGTGTTTGTTCTCTGTGTCTCGAGGGAAACCTTAGTGTTGGCTTTTCAGTGTATGGTGGTTTTTTTATTCTTCACTTCTTCATTTCATCAGCCCATATACGTCCCCACTGCTGGGGCACGGGCCTCCCTCAATAACATGAGGGGTAAATGCCATACTCACCACGCTTGGCAGACGGACTGGCGAGGATTTTGATATGATTGCAGAGTTTTCCTTCTCTGTGTGCAGATGAACTTGCTTGCATGTTTACCTTTGTCGCCTTGTATGACACCTCGGTAAGAAAGAGGGAGGTCCTATTCTACTCTGCCGGGGACTCACACGGCATTTTTTATTCTAACTAGCCTTAAACAATTTTCCCAATAAAATGAATATGAATATGCGTTTCCAGGTAGTAATCCTCGATTGTCAGCATTTCTACGGCTTCACTCCGGATGACCACAACCGACTGATGCGTTTCCTGCTGGGTTTGTATGGACCGCGGCTCGTGCCTCGAACCATGAACCTGCAGTCAGTTACACTCAGCTCTTTAGCAAGGCTGAGACAGCAAGTAAGTCAATTTTAGGGAAAGAAAAATGTTCGGCGTGAATGGGACTTGAACCCACGACGACAGGATTAGATCTCCTGGTGCTCTAGCCATCTGAGCTATTGTACCTTCAAGTCAAGCGGCGAAATTTCTCATTCCCTTACTAAGCACATTACGTCGTGCGTGTAGGTTAGCGCCATCTGTGCCTCGTACGGAGAACTAAGTTTCATACCACTTCTTAAAAGTAGATTATGACAAGGGCGAATCCTGGGGCCCTGGGTTCTTTCCCAATCGCGCCGAATATTTTTCTATCCCTAAAATTTTTGTGAATTCCTCACCCGCGATAAGGGCTCTTTTATTGTCATGTTTGTTTGCACCCATGTCGCCACCGTCTACGCGTCTGTGTGGGGGTGCTTTTTAAGCAATTATTATTTACTTAATTAGTATTTTTAAAACGCTTAGGGCTCTTTTATTGTCGTGCGTGTTTGCGCCCGCGTACGGGCCTGGCCCGCATGCGTGCCGCCCGCAACCTGTCATTTCATATATGTTTTTATTGTAAGATTTGTAAGGCGGGCCACACGCACGCGGGAAAAGAAAAACATGTATGAAATGACATGTTGCGGCCGGCACGCATGCGGGCCTGGCAAGCACGCGGGCGCAAACACGCAGAGCAATAAAAGAGCCCTAAGCGTTTTAAAAATACTAAGTAAGTAAATTAAAATTGCTTAAAAAGCGCGACAGACGCGTAGACGGTGGCGACACAGCGAAATAGGTTACGCTTCGTAAGCGAAGTACCATTAATATAATAGCTTGGCTGCTAACACAAAAACGTTACTTACGTTACGTTAATGTGAAAATACCGCCGCGAAAATACCTCGATCAATTTGTCACGAACATTTCCGTGCTTCAAAGGGCATTTTAAACTGTCGATCCTGTCTGTGTCGATTTACTACAGTTAACGACCAAGTCACAAGTCAAGAGTCACAGAAAACTTGGCGATTCAAAAACTTTCTGACACCAGACTTCGTCACTATAATAAGTTTCATAGGAACCTGCTTTTCGTCATTATAAAAAATAGGTAACCTAACTTTTTACCTTTTTTATATCTTCAAAAATAACAAAGACATTAATTTTAAAACTCTCAATTAGACAGAGAGGGAACCGACAGTGACATCACAGTTCGTTACCGCCATATCAATTTCTAGCCTCCCGCTCGGGACTTCGTTCCCGTGGGAATTCGGGAAAATTATGTAGCCTATTTTACTCAGGGATAATGTATCATCCTGATGGTGAAAGAATTTTTGAAATTGGTTTAGTAGTTTCGGAGCCTATTCGTTACATACAAAAATACAAATCTTTATAATATTAGTATTATATTTAATATTTCAGGTAATAGTGGTATACCGTCACCAAGCAGTGTACGCGACCGGTGAATTCTGGCAGCCTCAAATGATGCCGTCTCCGTGGCCACAAAAGGACCAGATCTCAGGACTGCTCGATTTCATGAAGAACGTCAGAAGACACCCTGGTTCTGGCTTCGTTCATCAGGCAGTACTCACTCCTACACCGGCCTTTATTGTTCTTAGGTAAGATTTTATTGTAGAACACAATGTTCACACATGTGTTAAAATGCGACTCAAATAAGTATCCATACACTCACGCCTTTAATCCCTTTCGGGGTAGGCAGAACGTCATGTAGTTCGAAAGCCACTTGACACCACATTCGACAATTATCCTGGAGCTGAGTATAGTGGTGATAGGTTGTCAGCCTTTCGCTCACGATACACCGTTTTCACCGTGTGGTGATCGGTTAAGAATAACACCACCCCATCTCTTTCCGTGGGTGTCGTAAGAGGCGACTAAGGAAACACAAATGAGACCTGCCTCCTATTAATCCATCCCAGGCAACGACACTTCATTTTTTTTCTGAATCTGAGGTGTCGTCCTATGGTTTCATGCGGTGTGGTAGGCTCTGTAAAGGGCCGTCTGGTTCGCGACCACCCTCCTTCCGAAGTCCGACGCCAAACAGCTTGCTGTGTTCCGTCGGTGCGTGGGAGTACCAGTGCCTTTATAGGCATTTTCTGGGTTAACTCGCTCGATCGTCGACCTCATCTTTGACCTTATGGTCAAGATTGAGGTCAAGAGTTTACCCATCTTATAATAAAAAAAATACAGCAAAGTCCTCGCATCCCACTTACTGGCTTCTACAGTATGCCTGGGAAGAGTTGGCAGCTGACACATTCTAAGTTTTTCTTTCACTCCCACTCCAGCATGGAAGCACGAAATAAGCATAAAGTTGAGTTCAAACTGTCTTCCGATTTTTGGGAATTATCAATACATTTTCAATTCAGTTCTTTAAAAAATGGCGTCCACAATCGTGATTTCGCCAATGTGAGTGGATTTTTATGAAAATTAAAGTAGAGAATGGCGAAGACGCCAACATCAAGTAAAGAAACACTAGGAAAACCAGTTCTGAAAAATACTTGTGAATACGGACCAAAGTCCCTTTAGGGGTTGTAGTACGTCAGAACTTCGTCCGTAAATCAACAGGGTGCACCGCTAGCAGGTGAGTATAAAGATTTTGGAGCACTAAGACGTTATGACCCCACACACCCCAATAAAGTACCAGTTACTATGATTCAATTCAATTCTTTTATTTTGCTTGTACACTAATAATAATACAGACAGAGTACTTATTAAAAAGGGACGCCCTGGTAGGGCACTGCAACAGAGAGGGCTATTTTGTATATAAGAAGCCTTGGATAATTTGGAGACTGCTACTGTATTTTTATCTAAATACGTACTTTTCCAAGTGACTGGCCCTCAAGTCTGGGGATACTAAAGGGCGTCTGTCAAAAACAGATCGATCGCATCGCTTGCAAAAGGCGATTCTATGTTTGCGGCGAAGAATGAAAAGTTACGGAGCTTGGCATATTCATCACTCCACGGGGAAAATATGTAAGTTTTTCTTTATGGAGTGAAATAATATGCATCGGATGCTTCGAAACGGATGCACGCCCGCGGGACACTCTTCCGTTTCAATCAGCGATGCTCTTAAATATAGAGGTAGCATTCTCCTGTCTCGGTATTGGTCGCACTCGCGGAAAGGCCCTCCAAAACACACTCTAATGTCAAGTCCATCAATCGTACTCGCGTCTCCAGGACGAACCAAGAGTGTCGCGATGCGTCTTTTATATTTACGAGCAACGCTGTTTTTTTTTGCGGGCATGTACGCTACTTGGCGCCTGTCATAACATTTTGTCTAAAGAGAAACGAGTATACTCCCAAATATTTTCTCTGTGGAGTGGTGAATCTCAAATCTCCTTCCTAAACTATTCTGCAGTAATTAAATTCAATTACAATAATCATAATTAAAATTCTAATCCATCAATTTCAGATGGATATCAAGTCTTCGCGAAAAATGCGCAGTACCAGTAGTGAAAGAAGTTATTCCCGTTATAAGTACAGAGTTCGCGCCAGGCCAGCCACATTATCAAGAACCACCCGTCCAATCCCCGGTGAACGTAGTCATAGCTGATTTTGTGGACCTCGAAGACGCCATCTTCCCCAAAACCATAATACAACTGAACACCAAACTTTTGAGGAACAGAGATATTGTATATCATAGCTACGGGTAAGACTAGTTGAATTACTAACGTAGACTGAAATATTTTGTTCTTGCCCTGTATTCTAAATCGATACCAGTCACTTTAAAAGGCTCAGTGCATCTTTCTTTTGTGCTTTGATGATAATGAGTTCCGAACGATTTCGGCTATGGCGACCACTATGACTCCTAATTGAATCGGCGCTCATGCACCCGAAGATGGCTAATACAAGGTGATTCAAAAAAAAAAATCCAAAATTTAATTTTAAAAGTGAAATAGTTGCAACTCTAGTAATCAGTTGCACGGTTTGACATCTTTCAAAATGAAAGTTTCATATAATTAATATGACATACTTGTCATATTTGTAATAGAGCTGCGCAATAAGCTAAATTTTAATTAATTGTGAATTATCTTTTTTTTCGGGTTTTTTTGAAACACGTTGTATTGTACATAGGGTGACTTTAAATTAGCGAAACTTTAAGGAGTGATTCTCACCATGAAACTGAACAACTTTCCCCAAGGAACCCATATCAAATTCTCAAAAAAAAATTTAGACATCTCATAACAAGGCAATCAGCTGATCGCATAAGTTGTATGAATTTTTTTGTTCATGTTTCGATCTATATTCCTTGGGGAAAGTGGTTTAGCGAGCTGAGTCACATAATATAGCCGATCTTTGCGGCTAAACCGCGTCCGCAATGAGTTCGGACTTTCGTTATTATGGCAGCGCGTGGACGGGCCTTTATATCGTCGCGTTTCGCAGCGAGGTCGCCGACTTGCCTCCACAATTTCACGCCATTTTGGCTATGCTGCCAAACCTTCCCACCGAAAGAGCTCTTTTCATGTATCGCTTGTGAACATATTTTTAGCAAAGAAGCTTCTTTTTCTTGTTATCGTGTAGGTATAGTCGAGACTTCGTTTCAACAACTGAGTTAAGCGACAACAGCCTGAAAGCTTAACGTGCCCTCCGAAGCACGGTAATGCTCGTGATAAATTGCAACTTTGGTCACCCATGTGGTTCCCTGCCTCTGTGTATGTTGCTTAACCTCACTGATCGGTTGAGATCAGCGTGCGCCTCTGGGCTACGAGCGTGAAGAATCTGACAGCTGTGTCTTCGCTTACCTACTGCTAGTTCAGAGTAAAAGATGCTCTTCGCCACTCTCTTCTCTGCCATGCGTGACACGTGTCCGCACCACCGATATATTTTGTGCTATACAGATGATAATGACAGCTATAGCCTTGTTTGTTCAATATCGAAGTCGAGAATACTGATTTAGAGTACGGGTGCTTATGAGCCTATGTTTAAAAGTTGACGAAATTTGGAGTCACTATGGTCAAGTCATCACTCAACATTTCCTATGCGGTTTTATCAAGGGGCAACTCAACTGCCAATGGCGTTTCTGAAGTTGGTATGCTCTTTAAACCAAGATCAGTCCGTAATCACGTAAATAATGCTAAGTAATAATGAGATTTCTCCTTTTTATAGCTACCTATATGATCTTAAATAAGTACGTAATAAATCTGATATTGAATGAGGTTATTTCAGATTTATTATAGGCCGATAATATGTAATTTAAAGACCAGGTCTGCCTAATGTGACGCTTTGAAAAAGGCAACCCCATCCTAAATGACAAGAGTTAATTAAGGTTATTTTTTTATATAATTTTATACTTTTTTTAAATGAAGACTTTAGCCTAGGAAGGGTATACGTAAGCCTGATACGCATATTGATCTGCTTTTAAACTGAATTTATTTTACAGTTTTTTATAATGTATTGATAACGGACAAACAAATAATGCTACTAGAATAAAAGCAAATTATTCCATTTTTTTGCTATATATTTGTAAGATTATTAACTCAGTACGAGTCGAGACGAGACTATTGTCCGTATTTTAGCCGAAAGCGATCTTTCCATAATTTATTTAGATGAATTTTATACGTATTTTTACTGACGCATTTGAAAAATGAATCTCAAAATGCAAACGTACCTGTTTAGTTTAGCAAAGTAAGGTATATTTTTAAACCCTGTGATATTCACATTGTACCTACATATGCGAAAGTACAATATTTTTATATTCACTAGCAAATCATAATCATTCTGTACTTAAAACTAAGTTCAGCATAATAAAAATTAAGTGCCTTGTAATAAAATTTATATTTTCATTACAGTTACATGTTTTTCAATTCATGAATACTTTTACTTTTTAACAAACACTTTGTTACAAAACTCATCAAAATTAATTTTTTCACACAAATTTTTGAACGACCACTTTTTACCTGTATTTTTATTACGACAATTTGGTTCTTTGTCCAATTCAGAAAATAGTTTATCGGATAATTCGTCTGATATCTCTATGATTCTGCATATCTTGTCTAAACGGTCTAAATCTTGTAGTGAATTTGTAAGATCGGTAATTTTCAAGATCTGGGACTTTTTGCCATTGACATCAAAAGAGTCGTCCGAATGGGATTCGCTCGTGCTGTCTAATTTGTCAAAAATATCTTGGTTACGTTTGTTTTGTGCATTGTTATAGAACGGCGAGAGAGATGACGACAACACATGGTTTACTAAAGAACAAGAGCCCTGCGCAATTTTGGGAGGGCGCTTTGGTTCATCTGCTAAACTGTTGGAAACAATCGTCTTTTTAGAGCTGTTTTGTATATCAGTAAGATTTTTATCACTATCAACCGGATCGTGTGTCGTCTTGTAAATGGCTCTTACATCTACATCGCTTACTTCATTAATACTTTGTTCATTATCACTTGCTGGTTTATTATCGATCGACAAACATTCATTTATATGCGAATCTGTCTCTCTATCCTGTACGATCACACTGTAACTAGATGTAGTCACTTGCGTTTCTTTCGTACAATGTTTTAAGAAATGCATTGACATTTTTCTGTCTATTATTTTTTTATCTTTATCGGTTGCCATTTTACCTGGACAGTGATTCGCAGCTACATGATTTTCAATGCTTTTAATTTCTGGTGAAGGAATTTTAGTTGCCATTGAAATATTGTCTATAGAATCAAGTTTTTCCTTAATAACATCTGAATTGGTGAGAGATCTTATCCCTGAGTCATTCTGTATAGAATCAGATTTTTCTGTACTTTGATTAATTATATCGAAGCTAGTTATGGAGACGCTTCTTCGTAACATTCTTTTAGAGTTATGTTCATTAGAAACGATGTCGTTGATTTTTTTACATCTTATGTCGTAACTACTGGAGTTGCAAGACAAAGAGCTGTTTTTTTCAAGTATAGTGTTGTCATGTGTGTTGTTTTTATTAACGTCGTCTTCATTGTTCTTAGTAGTTTTAGCAATGATCTTTTTCTTGAGTAATTCATCTGTAACGTGCACCATTTCTCTGTATTGTTTTTTAAATTTCTGTAGACGCTCGTGAGCTTCTTTGATGGGGACTGATGTTTGAAATATGCTGTTGGAAGTGTAAAATAACGAACTCTTATTTCCGTCGCTTATCCTATTGTCATTATCATCACTTGAGGCTTTCAAAAGGTCTATATCTTTGGCCTTATCATTGCCTAAAGGTTTAATAGGTAGCGGAGGCGACCTCTTTCTAGGCGATACACTCTTTTGTGTTTTTGAAGAAGTAATATTGCAAGCAATTTTAGAGTTTTTATTGATCATTGAAGTTTCGGGGATAGCTGCAATAACATCTAACAGTTTTGAGTATCTTGTTCTGACGAATGTAGCTCGAGTTTTATAGTCGCATTGACCAGCCTGACTTTCGGAGAAGCATATCAAGTCTGCAACTCTACAAGCGTACGAGTACTCGTTTTCGTACCAGCAGATCAGCTTTAATGAGTTGGGTTTTAGTTGCTGACTTGACTTTACGTCTAAAATGCAAGAGTATGTATCCTTCATGAAGTCAGACGAGACGTTTTCTTCGTTAACTGACTTTATAATAGTATGCCTCGTTGTTTTGTTGATCTCGTTGATATCTTCAACTATGCGCGCAATAGACGTCGGCTCCTTTAATCTGAGGAAATTGTCATTTACTTTAGAATAAGTTTACCTATGATTTACGAGTTACCAACTTTCCTCTATAAGTCAGCTAGCTTTCCGCCCGCAACATCGTTCTTTGGGGAAAGTTGTTTAGTTTACTGGGCTGATTCAGACCCTTAACTTTTACCTAGTATATGAATAAATAGTACATCACTAAAATCATGACATATTTTCTAAATAAATACCTGACAGTCAAGTCCAACACAGACACATTGACGATAGGCACTCGAAAGGCTAGGCCGCACATCTTGTCCTTCATGCTTGGTATGATTCGCCCAAGCGCCTTACAAGCACCTGTAACCGCTGGAACTATGTTCTGCAAAATGCTGCGGTGATCACGCCAGTGCTGGAATGCCAATAGATCATGTCAATCTTGTTGCTGCCCTTATTTATTTAAAAAATCGTATTAATTTTCTACTTCTTTAGCCTAGCAGCATGTGTGTGAGAACGGCAAGGTCGTTCTTGACTAAATAATCCGTGACTAATAATGCCTACTCTGTTAGCCTATGACTGAAATTTGGAAGCGTCTTCGGATGTCAATTAAATGATTTAAAAAATGGCGTCCACATTCGTGATTTTGCCAATGGCTGTGTATTTCAAAATTAAAAAATAGAATGGCAAAGTCGTCATTATGTACGGGTTGTAGTAGGTACGTCAGAGCTTCACGTATAATATGTACCTACGTATAAATATTTTACCCCGACGTCCGCAAACATACGAGGTGTATGTGTCGTTAAATTACGCAATAAAAACTTTCACGTTAAACATAGGTACGACTTGCCCCTTTACCTTGCCCCTAAGACAAAGTCCGTCCAAAGGTTTTAGGGAAGGTGTCATGGCGTGAATGCTGGTCACGAACCCTTCTTCCACTCCGTATTTATCTTCCAGGACCTTCATTATTGGAGCCAAACAGTACAATGTGCTAGACCCACAAGAGACAATTTTTTGGTCTGAAAAAGAAAGCAAAAACGCATTTAAAGTTATTCTGATGTACACCTTCTGAGCGTTCACGTCCACGACACAAAAAGAGGCCTATTCAGTAATATACACAAAAACTTAATAAAAACAAAAAAATCTATATCTTTTTCGGCCCTTCGTAACTTAGCGTGCGTATACGTTAATATACAAGTGTGCAAACGTATAAGCGGGCGTGCGTGCAAATAAGTCAAAACGTAGCAAATAAGCTCGTGCTGATGCACGCATGTGTGCGGACATGACGAGCGTGTGTGAAAGCGTGCGTATGTGCCAAATGAGCGTGCGTGCAAGGGAGTGTTTGTGGACGCGTACGTGCGTGCTAATAGGTGTGCGTTGCGTACGCCTGTAATATTTCAAAAAAATTTGGTAAATAATTGTATTTACTACATAAATGATTTGATTTGCTTATTACATGATATGATATGTACACAAATACGATATTCCATTAGAGACCAAATGGTCAACAAATCTATATCATCTATATTGGAGGTCCTGATGCACTGACTCATCAACACCTTGAAAGCTGAAATTTGGCATGAAGGTTCCTTTTATAACGGAGGCAAGGAATAAAGAATGAAGTAGGGTTTTACGAAATTTCCACTGGAACGAAGTCCTGGGAGAATGCCCGTTCATGTCAATAACCTATCGTCAGCTCATTATCGTTAACTCCGAGGATAATAATCGGCACGTCGACACTGGGGGCCGTCACGATGATCCGCTTCACTCCACTGCTCTGCAGGTGACCCTGGAACCCGGAGAACCTCGGCTTTAAGTAGGTATATCTCTTTTTTTTCTCTTAGACAACAAAAAATAGAATATACAGGGTGCAAGGAACACCTATGAAACTGAGGAAAATTCGTCTTTCCGAATTTGTTCTTTTTTAGCGTGATAAACTGACATGGAATGAATTTTCGCGCTTAGACCGGTTTCTTATTCGGGGTATGCTCAAATTTACTACATATTAATTCCATGTGTTTTGTATTCAGGATTTTCGTATTTGCTAAGCTATCCATTTCTGTATAAATAAAGTATTGGTCTATCCGTACCGATGCCCTCTCCTTTTCCGTGAACATGCCGGAAGCTTCGACTACGTATTGGACCTCAGCGGAGTTCCACGGCACTGCCGTCGGCATTCTCTGGTTGAACACTTTGATGCGGCGACACTCTAAAAAAAACATCACACTAATATTATAAAGGTGAAAGTTTGTGAGTGAGTGCGTAAGTTTGTTACTTCTTTACGCTCAAACGGCTGGACCAGATAATACGTTTATTTAAAATAGTTTTTTTAGTAAAGCAACTCTCTTATGAAAGTTATGAAATTATCTTGTTTGTGCAATCTGCTCTATCTTCTTCTTTGCGTGTAAGTATAGTAAAATTTGAATAATCCTGCTATCAGAGTTTACAGTGGCCTCTAGTTTGGCATTAAGATGGTAACCAATCGACAATAACCAGATCGACGCTGTGACCTCTGAAACTTGTGATAAAAAGTAAGTATAATAACTAACTGTGTACCTTCTACGCTAAGTACGGTACTTTTTAGTGGACTAGACGAGGAATTAGTAAGTACTTAGGTATGTAAAAAAGGAGGGAACAAAAATGCATACACTCAACTGCAAAAACGTTGTTTAAAGTTATTAAAGCTCCGTTAAATGTAGTGCCGTCATGATTATGGCAACAAGGGGCCGTTCAAGTGTTACGTAAGCAGATTTATTACAATTATTTACTCCCCCCTCCCCCTTGTCTGCAAAGTAAGCAAAGCTCTTACCCCCCCTCCCATGCTTACGTAAACATTGGTATATGCATTTTGTGCGAATCCCCGAAAATGCGCTTCGTTTTTAAGCATAGACAATGTGTGAGTTGCCATTTGTGTCAAAAAATAAATAACTATGCTGACGTAATCACCATCTAGACCCCCCCCCCCCCCCGCCCCGCCCCCCTATAGTGCTTACGTAATATTTGAATGGCCCCCAAGACGGAAAGGGGTATGATAGCAATATGATATTTAAAGTAGCATTAACTTGAATGGACGTCTATGCAACTGAGCGTTACTTCTTAAAATATCTCAAAAAATAAAAAATACCATCGATTTGGATTTCGTCTTCAGTGTGCGTAACATTGCCCACAAACTTTCCATGTGTGGAGTCATATTTTAATAAATAACAAATATAATCGATGTCCACAGCCGGATCGTTGATGGCAGTTACCTACAGACATTTAAAAAAATATATTTATTCATTCAAGCACTACAAGTAAACAGATAACAAATACCAATGACCGACCAATCAGTACTACCTATATGAGGAGGTCAAAGATATATATCTATACGTATGTACCTACTCAAGTTTAACGAAAATATTTACTCTCGCATTTTTTTATTAAATGATAATTTAACACACCCACCCACATACAAATACAAGTAGTTATAGTAACCATGTAAAACTTCGTAAATACTTCTTATCATGTAGGTACAGTCAACTTGGCTAACCCTGGTGTCAGTGTGGCCAACTTGGCTAACAGAGGTTGAAAAAGAGATACCCAAAGCCCTGTATAGTTTATTTGCACCTAAGAACATAGGTACAATGACAGAACCAGGCATAGTGTACAACGGCCTTATTGCTTATTAGCAATTTCTTACAGGCAACCTTTTAGGTACGGAATTGTTGTTGAGAAGCGGGATGCCATGGTAATCCTTAATGCGTCTCTTTTGGTACAGGTCTGTTAACTAAAGCTGGCGCGTTCAACACATTTACACATTCCGTTTGTGTAGTGTCTGTTATCTACAACGCACCCATTTTACTAAAAACTAACTCTAGTCTACACTCATGAATCAATTATTTGAAAATCATTTAGTTTTAAACATCCTGTATAGTGAAATTGCATAAGTGTGAGTACTGTGAACGCGCCAGCTTTAGTTAACAAACCTGTAGCATGTTACAGTCCTCTAGGTGCACTCCACAGATAATGTGGGGCCACCACCTACCTTCGCACCTTCACATGCCAGCAATTAATCGCAAAGTCAAAAAGTGTCACACACACTGCCTATCGTCACCCAGAAGACTCAGTTTATAAATGGTTCGCCATGGGTTTGGTCGCAAGAGCTTAGTCAGTTTATCAGCAGGAGGCACCGCCACCGCTGGCCGTCCTAGTGTGGGGTTATACTTCTAGATAAAAATCACTCAAACTGATGTCGTCCTTAATTGAATTACTAATACTTTATGGACTCAGTGCGAAGTACTGAATGACTTTCAATTTAATTATCGACTGTAATATTGTCAGTTTTCGTAAAAGCTGGAATGCCTGAATGTTTAAGTTTTTCTTCAATTTATAACTCTGTCGTAAGTACCTACAGCTTCACATTACAGCAAATGTATACAAAAGCGGGTAAGTATAACTTGTGTTTTATTTAGATCTTACTAAGCTGAGAAAATTAAATATTACCTCTAAATCCGGACGTTCGAAACAAGTTCTGAAAACTATTCTGCCGACACGGCCAAACCCGTTTATTCCTACTTTTATAACCATAACCGTTTCATTTGTACTGATAACACTAACAATAATTTAAAAAAACGAAGGAAAAATGTAAAATAAATAAAATAATTGTGGCAGTGCCCAGCTGTAATGCTGATGACATTTCAAATTACGCGCGTCACTTTTGCAATACAAAGTGTCAGACATTAATTCAAGGTTATGATCATTTCGACGTTATCAAAAAGGAATAATTTAGGAGAATTTAGTACCCCTTTGCTTGAATTAATCATTTAATTGAAATATATTAATTTAACAATAGGTTTAGCTTAAAATAAATGTTTGAGACATAGAGATTTCAAAAACCGGTAACATCGGGAAACAAGAACATCATTCAGACTTTTGTCATAGACTAACACTTAAGTAGACAGGCAATCGCATCGCGCTACGATATGTACCTATTTAACCTATTTTACACATTAGGCAAAGTGAACGGATTTGCTAAAATTATTTTATTTAATTATTGAAAGGGTTTACCTGACTATAACTATTAAAGTTCAATTAATCTACCCTTGAGGTTTAGTTAACCGTAAACTGTAACCTGACTGACTATAAATAATAGCTCTTTAGTTTAGAGAACAGAGCAAACATTTGTAGAAACTATTTCCTTGAAACCATATCAATATATTAATATTTTATGATCAAAAAAAGTTTTATTATTCAATGAAATAAGTTAGGTACTTACTTTCCAATTTATCTTTTCTGATACTATTTAATCTTTGCTACATCGATTTTCTGTATGGAACGTCCTTCGCTTGACATTTTTTAACTCCATCTTGTCGGGAGTGTACGTGTGGAGTGGTTAACTGAATTTCCTAAATAAACTAATCCCGGTAAGTGTTAAACGAATTACCATGTAATTAGTTATTGAATATTCATTGTCTAATTTCATTCACATCCAACATTAGAAACAATTACAATGTATTACCATACATTTACATCATTGTTGTAATGTAACGTAACACTTACCGTATCACCTTTTGTATTACGCGAATTACTTTAGTGTAGATTTAGTGTTATGTTCTTGTTTATAGTAGTGATGTGTATTTTTGTGGTGTTTGAGGTTGTACTTTTGTCAGTTTATGGTAGTTAGCTAAGAATTTGCGGCTAAAATGGATGACCTCTGAATGACCTCCACGCGCCGGTTGGGAGCAGTCATCTTAGTCAGCCTACACGTATTCTAGATCACTACTTATACTATTCAGTGAAGTAATAGAACATTGAACAAGGTCAAGTTCAATCGCCGGCGTTAAAATTTGCTAAATAAAAAATCATCACCTACATTTTGTCAGCTGGTAATGTCGATAAAATCGATTGTTACGGCTATTAAACTTTGAACAATTGTTATTTAGAATGCAAACATCAATCAATACCAATTTACGAAACAATGAATAATCTCGTTTAAAAATAAGAGGATATTCATAGGACTATTCATACTTTTAAATAGATTCAACTTTTACTAACTTGGGTAGGTTTTTTTTTCCTACCGGCTTTTATTTAACCTTTCGTTAACCTAGACATTATAACTTCGATCACAACTCGTGATGAAATCTAGAAAAACAATCTAGAACACAGTAGTAAACTATTTTTTTTTTAATTATTACTTAATTATTTCTGCACATTATACCTTGAATTTAGTTGTCCCTTTATGGTAAACTCACGTTCATATTTCCTACCAACTCAATTAGTGGTTAAAGTTAAATTAATTGATAAAAAAATATTTCTTTGTTATTTTAATAAGTACATATTTTTTCTAAAGTTTATTATTGTTCAGTAGCTAAATTGATTAGTTCTAAAAATACATTTCACTACCTTATAACATGATAGTTTGTCGACTGTAACGTTCTCTAAGTACTTGTTAATTATTTATTTTTTTTAAATCTGAAGTGGTACAGTATTGCGTCATATGAATAGGTACTATTTGTTTAGTCTTTCCTTGAGTAGATAATAGTACTTGATAGATAGCAAATAAGTAATTAATATGTTATTTTTATCATTTTCAGAAAACATGTCCAAGATCGGTATCAACGGATTCGGCCGTATCGGTCGTCTAGTCCTCCGTGCTTCCATCGAGAAGGGGGCTTCAGTCGTTGCTATCAATGACCCCTTCATCGGCTTGGACTACATGGTCTACCTCTTCAAATACGACTCCACCCACGGCCGTTTCAAGGGAACCGTTGACGCCGTTGATGGTCACCTCGTGGTCAATGGAAACAAAATCGCTGTCTTCTCTGAGCGGGACCCCAAAGCCATTCCCTGGGCTAAAGCTGGAGCCGAATACGTCGTAGAGTCTACCGGCGTTTTCACCACTATTGAAAAGGCCTCCGCTCACTTGGAAGGTGGAGCCAAGAAAGTAATCATCTCTGCTCCTAGTGCAGATGCTCCCATGTTTGTGTGCGGTGTCAACCTTGAGACATACGACCCCTCTCACAAAGTCATCTCCAACGCGTCTTGCACAACCAACTGCCTCGCTCCCCTCGCCAAGGTCATCAATGACAACTTCGAAATTATTGAAGGTCTGATGACCACTGTTCACGCCACCACGGCCACCCAGAAGACTGTAGACGGTCCCTCCGGCAAACTGTGGCGTGATGGCCGTGGTGCTCAGCAAAACATCATCCCCGCCTCTACCGGCGCTGCCAAGGCTGTCGGCAAAGTCATTCCTGCATTGAACGGTAAGCTGACTGGTATGGCATTCCGTGTTCCTGTTGCCAACGTCTCAGTTGTAGATCTGACCTGCCGTCTCGCTAAGCCCGCCAGCTACGATGCTATCAAGGCGAAAGTTAAAGAAGCCGCTGAAGGTCCCCTCAAGGGCATTCTCGGATACACCGAAGAGCAGGTTGTATCTTCCGACTTTATTGGTGACACGCACTCTTCTATCTTCGACGCTGCCGCTGGTATTTCTCTAAACGATAACTTCGTCAAGCTGATCAGCTGGTATGACAACGAGTACGGATATTCCAGCCGTGTCATCGACCTGATCAAGTACATCCAGACCAAGGATTAAATACTTGATTTCGTTTTAGAAATATAATTATTATTTGTCGAATATGTCGATGTTTATTAAGTTAATTTTTAAGTATAGCTGTGTAATAATCTAAATTATTGTGCTACTTTGACAGTAGTTGTTATGCACGTGTTATTCCTGTTCTTTGTATGAATAAATACCAGCGCATTATAAATTCAGCAGAAATTTAATAAACTAACGTGTAAATGATTATAATAAAGTATATTATTACAATTTTTGTTTCTAATTTCCTTATTATCACTGTACACCCTACCTCTTCCCACTGCGTTGTCTCCTGAAGTATCCTACAGCAATCTTGGAGGAACATTACCGTCGTTAGCAACACTGTCATTGGGATAATGTTTGTTTGTCACTTTTTCTCATAAAAACTACTAAACAGATTTCTATTAAATTTTTAAAATAACATTAAAATGCGTACAACACCAACACTTAACTAAGTAAAGAGTTTTTCGAGACTGATGGAAAGCTAGCAATAGATTATCATCGACCATTTCCAATGTTATAGATTTCATTTTAACAGAAATACATTAACTCAGGCCTTTGTCTATCGAGGTAAGCAGAGAGAAAACAAGCTTATGATCTGAGATTCTTCATTCTAACCAGTAGGTAACGAAAAAATTTTATTGTGGGCGACTTTCGATAAGCGAAAATTAAGGATGTGAATCAACCCACGAAACTGAACAACTTTCCGAAAAAAATTGTCTTCTCTCCATACAACTTGTGTCATCAGCTAATTTGCCTTTTTTTGGGAATTGAATAACTTTCCCAAAAAATTCTCAATTTTTTTGGGAAAGTTATTCAGTTTCATGGGTATAATCGCGCCCTGTATGCACCACAGTGCATATAGGTACCTGTACCCTAATCCCGTGTAGAGTTAAAAAGGTTAAAATTAGTATTATTTACATTGAATCGATCGATTACGATAAAAAACCGGTTTTTATGATTTAGGTACATCGCTAATTAATAATGGCCGCGCAGTCTACAATCAGGCAGCTGTCAGTTGACAATCGTTTGCTTCGTGTAAATTTTGTAATGTACAAGTTTCGAATCCGTCTATTTATCAATGAATATGGTTTATATTAACAGATAATGATTATTTATGTTCCCTATTTTCTTAAAGATATTTTAAACAGTGTATAAGTCGATAAAGTTGTGAATATTTGGTTATAATGGAGGATCTCAATTTGACAGAGACCGAAATGAGATATTTCGGCGATTTGTTTTTATGTTGCGATGAAGAATCCAACGGGAAAATACCTATTTTGAAAGCGACTGAACTGTTCAGATCATCAAATATACCGAATGACATTCTAAAGCAGGTAATTGGTGCTTTCCGCTATAATGTACAATCACTTACAGGTTTTATTTGTGGAGTGAGAACTTATTGTGGTTGTTACTATGTTTCAGATCATGGATATAAGCGTAGCTCCGAACAGCTGTGCGGCATTAAATCATTTAAATAGGAAACAGTTTTATTCTGTACTAAAACTAATAGCAGCACATCAAAACAATGTGTCCTTGAAGCCTGAATTGTTAGCGACACCTCTAGACCTTCCTTTGCCCAGGTTTACATGGGCACTTAATTCTGAAGCTAGTGCTGATCTAATACAACTATCAAATTCTCCAAAAGAGCAACATATCCCTAAAAGAGAAAGGAATTTTACTTCAAATGTTGGAGCTTATGAACCAATGCGGTTGTCATCAAATCTCTCAGACAGTGATGTTCCTCAAACACTGTCCCATGATAACACAGAGGCATTGAGCACAGACTCTGAGATGGAGTCAGAAACACTGTCACAAAGATCAGGTTCACGAGGTGTAAGTATTATATCTAATTCTATTATTTTGGTGATCAGCAGAATTGTGTCATTCTCCGGGGACTTTTCAATATCAGATATTCTTATGCATCTAGTAAGTAGCGGAGCTTATTCTTGTATTTCTACTTAAGTTTTCCTGGGGATTTCTGAAAAACTCTTTTTTTATGTATGGATATAATATTAGTAGGATGTATGGATGTTTGTTAATCTTTCACACTCAAAGTGCTGGACCAATTTTAATAAAATTTGGTATGGAGGTAGGTGGAAAGCTAGTACATGAATATTTCTAGTTATTGCTGTCTTTAAGGCAAAATTCCTCATAACATCATGATAGTTAGTCTGTACTGGTAAATGTAAGAATTTGTTTATATTTGAAAAAAACTGAGTCAAATTGAGACCTCTTCTGAAGTCGGTCCAAAAGAAGAAAATAATAATTAAACACTTACCTTTTAATTTAACTGTCAACATAATGCTTATCTAAAGATTTAGGTGTAAGTCATAATAAGAATATAATTAAAGTTGTAGGTAGACAATGAGCCATTCTTGCGGGCCTCATATTTATTATCTAGATAGCAATAATGACCTTCAACATGTCTGGTACATGTACATATACATATATTATCTTAATATATTGAGTCTAACTGTTTGTTGTAAAATCATGTATGACAACTGTTTTTTCTAAGAGTATGAAAGAAATTAGATTAATTTTATTTCAAAGTTAAATTATTGAACATACCCATACATAACTACCTAACTAAAAGTAATCTTAGGAGCCGCGCTCTTGTCGGTGTAGCAATTCCATTATATTCGGTTCTGAGAGATATCTTTCAGTTCCCTATAAGTTGACACTCCTATTTTTTCTTTCAACTGGTCGCTAAATCGTCTTCTTGGTCGCCCTCTTCCTTTCCTTCCTTCCACCTTGCCTTCCATAATGACTTTGAAAACATCATCATGCCTAAGTAGATGACCAATCATAGACCCTCATCTGTTGTCTATTGTGGTCAATATTGTCCTCTTTTCATTTACTCGCTTCAAAACTTCTTCGTTTGTTATCCTTTCATCCTTTCTGTCCAACTAATTTTCTCCATTCTCCTCCAGCACCACATTTCAAAGGCCTCCAATCTCTCTCTATCCCTTTGGCATTGTCAATCAATTCTTGGATTTTATGGCCCCATCGGCTTTTTAGCGATGATTCTGCCAGTGTCAAGTACTTGAGAAGAACTTTTTTAATATGGGTCATTGTCCATGTTTCACACCCATACAATGCAATACTCCAGATGTATATTTCAATGAATCCTTTTTTTACTGCTTTTGAAATTTTGGTTTGAAGAATGTTTTTCTTGTTGTGGAAGGCTTTTTTGGCTATTGCTATTCGTGTCTTTAAGTCTGTGCTACATTTGGAGTCAGCTGTTATTATACTCCCTAGATACTTGAAGCTTTTAACTGGGTCTACTGGCGTATTATTGATTTTAATAGTTTCGACTCTTCTAAAATCTTTTTTCGATGTGACTAGTATTTTGGTCTTATTTACATTTATTTTAAGGTGGAACTCGGTGAAAATTTGAGTCATGGTGTTGAGCAATGACTGCAAATCTGTTCTATTTTCGGCTATTGCAGCAATATCGTCAGCAAATCTTATAAAAACTATCCTTTCTCCATTAAACTTAACTCTATATCTATGCTTTCATAATTTATGATACATGGGAACGTGCCTAAATATGTTTTTAAGGATTGCCATTCAATAAATGAAACAAAGAATGAAAATAAAACAAAGCTTTTGTAATTTTATGTTGCATAGAGTGATTAATAACTAACAAATAGGTTAGAAGAGCAGTCTGTATTTAGACCACGTAGTAATTAGATTAAATGAAATGTCAAGGTTTTACATATTACATCTACATTATAGGATTATGAGATACTTAGTTGCACAAACATATTTTTTTTTCCAAAAGACAGCCTGATGAAACAACACAGTGCTCCCTCTGATAATAGGTTGGAAAGCCAACAGTTCTACATATGTATATCTACAGAGCCCGCCAGGCACAAACAGTTAATTAACAGAAAATTAAACTCCTCATTTACAATAGTTTTGTTTTATTGTTTTACAAGCACTTAAAAAACAAGGATCCATCACTATGAACCTTTATTTTTATTATGTGCCTTTGCCACATTAACGCAAATTAAGGTGACATATTCGTTATAATTTCCAGAGACGAATAAAGACCGGATCCCCATGGAGCACAGCAAGCGAAAGTCCCACGCCTACAAACAGCGTAGCTGAGAGAACGCATCCAGTATGGGAACATAGTGTCACTGGAAGGGGAGTGTGGCCTACCAATACCGCTGAGGAACATACTCAATTGCTAGGTATGTATTAGCTACTTTAATCTCTGAACTTATTGGTAACAGACATAGACTTATATCGAGATAGATGAAAAGAGCGCTAAAACTGTATGAGAACCTAGCGTGTCGAATTTTTTCGTACCTAAAATAACATCACGAGCGAGATTTAGTCATGGAAAATCAAGACCGCATGGAAATGATTCAAAGGCGCTTAACTAAGTAAAACAATAATGTAAATCCGATTAAAATCGATTATCATTTACGGCATAGGTCTCAAGCGGACTGACTTAAGTTGGACAAAACTGTGACCATAAATCACACTTTTACATGCAAGGTAGGTAAACTTTTCCCGTCTATCTCGATATAGGTCTGTGGTAACAGAGTAGAAGAAACTCATCTAGTGTTTAAGCACATACCACGGATTGAGGAGTGTGCTCTGCTTGTATTGCAGAGGAATATACATGGCTATTAAATCTCTATTTAGAGAGGGACATCCATCAGGCACTTGGTCATTGCTTTTATTTTGTGACATGGAAAAGTATAGATATAAAAACTGGATTTCACTTTTTTTGTTGGTACTGAGTTGCAATCTACGATCTTTGTCCACCCCAATACGACAAAGACATGAGCTTATGTGTATTGATTATCACCTGTGTTTAGTAAGTCATAGTAATTGTTGCACCATGCTTACTAATTCATGTATAAACAAAAAGTTTACAACGTTGAAGCAATGAGATGTTAGAATGATTCATGCAAATAAGAGTGTAAATATATTTTCATCCTCCATGCTCGGCAAAAGACTTCTTACCTCCCCAAAAACAGGGATGTAAGTAGACTATTAACACACCTATAAATCAAAACAGGGAATGTAAGTAAATTTGAAATTGGAACAAGATCTGCCTATACAAATAGTTTGAATAAAATCTTCATGCTGAATAATTACGATGTTAAATGTCGCGTTCATGTTTCGATTTTAAAAATAGAACGGCAGGTTTTGTCTAATTTGCAAAAAATAAATTAATAAAACTTATCGCACCCTCAGTATAATAGGGGCACATCTCTAAAATCACGTTTTTTGGGAAATCGCAAAAAAAGTTTATGAATTTTAAACTTTTGGTTTTGACTGTAATTATCATAGATGTTTTGTGAAATATTCGACCATTTTATATTTTTCTATGGTAGTTTCATTTCTACTTTAACAGCCAATGTTGAAAAAAAAAGGAAATTTTCATTAATGTAATTTAAAAAAAAATATTAAAAAAAATTTGAAAATGTAAGCCTGTATCATTCCGAAACTTTTAATCATATAGAGTCCTTTTTATATTTGTGCCTATTTAGTTTTGAAGTTTATAAGAAAATAGTGTCATATCTCTGAAAACTTCTCTACAATACTTAACTAATTATATAATTACGTGACGTTGTTTGAAATAATGCTTTATTGTATGAAAGGTGATCTAAGTAATACACATTTTATTTTATTAATGAAAAGACTTTTAATTCTTTTACGTTGAAAAAAGAATACAAATTAAAATTTCAAAACAAAAATCACTTAAATAAAAAATACGGAGAAAGTGTAATAAAGTACCTGCTACAGGTAGGTAATTAACAAAACAAACTAAAAAATATTCTCCTTAAAGTTAAAAATACAAAAATTTTTAGTAACAAAAGAGGTTGCTTCAACAGCTTTTCTTTGTCTGAGATCAATGTTAAAGAGGTAAAAAACTCTCACTTATCACCTTTTGACTTCAATTCTTAAAATTATTTATCAGTCTTGTTATAGGTAAGGCACAATGAAGTTATTAAATGTCTTTGAATATAATTCTGTTATATATATATTAACGTTATAGCTAAAAAAAAAGTGACAAGTCACATATTATTAAAAAATAAGTTTAAAGTCGTATATATCTTTGGTAGTTTATCTATACTAATATTATAAAGCTAAAGAGTTTGTTTGTTTGTTTGTTTGTTTGTTTGAACGCGCTAATCTCCGAAACTACTGGTTCGAATTGAATAATTCTTTTTGTGTTGGATAGTCCAGTTATCGAGGAAGGCTATAGGCTATATAACATCACGCTACAACCAATAGGAGCAAAGATATAGTGGTAAATGTGTAAAAAACGGGAGAAATTATACCTAGACTGACGGACATATCAATGCACAGCCTAAACGGCTAAACGTAGGCACTTGAAATTTGGAAGGGACATAGCTTAGGTACCGCAAAGGTGCACTAAGAAAGGAATTTCTGAAATTCCCACGGGAACGGGAATTAGCGGGAAAATCCTTTTGTATGAAAAATCTAAACCGCTTAAGTTAGACGCTTGAAATTTGGCATGCAGGTACCTTAGTAAACTTAAAGCTAAGTTGCAACAGGATATTGCAAAATTCCCACGGGAACGGGAGTTAGCGGGAAAAAACTTTTGTATGTAAAAATCTAAATCACGTAAGATAGATGTTTTCAATCTGTGTACTCTGTACAAAAAAAAATTAACACGCAAACGAAGTTGCGGGCATCAGCTATATTATCTTTTCTATACTCTATACTAATATTATAAAGCTAAAGAGTTTGTTTGTTTGTTTGTTTGTTTGTTTGTTTGAACGCTCTAATCTCCAAAACTACTGGTTCGAATTGAATAATTCTTTTTGTGTTGGATAGTCCAGTTATCGAGGAAGGCTATAGGCTATATAACATCACGCTATGACCCATAGGAGCAAAGATATAGTGGTAAATGTGTAAAAAACGGGAGAAATTATACCTAGACTGACGGACATATCAACGCACAGCCTAAACGGCTAAACGTAGGCACTTGAAATTTGGAAGGGACGTAGCTTAGGTACCGCAAAGGTGCACTAAGAAAGGAATTCCTGAAATTCCCACGGAAACGGGAATTAGCGGGAAAATCCTTTTGTATGAAAAATCTAAACCGCTTAAGTTAGACGCTTGAAATTTGGCATGCAGGTACCTTAGTAAACTTAAAGCTAAGTTGCAACAGGATATTGCAAAATTCCCACGGGAACGGGAGTTAGCGGGAAAAAACTTTTGTATGTAAAAATCTAAATCACGTAAGATAGATGTTTTCAATCTGTGTACTCTGTACAAAAAAAAATTAACACGCAAACGAAGTTGCGGGCATCAGCTAGTATAAACATAATTATTGAGCAACATTCAGTAGAGTTTTATAAAAACAAGCATAATAGTGGGGCATTAAATTGTTTTCAACAAGGTGATATAAGTCATCATGTTTTCGTTTTGCTAAGTTTAGTGGCTTGGAGTATGCTCTCATCATAATTATGTTCTCAACATCAGGCATCTTTTTCCTTTTGTTCCTCATATCAACTTTGTTAAACTCAGTCTGACTGTATGACGTTTTAAACTGGAATTTCAATAAGTCTTCCTTTGTAAATTTTAGAATTCTTATGTCATTCCATATAATAATTTCTCTGTTCTCAGCTTCTCTAAAATTATATGCCCATTTTTCTTGCAAATCTTTCAAATCTGAGAAAAAGTCAAAGGTCAATTCTTTTATAAGAAATGGTTTACCATTTTTCCGAGAACTTTTGATGAGCATTGCGTACTGGCAAGGCGCATACACAGGACCAGCTTTTTTGTGCCTTTGAACTTCTTTCTCAATCAGGCTATGCACGTTATCTCCTTCATTCTGTGTATGGCCTTTTATTAGATATTTCTGGGTTATGGAACATATATTTTGAAACTTATAGACTGCGTACGAATAAGCAGTTGTAATAAATTTATTCTTGTTCTGCCCACAGCAGTTACCTGCATAAAAAGTTACATGAATAGCTTTGCCTTCATGTTTAGCATTTAAAATTTCTAAATAATTGAGTATACACGAACCAATCTCGTTCGCACCCCTTTGACCTTGAGTTTCATCCCAAAAATAGGAATATACGTCGGTATAGGCGCCAATGTCATGACCATTGCTGCAATCTATGGTTTCTTCAGATGTTTTCGGTGACAATTCAACTATTGTGAAGTTAAGACAATTTAGTTTTGATCTATAATAAAAAGCAGATGTTTCGCCACTAGGGCATTGCATAACTGCTTGGAGATCAAAAACGGCAACAATGTGGGTATCGTCTACATTTTTTCTATCTTTCTGTTTTTCTTTCCTTGACAAACTTTTTTCTTCTAAGTGACTATCGTACTTCTCTTGCAGTTGCACTTTTCTCTCTGGCTGGGCAAGTTCATATTCAAAGCATAAGTCGCATCTGTCTTTTTTCGGTTGGAAAAATCCGATATTGTAATCTTTGTTAAAAATATCATAGTAGAGCCAGTATTTACAAGATGGTTTGCCTGCGTCTGTTTGATCTTTATCAAAATCCCTCCACAAATCCTTTATAGTTTTTTCCGCACCAATATATTCTCGTGATGTAGAAGATCTCAAATAATGGGATTCTATTCTTGGAATCTTATTAATATGATCCTTGATGTCTTGTATAAGTAATGGATCGATTCTCTTTTTGTTGAATTCGTTTTTACCACGTTGATCTTTTTCAATGAATCCTTGAGAATTTGTTTTTTCCTTAACAGTTCTAATCACTTTGTCGGAAATATCTAGTGCAGACTCTGATTTTAGTATTATTAAGTGTAAAATAAAATGCAGAATTGGGGGCCCTTGGTTTCTCTGCGTTTGTATATTTATATTTTGGCTGTACTTCAAGCATTGAATTCCGAATAAAAGATCTCTGCAAATCAATATCGCTTAATGCCCAATAAGATTCAAATATTGTATTTCTGTCAGTTTCAGTAATGTTTTCTGTACATTTGAGTCTGCATTTCCTTGTACAGGGGTTTTTTACAGAACGAGCAGGAATTACTTTCTTAGATTTTGAAGTGTGAGAAACATATTCCTTACCACTGTTTCTCAAAAGTTTTGCTAAGTTTTGTTTCCACGCTTGGGGATTTCTTTGACGCTTACGGGATTTATTAGGAACTTGCGAGTCTGTGGCTGTTGGTGTTATTGGTGTAGTCGTTTCTGAAGCAGCAGAGTCAGAACTTGTTGAGCTAGAGCTACTACTGCTGCTGCTGCTGCTGCTACTGCTGCTACAAGAGCTACTACTAGAGGAAATCCTCTTACATGCACCAGCAAGACGTGAATGTGGTCTTCTTCTGTATGTAGGGTCATCATCGCTTAAGCCAGCATCACTCTCGTCTGTGTTCATAGGACTCTCGCGATTATTTTTCGGTGACCGAGCTACAGTGCGACAGACCCCTTTAGGTGTTAAAGGTTCCTCGAGTTTACTGTCATCAATGGGAAGTATGGAAGTACCGGTGGAAGATGAACTTATTGCATCGGCAGGGATGATTTTTTTGGAGTAAATTGTCTCATTTTTATCAAGTAATGGCGATTGCTGAAACAGGTAATTAATTGCGGCGCTCTGTCGCCGCATGAGGGAACGAGGAGGCGACCCCCGCTCCGGGTCGTTTCTCGCGCAAAGGTTGTCCATAGCTATACAGCGTGGAAACGCAGCAAGCGTCATGGGCACCTTTGCGCCAGGGACGATCAGGGGTGGGCTAATATAAATAGATGTTAAAAAACGAGTAAGTATATACTATCCTCACATATCATTTACTGAGCATCAAAGTATGCTTAGGAAGAATATTCTAAACAACATAATAATTAATATAAAATATTGTAATACCACTTATACGTCTACAACAATTTATTTTATTATTGTGTAGATACCAACCTTACTATCCTTTCTTTCATTGTATAATGCCTGCAAGTACTTCTGATTGCAATCACTTTTTGGTGGTGTGTCCTCGATGATCGACGGACTAGATGGGCGAAAGTTTTCAACTCTCGAATCATCCTGAAGAAAAGAAAGGTATAAGTTTACTGATAAGAATTTGCAGCTAGAATATTTTAACACAACTGATCGATTAACAAAAATCTATCAATGATGTAAATATTGTAGACTAGCTCTTCACGCGGGACTTCGACTCCCCAAAATATAATTTTTCTCCTTAACAAATATCAACCATTTTCAGTTAAATTATCGAAATTTTCATACGAACCCTTATTTTTTTCAAAATATTCTATAACCTATGTTAATCCCAAATAATGTAGCATTCTATTGGTGAAAGAATGTTTAAAATCGGTCTAGTAGTTTTAGAGTTTATTCATTACATGCATACATACACACACAAACAAAATCTTTCCTTTTTATAATAATAGTGTAGGTGTAGATCAGTCTTTCCCAACGTGGGCGATAACGCCCCCTTGTGGGCGCTGCAGGCCTAAAGGGGGGCGGTAAGAGACCCAGAAAAAAAAGGGGGCGTTGTGTAGGGCTTTGGGGTCGATTTATAATTTCATCTACCTAGCTAGGAAGACTCTTAGATACCGACTGAGCTCTCGACTCTCGACTACATCTTGTGAACATCAACTAATATTAATTAAGATATAGCTCAAACTCGGTTCGATATAATAGACCGTGGGCAATCATGTTTTAACAAGTTTTTGTTAAATAATCCGATTTGTACATTCCTGTATCAATCGGCTGGTTCTATAATACTTGTTCTTGCTTGTCGAGTACGATTGGGCGTCGAATGAGATAAACGAGTTTATGCACGTTTGTCTTATTCCTGTTGGTGCGTGCTGCTTATGCAATCCTATATAAACGACGTAAATTTATTTTATTTTCATTTGCGGTTTCGCGCATAATAGATAAGCAGTACTTCATTATACCACTTACGTATTTCTCAAAACAAAACAATGTCGGAAGTAAAAAAGAAGAGACGGCAATACTCTGCGGAATATATTAAATTCGGATTTATTGAAAATCCCACAAACCCGTCGTCGCCTTTGTGTCTTCTATGTCTAAAAACATTTTCGAACGAAGCAATGAAGCCTTCAAGACTGCAAGGTCATTTGAATAAAATGCATCCAGATAAGAAAGACAAGAATGTAGCATATTTTCAAGACCTAGAGAAGAAGCATAATACTCAGCCAAGTGTATCAAAACTATTTTCGGCGGCTGCTAAGCAAGATGACGACGGACTTCGAGCTTCGTACAATATCCCTTTGTTAATTGCTCAAAAAGGCAAACCACACAACATCGGAGAAGAGTTAATTTTGCCAGCAATAAAGGAAGTAATAACTACTGTGCTTCATAAACCGGCCGCAGATATTATCCAAAAAATTCCTTTGAGTAATAATTCTGTGCAAAGACGAATTGATGAAATGGCTGAAAACATTGAAGAATCATTGTGCAATCATCTGAGGACTAGTCAATTCTCAATTCAGCTCGATGAGTCCACTTTACCAACTAATGAAGCGTTGTTGCTATCTTACGTGAGGTTTATTAAAGATGAGAAAATACGTGAAGAACTATTGTTTGCCAGAAATTTGGAGACAGATACAAAAGGCGAAACCATATTCAATACATTGGAAAAGTTTTGTGAAGAGAAAGAGATTCCTTTGAAAAATATTATACAAGTTGCTACGGATGGCGCTCCGGCTATGACAGGGCGCCATAAAGGCTTCATAGCGTACCTAAAAAATAAAATTCCAGATGTCCTTGCTATACATTGCGTTATTCATAGACAACATTTGGTTGCTAGAAACTTAAGTGAACGACTATTTCAATCACTGCAATATGTCATCAAAGCATTCAATAAAATCCGTAGCAGCTCTTTGAATGATAGATTATTTCATCAGCTTTGTGTTACTAATGACGAAGATTTCAACCGTTTGTTGCTTCATACTGAAGTTCGTTGGCTGTCAAGAGGCAATTGTCTGATTCGATTTTATAACCTGTTTGACTCTGTGATAGAGTTCTTGGAAACTAAAGATACAGAACTGCGCAACAAGCTCATAACATCAAAGAATGATATAGCTTACATGACAGACCTGTATAAATTGTTCAACGACGTGAACCTCCAACTGCAAGGCGATGAACTAAATTTAATTAAAACAAAAAATGTCGTTGCTGCTTTCGCAGCCAAACTGCTTCTGCACAAAAAAAATATGGGCAGACGTGAGTTTCACAATTTTCCGAATTTATCAGTATCCTGCAGTAACGACGACTTGTTTGCCTACTGCCAACATTTGGAAAACCTCCACATTGACTTCACCGAACGATACCAGGACATTTTAAACTTGGAAATACCAGACTGGGTGTTGGATCCATTTTCAAATGTCAACATAGCAATGTCACCTCAGCTGGAAGAAGAACTTATAGAATTGACAACAAACGAAGAAATAAAAATCAAGTTCAAAAATGGATATCAAGAATTTTGGCTACAAAAACCGATCCTGCAATTGTACCCTGGATTGTGGTCAATTGTTCAACGATTCTTGATAGCATTCCCATCGTCATATTTGTGTGAACGTGGATTTAGTGCTGTGGCAACGCTGCTTACTAAAAAGAGAAATCGTTTGCGTGTTACCGAACGTGGCGACTTGCGGCTGTTTTTGAGTAAATTGGAACCTGATATCAACAAACTTATTGAACAGCATCAGATTCAACCTTCACATTAGTTTTTATATAAGAATTGATTATGTTTGTTTTATTTTCAATAAAAGATACTCTGTCCGAATACTATAAAGTTGCGTTTCAATAATCAGTTATAAGTACTTAGCGGTTTTTAAGTATGTTTAAAAAGGGGGGCGTTAAAAAATAATTTATTCTTAAAGTGGGCAGTAGACAAAAAAAGGTTGGGAACCCCTGGTGTAGATACTAACTTTACTGTATTGTATTCCGTTGTGTAACTCTTTCTCCAGATAACAGTCACTTGTTTGTGGTGTACCCTCAATGATTGATGGACTTGATCGATGATAATTTTCAATTTCTAAATCATCCTGGAAAAGAGAAGGGAATAAATTTACTGTAGTAGTAACCTCAGTAGGCCGGCCGCGCGAACATGCTTAAACTAAACACCTCAATGATTATAGTTTAGGTACTTACCAAATCTTTCTTCCGCTTTCTTTGAGTTCCATCCTTACTCATTGGTTGGAAATTTTCTTTGTTGTTCGTCTGACTCTGTAAAAATAAAGTTTATTACCTACCAAACAATTGAAAAGTTAAACCATCGAAACATAACATAGATACCTACTTACCTTAATTTGATCACTTTTATTCAACAGGTCCATAATTATGTACGCTCTTTTCTTCATTTTTCAAAATTACCTGAAATAAGTTTTTGTAAAAGTTCTATAAACACCATTTCATTATCGGTCAAATACAGTCCAGATACATAAAAAGACCGCTAAACAATACGACGAAAAGATATTAAAAAGTCACAAGTAGAAATAATTACTTTGACCTATATAACTTATTAGAACAACACTGATACATTTCAATTTAAAATATATAACCATTACATTTTTTAATCATGAAAAGACCTATTTTTATTTACACCCAAAATTTTATAAAGTATTAAATATGACAAGGACGCAATCACAAATAAGTCCCATTATTATAAACTCCATTTAGTGCAATACAGACCTATTTCAAAAAGTGCCTTTTCTAAATTAAAAACAAAAATTGTACTTACCGACTTCAATTAGTAATATAAAGGCACATTTAGTGTTGAGCCTGAACTTGCGAGAACCTGCCCTTTTCACCTCTGACACAACACTGATTGCGTCATGTTTCACACTGAACGGAGGGGGGAAGGGTCCTGGTGTAAGAGAGACGGAAGTATAATCTGTACTGGTTTTAACACTGATTCACCTCTGTTTTAATTTTTATCGCATAGAACATACATTGTTAAGCCTTTCTATGAATGTAGTTCATTTTCTCAAAATTTTGAGATGTGCCCCTATTATACTGAGGGTGCGTTATGTTTCCTTTACTTACAAAAGCTTACAATTGTATTATTTACCTCGCATGGAGGATGAAAAGCAGAGTGTTTACCTCGGGTGGAAGTATCAATAACACCCTCGAACTATATGCGTCCTCGCTTCGCTCGTGCGTCTAAATATTACCACCCTTTTGTAACAATCTACTATTTTTATACATATATTATGTAAAATAGGCAAATTAAACATCTGTTCAATTCAAGCATGATTCAAATTGATGTGGTTTTCATTGTTATTCGTTAGGACTCTTTGCCATCTACAATCATTAAGGTATTAGCTTTCCGAATTTGCGAAATTAAGTAGCCTATGTCTAAGCTATTATTACTGCAAAGTTTCATCTAAATCCGTCACGCAATTTTTACGTTAAAGAGTAACGAATATTCGGAACATATATGCCTTCATTAGTAGGAAGTAGGATGCTTGCAATTAATAATATAATAATAAGCAGAACATGAGTGAAAGAGGACATGGAATGATGGATTTGCATTGTATGTGTATGGTACAGATTAGCAAAAACTGAAATAATGAATTTAAATTAGACCATCATTCTGAACAATTTTTTGTAGATTTTTTCTTAGGCAATAGGGATGTTGAAAGTGTTTGATTTTATGAATTATTGTATGTGAAAAAATAATAATGCTAGAAATATATGTGAATATCCGAAAACAGCATTAAAATTGGTTTATAAATGAACAAGTTATTAGCATTTATAGTAACGTAAGGGCTAGCTATCTCGTTTTTACCTGCGCAAACATATGGCGGTGACGTCACGTGCCAGTAAGTGCATCTCTTTTTCGTTGTTTGACAGTTTCCCCCTCTATTGAAATTTAATAGCTTCTAACTTTTTTATTTCTCAATAGATTTCAAAAATTATTTCGGTTTTGGGTTTTGGATTCAGTTCCTTTTTAAGATAAACATTTAAAAAAAAATTGTCAACATCCCTATTCTTTTTTTTCCTGCAGTGCTATTAAATCATTTAGGCATAGCATCAGTAGTTCTAAAAAACCACTTAATGCCACGTTTGACACAAATGGTGAGAGTTATTAGATAAAACATGTTGTGTAATGGTGAGAGGTGGTCAGCCTTTCGTCCATGATACAGCAAGACCCTCACGTCCCACTTACTGACTTTTACAGTATGCCTGGGAAGAGTAGGCAGCTGGCACATTCTAAGTTTTTCTTTCACTCTCAGTCCAGCGTGGAAGGATTTTTACCCAGCAATGGGACACAATATCGGCTACATAAAAAAATAATTATTAAAAAAACTCAATGGCAGCACTACTTTGCTTTGTTACTACTTTCTTAGATCACAGTACACCTTAACAATTTCTGATACAATTTCCAGGTACAGAAGAAGAGTCTTCCGACCGCCATTCGTCAGAGGAAGAAGGGGAGGGAGAGGGAGATATATGGGCCATCAGTGAGGCCCAGGCACGTCACTACGCAGCCCAATTCGCACAGCTACGGCCCGAGCGAGGCCTACTCTCATCACATACAGCCAGGTTAGATCCATATACAGCCGGTTACTGGTTAGATTACTTACAGCCGGGTTAAATTACTTACAGCCGGGTTAGATCAGATACAGCCAGGTTATATCATATACAGCAAGGTTAGATCACATATAGCCAGATTAGATCACTTACAGCCAGATCAGATCAGAAACAGCCAGTTTAGGTAACTTACAGCCAGTTTAGATCACATACAGTGGTGGTCATATAATTAAGAACGCTTATTTAAAGGGAAGATTTTTTCAAACTACTGAGTTTATTTAGTTCCATGTATTTTTTTGTATTTCTCTCGGTATCACAAAACTTTGCCATACTAATGGTTAATTCGTTGGTACACATGATTAGCCAAAAACTAAATAGATAAACTTTATGCATTCGATCCGAACCTAGTATTACTCCTTACTGGCTGGTCACATAATTAAGAACGCTGAAAATTTTATTTTTTATTCAAATTTAAATAGAGAACACTTCGTGGCTCTATGGTTGTAGGTCACTGTTTGTATCAATTTGGCGCCATTTAATTCTATAAAAGTTTTAAAAGTGATTGTTTTGTATTAAAACAATGGGAAAAAATAAAAGTTGTGATGAATCTACAAGGGAAGTGATAATAAAACTTCGTCAAAAGAATTGGTCGTATAAAAAGATAGCCGACCATCTGCAATGCTCCAAAACTATGGTTTTTCACGCTGTGAAGCATTTTGCTACTTATCAAACAACTTCAAATGTTATACGTGCACCTAAACAACGTAAGTCCTCTTGTCGAGACGATCGAAATATCATTCGCTTGGCAAAACAAAACCCTTTTAAAGGCTCGAATGACCTAAGAAAAGAATATTTTGGTGAAAACAACCCTTTAGCAATCTCAGCACGTACTATTCGAAGGCGTTTGGTAGAAGAAAAGTTGCACGGAAGGATAGCCAGGAAGGTGCCTATGTTGAAACAGTGCCATAGGCAAGCCCGGCTTGCATTCGCAAGAAAGTATGAAAACTGGACAGTAAGTCAGTGGAAAAATGTACTTTTTTCTGATGAGACAAAAATAAACAGGGTATGTTCGGATGGTAAACGATACGTACGACGCCCTCCGAACAAAGCATTCGACCCTAAGTACACAAAAGTGACATTAAAGCATGGTGGGGGAAATGTGAAAATTTGGGGGTGTTTTTCTGGACATGGGGTTGGACCTGTTAAGTTGATAGAGGGAAACATGGATCAATATCAATACAAAAATATACTGGAAGAAACAATGTTACCTTATGCTGAAGACGTGCTTCCTGTTATTTGGACATTTCAGCACGACAATGATCCCAAGCATACTGCACGCACCGTTAAGGAATTTCTCAGGGCGCAATCAGTTTCGGTGTTAGATTGGCCAGCTAACAGCCCGGATCTCAACCCAATAGAGCATCTTTGGTGTGATGTCAAGAAAAAAGTTTCAAATCGACAATGTGGCAACTTAAGAGAGTTATTTGCTGCTTTTTTAGAAGAATGGAACGATATCTCTGTTGCCAAATGTCAAAAATTGATAGAGTCAATGCCTCGCCGGTGTAAAGCCGTAATTAAAAGCCGTGGTCATGCTACCAGCTATTAAATTTAGTTTAAAATTTTATAAATTGTTTGTTTTTCTTACGCACTTTCATTTAATGTGATTTAAATTATCTAAGTTTGTTATGGAAAAACTCTCAAGCAGTTTTATAAATCGTTCTTAATTATTTGTCCAGATTATTTACTATTTGTTTTTTGTTACTGTGTTTAATAAACTAAATTTATAAAAAAAATGGTAGAGGTTATATTTTATATTCCTAACACCTTTTGCTCTATTCATGTGGCTATTTCATAGCATAGCTAGTTACTTGTAAGATGGAACACATAACTAGATATGATGTGGTTAAGATAAATATTTTCTAGAACATTAAATCGTTCTTAATTATATGGCCACCACTGTACTTAGATCATATACAGCCGGGTTAGGTTAGGTTAGCCAGGTTAAATCACAAACAGTCAGGTTAAATCACAAACAGCCAGGGTAGCTTACAAACAGTCCGGTTAGATCACAAACAGCCGGTTTATATCACATACAGCCAGTTTATATCACAAAGGGCCATTTTAGGTTAATTGTCTGTATTTGTCTAAGACAAACTTGAAAACATCAAGAGAATTCTTGATGTTTTCAAGATTCTTGAAAACATCAAGAAGAATTGTAATGTGAAACACTGGCCAAGGAAAAGGTCCTGAATCAGCACAGTGTTGTGGTTAGAGCCTCTCAAAATATACGCGCACTTTGTACCTAAATAAGTAAATATACTTTACAAAATACAAATACAAAAATACAAAATTATTTATTTCAAAAAATGATTACAATACAAGGTAGAATGGAGTCACCCTTTAGGCAAATGTAATGCCTGTGTTGGGGGACTCCACTCTTCATTATACAACAAAAAATGTTTTATATCACCAAAAAATAATATTACTAATATTTATTAATACGAGGGTCATTCAATAAATACTTAGCCTACAAAAAGTAAACGAAAATTTTGGAATAGTGGCAATTTATTTTTCAACATAGTCTCCTTTTAGTTCGATACACTTAGCCTAGCGATGCTCCAATTTTTTTAACCCGTCCGAAAAATAGTTTTTGTCAAACTCTGCAAAATAGGCCTCCGTGGCGGCGATGACCTCCTCATTTGATCCATATCTATTCCCGGCGAGTGATTTTTTCAGATTAGGAAACAGAAAGAAGTCACAAGGGGCCAAATCTGGAGAATACGGTGGATGGGGCAGCAATTCGTAGCGTAATTCGACCAATTTGGCCATGGCAACGGCAGACGTGTGAACCGGTGCGTTGTCGTGGTGAAACAGCACTTTTTTCTTCGCCAGATGGGGTCGTTTTTTCTTTAAATCGGCGTCGAATCGGCCCAATAAATCGGCATAGTAAAGCCCTGTAATTGTTTTACCCTTTTCGAGGTAATCGATGTAGATCACACCTTGTGAATCCCAGAAAACGGTGGCCATAACTTTTCCGGCCGATTTTACAGTTTTCGCCTTCTTTGGAGCACGTTCCCCGGTCTGGATCCATTGTTTTGATTGCTCCTTGGTCTCTGGTGTGTACCAGTGGATCCAGGTTTCATCGACGGTCACAAAACGACGCAAAAACTCCGCTGGATTCCGCTTAAACAGCGCCAAACACGTCTTCGATGTGGTCTCACGGTTGCGCTTGTTTTCCGGTGTGAGTAAACGCGGCACCCATTGCGCCGACAGCTTTCTCATGCCGAGTTCCTCGTGAAGAATATGATGCACTGTTCCTTCTGAAATGGCTACAGTCTCAGCTAGCTCCCGAACCTTCAATCGGCGATCTGCCAATACGAGATCATGGATTTTTTTAATGTTTTCCTCCGTAGCAGCTGTTTTCGGTGCACCTGGACGTGGTTCATCAAAAACCGACGTACGGCCACGTGCAAACTCGTTGAACCAATTCTTGACGGTGGCCATCGATGGAGAAGAGTCACCGTACACAGCATCCAAGCGCTCTTTGATTTCGATGCGCGTTTTCCCTTCCAAAAATAGGAATCGAATCACCGAACGATATTGCTCTTTTTCCATTTTTGTAAAACCGATCGACACATTCGCTTCCATAAGTTGTCAAATTAAAACAAATGAAAATTTGAAAAAAGAATTAAAAAAGAATGTGCTACACTGCGGTAAAACTCTTTTGAAACTACAGCGCCCTCTGGCGATGAGGCTAGGTACTTATTGAATGCACCTCGTAATATTACTTTAAAAACTAATAAGTCCTTTTTCCTTCCAGATTGTTCTTCGAAAAGTCGCGGCTCTCCGTAGCGGATCTGAGGAAAATTTGGGTGCTGTCGGACATTAACAAAGACGGTATGTTGACTTTAGAGGAATTCAGTATAGCCATGCATTTGATAGTACTGCGGCGGAACAACGTGCCGGTGCCAGACGTATTGCCCACGTGTCTGGTGCCGAAAGTGGACTCGAGGTTCTCACAGCAAGCGGTCACCACAGACTTAGTGGACCTCGGCTCTGACATGTTCAGTTCTGGGACCTCAGCTGACTTTAACTTCGCGCCCAAAGTTGAAGATAAGAAGGAGGAACGACAGCCCTCTTCAAGTCCTCCCAAACCGGAGGTTAATAATAAAGAATGGACGAAGTTTGTCGATTCGCCGACGTCCAGCGTTTCCAGCCCCGGGCCTAAACCGGTCAACTTTGACTTTCATAAGTCCGCTGTCGAGCGGGATCCGAAGATATTCCATCCCGTGGCTCTACGTGTAACTCCCGAAGCGAACAGTCTGCCCGCCCATGGGGAAGGGGATATGAGATCGAGTACTTCGCCGCGACGGGACGATTTCGCGCACGCGTTTGAACTGACGAGTCCGAAGCGGTTGAGCTCTCAACCTGAACCATCGAATGGGACGAATGCGGAGATTAAATCGATTCAGCGGCCGCAGCCGAAAAAGCCTTTAAAGACGGCTGGAGTATTACCGCCCCCGCCGGCTCGCGAGCCGTCAGTTCACGCGGAGGATGCGCCCCCAGCGCCCCCCGTACCTCGTAAGGAGCCCCCACCACCGCCCCCTCCGCGACCTCTCCGGAATCACACTCGCTCGTCATCTCTCGACTTGAATCGTCTAAAAAGCGCCCCTCCGCCGGTGCCGCCGCCCCGCATGTCCCCTTCATCCGGCGAGCCGCCCACACGCCGCCCGTTGCTCTGTCAACGCAGCGAGGGCGAGCCAACATTCGACGAAGGTTTCGGCTACAGTCGGGAAGAAGCGCCGAAGATGCACGGAGCGTTTTCAGTTTATCGGAAACCGTCGCGGGAGTCGTCTTGTGAACGGGCGCCCGATGTGAAGGCTTTGATGGAGCAGAATGCGGTGCTGCGGTGCGTGTGCCGCGCGCTACAGGCGGAGCTAGCCGACGTGCAACGCGAGCGGGAGGCTTTGCGAGCTAAACTAGAAAATACTACGCTCTAGTCACCACGCTACACAAACTATGTGACGATGGGCAAAAGGTACATTTTTGGGGAAGTCATTACGTTGGCGTCTTTCTCAGAAAAAGCGTTATTTCTTTGGCGCATGCTTTATCACTAAATCATCGTTTTGAAGAACAACAAAAAATAGTTTTGGCCGCGAATTTGCCCCAAATATCCTTGTAAAAAAGTCAAGTCGATTTGTGGCTACATTTTGACGTGAAGGAAGGACAAACAATTAAATACACTTTCATAATATGTATATGCGAAAATTTTGAGGGGTGATTTTCCCAATGAAGCTGAACAATGCAATAAATATTTTTAAAAATCCACTTCCCGTACTGAAGGGATCACCTGATCGAACAAGGATTTTTTATTCGTATTTAGACTTATGTTCCTTGGGAAAAATTGTCCTTCGGGACAAATTCGCGCGCTTGTTTACGGCGCGTGCGATACAAATCTCGCATACACTGGTGTGTAAGAATCGCGCAAAGGCTTAATTTTCCCTGATTAATTTAAAGTCAATAAGTTAAGTAATAAAATACCAAAATTAGAGTATCATTACGAACTAACTATGAAAGTATTTTTTTTACGAAAACACATTTATAAAGAAATTAGAAAAGGATCGACACGCCCTTGAAAATGTACTTCTGTAATAAGCTGAAAGCTTTTTTATTTTATTTTGTTGAAGTCTACTTTACAAACTTTTAATTTTTTACCTTTACATACATGACTTTAGTGGAAAATGAATTGAAAATAGCAAACGAAGCTTAAACTGAAGTAATCTAGTTGATATATAAAAAAGCTAAATGATTGTCTTCGCACCAGTGTATTGTTGTGTTATAATTATAATCGCTCATTGACTACCCCAAAAGTGGTACTTTTTGCCAAATAATCACAGTGGAGAACTTCAAATAAGATAGCGAAACTAAGGAAGTGGTTGTCCCCTTAAAGTAACAACTTTGCATGAGAAACAACAATGAGTTAATTCTTGACCACAATCTAGCGCTGATGCAAACAAACAGTATATATAAGTATATTCAATATATAAATATTCGATATATACATATATTCGAGTCTTTCGTTATTGAATATTATTGAATAACATAACGATTTTAACAATCAAGATCCATTATTAGGAAGCCGGATTTTTGTTGGGTCCCGACTGTTAAAATCGTCGTGCAATCGGGTAAAAATTAGGAAAAAATACCCCCTACTAAGAAAAAAAACAGTCGGTTATCAGCACCCATAGTTCAAGCCTTGCTTAGTTTGTGGTTAGATGGCGCCGTGTGAATTGTCCAAGATTTTTTAAAGGTTTCTCCAGTACTCAGACAGCGTCAGTACTGTAGCGTAGCTCAGAGGGAGCAACCGGGGATCGGGTTAATGGAGACCAGCACCCGTATTCTACAGCATTCGACTTGAATCGAGTATTTGACAAGACTATACCCGTCTCTGTCATCTGAATAGCGCAAGAGGAAGACGCACTGACATTTTCCGAACGTCGGTATCGAATCGAATCGAGGATACGGGTGCAGGAACAGTCAAAGAATCACTTTTACATAAATCATTTACTGAGGAATCTGACTCGCGCGGCCGAACCCACGGATGATAGTGTGTCAAATACGTATTTACGCGGCAAATCACGCAAATCAGTTTGAAAGTAGAACCTTCCGCTAAAGGCATCTACATAAGTAGATGGTTATCATGGAGGTAGAACTTCTACAGTTCTTACGCTGTCTGAAAAGCTGATTTTTTTAAATCGACATTTGTTACTCAGTGAAAATTGTTCAGATTAGTGGTCTGAATCACGTCCTTAATTTCGCTGACTAATTTAAAGTCGTCCATTATCTTTCCACCACATCACCGCTTCCTCAGCTACATTTCTCTACGAGTTTACCAAACTTCATTAAACTCTAGTTTTTCCGTTTGATACGGATTGCATTACCTTTTGTTATCTACACGATCAAATAAAAAGTCACAATAAAGACTGCATGCACCAAAACTTTATAAAAAAGTCAGACAAGCTAATTACACTCTTGGTTTGAAAGAAAAAAGAAAAAATCTTTATGTATATATTTCATAAATGATCTTGATTTAAAAAAAAAAGGCATGCATAAAAACATCTGTTAGGATTTCCTCATACTGTCCTGAAAATCTCTGGTATAAATTAGTTTCATCTTTAGCTTTGGTTTAATATCTTTAAATACCTGCTAAGTATTCAGTTCCCAGTGTGTATTATTTAAAAAAAAATTCGATAGCCTAAGGCCCGTATTACAGAAGGAGACTCAAGTCTTGATCTATACTTATGTCTCTTTCTCTCACTATCAAAATGACAAAGACTGCTACTTAAGTACCTATAGATCAGACTGAGTCGCGTTCTGTAATCCGGACGTAGGGAGAGATTGCATTTCAATAATGTCAATTGACAGCTAAATAATGATATACACAAAGAGGCTATTTTAAGGTTGAATCCAATAGTCCAAACTGACTGTTTTATTATATATATCGCGAAGAATTTAACACCAAGAGTTGAGTCATTTTATGAGCAAGTAATGAAAGAATTACCCCTTTTTTGTTGCAAACCCATTCGTATCGTGATATCGCACAGTATGTGGTAACTTACTGGGGTACATTTTAATTTGAAAGTCTTGACGATAATATGTATATACTTTTTTACGTATTCACGGCTACTTTCCTTATATTTTATATATATATTTTTTACATTGACGAAATTTTTATTATATTAATGCAACCTAACTGAACCTAAATAAAAAAGCCTAACCTAACTTAACTTTATTTCATGCAGGCGGTCCTTAGTTTCGTGAAATTGTGATTTTACTGGACAATTGTAATGTCGCGGGTGATATAATTTCACTAGTGAAACGTTACGGTTTTTATAATTTTCCGGTGACATATACATACCTCCATATTTATTGGAATTCGTTCCAATAAAAAATCAACTACTTTACGGTATAAAGTATTGCTATTTAAAATATTGTAGCAATATCACATTGCTTTTAATATACGACCATTGTTTTGTCAAACTAATTGCATAAACATTTTAAAAAATCAATCCAAAAAAATCATACATGTTAAAGTATGCATTTTATGTTGTTATTTAAGGTATCACCGAACTTTAAAAGTTCCAAATTTTCTCGCCATATCGTTTTGTTGCTTTCCGGATCATATTTCATGTTATAATGTAATTATGTACGTACGTATAGATAAATAATGTATTAGATAACTAAACTATCTCAGTGTTTCTGAAATCCAGGTTTTGAAGACTTCAATAAGTTAAGGTATTTCTAACGCTTGTTTCTGCTATTTATATAAAACGGCAAAACTATCTTTGATATAATGTAATAGTACATAAATCATTTTAACACCTTTACAATGCAAATTAGTAATATAAAATAAAAAGTTGGCCAAATATCGTCAATTTATAAGAAACTATTGGTGTCTTTTCTGGTGCATAAACTTATTTTTCAGGTTTGTTTTCATATGTCTTCTAATGAGAATAACATAGACACTTAAGGTTATCTAAAGCCTCAAAAAAATTTGAGATTTAAAAAAAGGAAATTTGTAGTTGTCTATAGTTTTAAAATTCGTTCTTTTTATGCTGATAGGCGCGAATTTGAACCTTTTTACAACATCTCCGCAAGTATGAAGATCCTAGTTTAACACGGGTAGTATACACACAAATCTGGTATTTTTTGTAAAAAATAAATCAAGCTTGAGCAGTGAGCACAAATTATGCATCAAAGTGAAATAATTTTAATGAAAGTATACTTTTTGTTTCAATACAAATGAAGAAAAAAAATGAGATTAATACAAGAAAAAAAACATGGAATATAATTTTGTTTGAGCACTGGAATCGACACCTAGTAAACACTTCGGAAAAGCTACCTCAAAATTTTAATACTTAAAAAAAAAACTTTTGCCATCGCATCATCATGTGTTGTGTAAAGTGTGAATGGTTGTGCTGTCACATCATTTACGACTGTATTTTATATTACTCGGATAAATTGATGAATGTATTTTGATCATCTATATAAAGGTAGGTGATTTAAAAGTGTTTTAAGATGAAAATAGGGATGTAACTCAGTCCCAATAACTTGACAAACTTCAAATTGAATTTTTTTGTAATAACCAAAACTTTACAAGCGTTTTTCTACCACTTCTCGACTTTAAAATGTGCTGTAAAATATTTATTTTCAGCGCCTTCAAGATTAACGGTTTTGTTTGTAGAGTTTTTGGAGATGTATGGTCCCATATGGAAGAACCATTAAAAGAGTTTTGATGAAACTACCGCAGAAAGTCGCGGATGGACAGCTAGTAGATAATTTAATTTTGTTTGAACCCTTGGGTTTCGAATGACACCAAATCTTGGAATATTTGTATCTCATTTTGTCCTACATGTGCTTGTGAAAATTAATTTAAAAAGTAAAGGAGACATTTTCACCAAGTGTTAATGCAGTCTTTTTACAATTTTATTATATTCTTCTCGTATTCGTAGGCGTAGTAGGATTATTTATTGGTACAATTATTTTATCGTTTTAATTGTTATTATTGTGATTATAATTATACAGGATGTAAGGGACAGCTTAGCAAATAGTGAAATGGTGAAATCTGTCCATAACTATGATTTCAACTAAATTTTTTTTCCCGAAAATATGAAGTTAAGGAGTTTTCGTTTACCTGTTTTGGCGCTACTCAATGTACTACGAAACCGCGTTCTGCGCTATCAGAAAGCGATGTACACTGCTGGTTTACTTGGTTTTCGCTGTTGTTATTATTTTATTGCAAAATGGAGTGTATACGAATAAATTATTTAATTTTAAAACATGAACAATTTTGAAAAATGTTCCGTTGGAAGTTTTTCATTGGAAAATCATCCGGAAAATGGTCAGATCAGAATTCAGGTTTTCAGTTTTTGCTCGGTTTTCCCTTAGACCCTGTGTAATCTATGGATCAGATACTGAGTGAAAGTGGCTGGAGTGGCTTGCATTGCATTCCTTATAATTAAATGTTGCTTTTGACGTTTGTTGTTAAAAAGATTTTTAAAAAACATTGGAGAGACTATTTGTTAAATGTGAGTGTTGTATAAATATGAATTAGTGTAGCGAATGTAAAAATGAAGAAAAATAACTTGAAATAACAAGACATGTTAATGAAATAAGTTTCAGCCCGTTTTTTAAACTTCGTAAAGTGCTTCTATTTTTTAAATAGCAAAGTTCGGCAAATTTCGTATTTCGAATAAGTAAATTGATTTTCAAAAGACAAGAACGTGACAGACACTTTGCCCTTTGACAGACACTTTGACATTAAGGAAATAAAAGCACTGTAGAGTCCTGTGCAA